>BPLT01000074.1:0-330000 GCA_019656295.1 Rhododendron mucronatum var. ripense | reverse complement strand
CATATTCATTTCGAAATCCCTTTTATGATTCAAATACCGGAGCATCAGGCAGCGGTGGAGAAAAGGAAAAAGAATGACTTCCTCCCAGTCCAGGCCTTCCTCCGCTGACCGTGCGCGCTAGTGGAAGGGTCATATGAGGATGTAACATGTCTTGAGATAAAAAGGTTTGCATTGTGACGGCGGATTTTTCAGATGGGACGAAAGTAAGGTAAAAAATGGATAAAGGGGTAAAGCTCACCACCCAAGTTAGGGAACCAACGGGATACAGATATCACCACCCGAGGATTTAACTAGGGATACAGAACGTAGGGATCGCTCACCACTCAAAGGAATCCACCTAAGAGATACAGAAACGATAAACAAGAAGAATTATCTTCTCACAAGCCAAAGGCTATTTTAATTCAACACTCAAAACTCTCTTACTTTCATTTCATTCATTAGATCAACTATTTATAAGCTTACAAAGATGACTCTTCAAGACTAAGATTAAATACTCGACATTTTCCAACGCAAACCTTTCAATACCTAGACAACTATTAAAATAAAAACACAACTTACTAGATAGTCAAAACACAAATTCTTAGACCAGAAATTAAAAGACATTGACTAGAAACTTAAGAAGACTCTTCGATCGACGCAATGACTTGTTGAATAATTTCAAGGACTTTGACCGACATCATTCTCCCCCGGTTGAGAAAACTCGTCCTCGAGTTTCCAAGGCTTGAAACAATTTAGAACGCCGAATCTTGTCTGCATCAATCTTGTACTTGAAATTAATTTTGCCACTTACAAACTTTAAAATATTGCCAAAAACGAAATGAACTATCTTCTGCAAAATGTGCTCTAGGTACGTAACCCATGGATTCTTGCTTGCAAAGACTTCAATAGAATTCCAAAATGGATCCAATGCATGTAGTTGCTCAAAAGACCCACCATGCATTTGGAACTCGTCATTTGCTTTAAAAACTTCTTCAACAATTATAGTTGTTTTTCCATCGAAAATGGGTGATTCAATCCTATCAAAATGCATTTTCACTTTAACTAAGAAAGTGATTTCACCCTTTGGTTGGCTAGTTGAGAATGCCTCTTTTGCTTCTCCCAAAGTACCACGCCAAAACTCTTTATGTATTTTTGGCATCTCTTGAGCAATAACGCATTGTCTCTGCTCACCGAAAAAAGAAGCAGCATCTTCAATGAATTGGCACAGCTTATGTGGAGGAACAAAGAATATCTGCATTGCTATTTCATTTGCGGCAACAATCAGCCTCTCTCTTCTTGATCCGTCGTGTTTAGGCAGAAACCCAACGAATGTGAATTCATCAGTAGCCAAACCTGGATCACCGATGCCCAAACTTTGACTTACCATAAGTGGCGCTCCATCCACAGAAGTGATTTTATTATCCAGTCTCGCCTGCCCTTTCCTCAGATCATGTTCATCATTTTCTTCAGATTTTCGTTTGGTTAACACCAAGGCTGTCTTTGATGAGAATGTTGGCTCTTGTGAATTATTGATAGAACCATTCTTCTTTGGAACAATCAGGAGCCCATCTTCTGTATATTCATCGTAGATTGGTGACTTACTCCAATCCACAATTGGATCTGGAATAATTTTAGTTGTAAAGGGCCATTCAAGAGTAGCATCGTCCACTTTGAAAGTATCCTTGTCCTTCCCACGATGTGAATTCTGAAATGATCGTTGTTGTTCTTGTTGCTGATGTTGAAACACTCCAGCCATGACAACCCAAGAGCTCTGATACCAAACTGACGGCGGATTTTTCAGATGGGACGAAAGTAAGGTAAAAAATGGATAAAGGGGTAAAGCTCACCACCCAAGTTAGGGAACCAACGGGATACAGATATCACCACCCGAGGATTTAACTAGGGATACAGAACGTAGGGATCGCTCACCACTCAAAGGAATCCACCTAAGAGATACATAAACGATAAACAAGAAGAATTATCTTCTCAAATGCCAAAGGCTATTTTAATTCAACACTCAAAACTCTCTTACTTTCATTTCATTCATTAGATCAACTATTTATAAGCTTACAAAGATGACTCTTCAAGACTAAGATTAAATACTCGACATTTTCCAACGCAAACCTTTCAATACCTAGACAACTATTAAAATAAAAACACAACTTACTAGATAGTCAAAACACAAATTCTTAGACCAGAAATTAAAAGACATTGACTAGAAACTTAAGAAGACTCTTCGATCGACGCAATGACTTGTTGAATAATTTCAAGGACTTTGACCGACATCACATTGTGCTTGTCTGCATTTTTATTTAACCTCTCATTACTATTCTCCTACCCTTCCTGGAAGTCTATGACTATTCATCATGGCTACTTCGTTGACACCAAGAAGGAGTTGCTTTTGAATTGTCACCAGAGATAGTTGCCGACTGAGTTTGCGGGACACCTTGCTTGTATTGGTATAAAATATTATTGTTAAATGAACAAACCTATGAATTCTCACAGAAGGTGAAGGTAGTATGGACTATGGAGTACGACACCTAAGTGATCCTTCTCTACAGGTATGCTATAAGTAGCTAGCAGAATGCGACTCCCCTTCTAGCAGTGGGTAGAGTTTGGAACTTGGCTCTGTGTTTAATTAACCAACCAAAATGTACTGGTTATGTCTTCTTTATCCTATTTTTTGTGTTCATGTCTCAGGTGGTGTATACTTGTCGCGGTCCTGTAATAATCTGATATCCTGTCATTGAGACAATTCTTCTTTCGTTTCTCCAACTACAGGCCGAGGCCAAATGTTAATAAGCTGTTATCCTCTTTTTCCCCCCACACTCACTGCAATACTGTCCTTAGAGCCCTTAAGTTTATAACCTTAGGTTTTGGTTCTTTCTCGGGCTTCATTCATTAGAGGTCAGATGATACAGTTCATATACTTCTGATGGTATATAGTGTGACTGTGCTCAGATTTTTTTGGCTTGAATATAAAATATATTATTATAGTATTATGGATGAAAGTTGCTACTATTTGTTGGTTTATATGCATCCTTTATAATTTTCCACCGAAATATTGTAGTTGTTTACTAGGTTTTGGTTCTCTCTCGTGCTTCATTCATTAGAGCTCAGATGATACAGTTCATATACTTCTGATGGTATATAGTGTGACCGTACTGAGGTTTTTTTGGCTTGAATATAAAATACACTATTATAGTATTATGGATGAAAGTTACTACTATTTGTTGGTTTACATGCATCCTTTATCATTTTCCGGCAAAATATGGGAAGTTCTTTGTGTATTTACAAGTTAATTGTTTCAGTTGGTGATATGTATGAACCTTACTTCTCAACAAAATGTGTTCAAAAAAAAAAAAAAAATTCTCGACAAAAGAAGAAGATATGTATAATCCTTGTCCAGCCGCTGTCTTGCCGCAAAATTATAAATAAGTGATTCTCGTCCACCATCTCTTCATTTCTTGTTTCCTTGTGGATCGTTAGAGCTGTTCATGTCAATTGTCTTTTGTAGTAGTGAATTATCCGTTGCCTCTTACTTTTGCTGCATGATGACATGTCTTAGAAAAGTTTTGTTTCTGGAATGTGATTTCTCTTATGGGTTTCAGTGTTGTGGAAAATTGGGGAAGGAATGGATGGAATCGAACACTTTATTTGGCTAATTAAAAGAACTGGTTTTCACCATGTAGTCGCCAGTGATATGATTTGAAGTTCGTGTTCTAATTATTGTTATGGAAAGTCTAATGTATGATTATTTGGTGTAGGATGCCTCGGTGTCTGATCGCATTTATACCACCCTGAGAGTTGCAGCTGTATACTTATCTCTATATAGTTCTTTATGTGCAGCATTTTGGCCACTGTTGTTTATTTAGTTTTTAACTTCATTGGTTTGTGTTGATTCATTGGGTTTTTTTTCCTTCTTGCCTGTGGGGCAGACCTAGCGAAGCTGGTTTCAACCTTTCGGCTTAGTGGTTCATGTATTTTGAATATCTTTTTTGTATTGTCTTTCTGGTTTGGCGTGCAACATTATATTCTTATAAACAGCAAAAGGAGGGTTTCCCAAAGCATGTAGCCATTATATCCATTAGGCTCTGTGTCGCGTTGGATCAACATGTTCAGGTAGGTTATTTGAACTTGTGTATTGGTCTAAAACTATCACATTTTGTGTGCAGTCTAAAACTCATCTGTGTTTGGAAGGTTATTCAATAAAATGCTTGTTGAACAGAAGAATATTGGCCTCTCATAACCCTTGATAGGTTTAGGATGAGTTGGTATTTGCTTTGTTGATTTCTTAGGGACCGACGTCTCTCCTGAAAAGAACGAATTGTGGTTTGCAGGATCGGAATTATTGCTGAAATGTGGAATCAATCTGATGCATATATAGGAGGTAGCCTGTAATCAATCTGAAATCTGGAATCAATCAGCCATAGCGCAGATGCACGCTAACACTACATCTCTTGATTAGAAATGTACAAAGGTTTATATATTCAACTGCTGTTGAAAACGCCTTATGTTGAACTCCTGCTGGCACTGCCTTAAACTTACGTAAAAGTGAAAACTTATGCAAATTGAAAAGGCACGTACTATTATGTCTCTCTCTCTCTCTCTCTCTCTCTCTCTCTCCCTCCCTTGCTGAAGGTTCGATCTGGAAATAGACATTCTACTGGTTTGGTCCGTGTTAATAGCGATTCTGGGGTCCAGTCCAATTGGGCACATATCTGCCTTAGCCAAAAGGCATATTGTTGGTTGAGTGTACGTGGGGTCGATTTTGATTTGTGGCTGAAGTTGTCAATGCGTTTTGCAAAGCGGCTGAAGTGAGAGAAATCGATTGCATGTGCACCTAAAAAAGAGAGAGAGAGAAAGAGAGAGAGAGAGAGAGTGTGTGTCGTTGTTAGTCCATAAACTCAATTTCACAAGTTCAATGTGTAGGGGATAGAGATATAAAACAGACCATAAAGAATAACACGATATGAGGATTTTACAAACAAGGACGGAATTACTACTGATGAGTTAGGATTTTAGTTTCGGGATCTAGAATACCGTTTGGAATCATTCAACCTAAATGTTACCTTGAAATTAAAGACCTAATTAAGCCAAGCCAGTCCATCCAAGCGAGAATGTCGTTTGGAACCTAATGTCAATTGAGGATCACATGTGTCTAATCAAGTTATTGGATAAGCTTCTATCAATCTTACAAACAAGGGCTCAAAACTTAGGTCACATAATTCTCTAGAAGCTAGAATCTTTCGTTCCTCCTTTTAATTCTCGCTCTATGTATTCGTTCTTACGAATTTTAGTAATTTTGTGTTATTCTTGAACAAGGGCGGAGCTACCCTGGGTAAAGTGGACCCCACTGACCACAAAATTTGTCTGTCAAATTGGTTATTACTACAACTTGTAAATTTTATTCATTGAATGGTAAAGAAGCTAGAATCGCAACACACATTTTTCAATTCAAAACACACAGTTGAAAACTTCTATCCATAAGTCATGAGTATCGCAAATTTCTTTGCACAATGTCACTTCCTTAAGGGCTGTCAATCAATAATAATTTCCTATCCTAGTAGTATTAGTATTCAATTTCCAATTAGCAAATAAAAAGAGATTAAGTACGTGTCTAAAAATTGACCCCCACTATTAGGTATTCTTGCTCCGCCCGTATTTTTTATAGACACTTCAATTCATAATTGCGCTCACCATTGTATTTGTACAATCGATACAAAGTTAGTACAATGGTGACGCATCATATGATACCAAAAATGTGGTCACCATAAAGAAAAGCGAGGAAGCACTTGAAGGATTGCAAAAGTAAGAGAGAATCTCAACTCTCTGATCATAAAATTAGGCATGATGGTAGTTTAGTATTCATTTAGAATCGGTCAAGAATCTTCTGCTCCTAAATATCTTCCTATACTTTATTTAATTGGGACATAAGACTTGAGTAACTCCACAGCTTGATACCCGGCCTGATAACTTGCTTTCTGTTAGCAAACTTAATAAACCTAGAGGGCAGAGGCTTGCCACACAAGAGGTCGTGAGCTCGAATCTCACGAAAGCCAAACATTTCAAACCTTGGGATCTTTGAAGGTTTACCTGACAGTTAATTTCAAGACTCCAAAATTAGGCGAGATAAGTGCAAACTGACCCAAACATCTGTTTCCTAAAAGGGAAGAGGAAGCACCAGATCCAATTAACAAGGGGCCGGTTAGATAGATTTAATTAATGCATGATACCCTACAAAAGGATAAGTATTACTCCTACTTGCTGAAAGTTATTGGTGCCTAAATACTGCATTATTTAAATTGGTAGATTAGAGAAAATTAGTAAGTGGGAAGGTATAGTGTGGTCAAGATGGGATAGCTTCCATATCTCTGCCTGCGAATACGGAGGCAAGCGTAGTTAGTGGGTGTATTATTCGGGTGTGCCATCAATTAAGATGACATCTTCCACAGTTCTAATCTCACTCTCATGTGCCCCTTCCCTTCCCCACACTCTTTTGTCATAATCTTCACTAACTAACATCACTTGTAAACTGATACTTTTGGTAACCTTTTTTTTAGCTTTTTGCCATAATTTTTAGGTAACATAGTTCCTCTCGACGAGAAGAATCAGAATAGTATGAAAATATAGACTAAAATTTAAAAAAAATGAATATAAGAAGATGCTAAATACCAATGAAAACTGTATTTTCATACTTTTTTCGTCTTTAATAAATTTTTTGCAACTTTTAATTCAGTCATAGATAGTTTTACTTTTTAGATTTCATTCATCAAAATAAATAGTTAATCCAAAAAAAAAAAACTTGACTCCAATTTAGTAAAAATTAAGAGGAAAAAACTAAAAATACCGTGAGAAAAAGACAGTATAATTTAGGCTAAAATATGGCATCAAACAGATCAGAAATTCTTTCAAATTGTTTGGTTATTAACTTATTATGTTATAAACAGTGCAGGAGATTCATATTTTGAAACTATGTGGTGTTACAATTGAAAGTACTTAGTGGCGTACCATCATACAACCCAAGAGGTTGATTGAGTGAGAACATCGCAACTGTTGGGTCCAAAATACCTCCATGGATTTGGTTATACAATGTCACTCATTGTGACCGCTCTAAAAACAGACTTGCAAGTGCGATGTCGAATGTTATAAAAGACTTAATTGAAACGATTTCTACCACCAATTGGTTTTAAGAAAATGGTAGAAAAACGGTTCGACAAGTGGTATCAAAGTTAGGAAGTCATGGGTTCGAGTCACGGGAGCGTCATCGTGAAGGAGGGATTGTTGGGCCCGAAGTGCTCCAATGGATTTGATTACACAATGTCACTTCATGCGACCGCTCTAGCGACCGCTCTAAAAACAGACTTGCGAGTACAATGTCGAATGCCATAAAAAACTTAATTAAAACCATTCCTACCACCAATTAGTTTCAGGAGAAATTGTGAAAAAGCGATCCGACAGCAACAAATAATGATTTATTTCTCATGGTAGAAATTTCGTTTCAGCATCATTAGAGATTTACATGGTGATTAAGCTGACTCGGACATTCAGTTAGCAGAAAAGAATACCGAAGTTTCGACCAATTATTACGTGCTCTATTCAAAAGACTTGGGCAAATAGTGCTGTTTTTTTAGCAAAAGAAAAATAGAAGTGCCCCCTCGTAGTTTGTCAGATCAGAAAAGCTATGGGCACAGCAAGCTGTGCACAACAGCTGTGCACAGAGCCCATTTTCTCCCACCTTGGGTTGCAAAAAGATGATCGGAGCTGTTCATTTTGTTCAAGCCTAAATTCTGAAATGATTTTGGGTGTTTTGTTAACGCCTCTAACGATATCGAACGAAGCTCATTTTTTACAGAGACCTTAAATGACATATTTTGAACAAAATGAACGGCTCCGATCATCTTTTTGGAACCCGAGGCGGGAGAAAACGGGCTCTGTGCACAGCTTGCTGTACACAAAGCACAGCTCTTGTCGGATCCGGAAAATTGTTTTGACGCATGGAACAAGAACAGAGCTCGCTTATAAAGCAGAGCAGGCACTATACTGGGAAGGACCCCTCCCATTGCATAGTGTGGCTAAAGCTAGCTAGTACCATAAAACTCGTACAAATAATTAAGCGGTTTTTGGTTAACGGTGCAAATGTAATAAATACTCCTCCCCCTTCCTAAATGAGAGTTCATATTATCGGACAGTTTTTTCATCATCTCTTCTAAAATCAATTGGTGTTAACGAAGACTTCAATTAAGTTTTTTATGACATTAGATATCGCACTCGCAAGTTTGTTTTTAGAGCGGTCGCAGGGAGTGACATTGTGTCACCAAATCCATGGGGGTACTCCGGGCCTAACAATCCCTCCCTCAAGATGACGCTCCTATGACTCGAACCCATGACTTCCTGGCTCTGATATCACTTGTCGGACCGTTTTTCCACTATCTCTCCTAAAACCAATTGGTGTTAGCGAATGCTTCAATTAAGTATTTTATGGCATTCGATATCGCACCCACAAGTTTGTTTTTAGAGTGGTCGCAGAAAGTGACATTGTGTCACCAAATCCATGGGGGCACTCCAAACCCAACACATATTACTATTTCGGACAGTTTAAAAAATTATTTATATCTTTCAATTTTTAATGCTAAAAATATTCAATATGGATCTTATTTGATAAATCTTAATTAGTTTTATTAGACAAAACTTTTAAAATCATAAAAAAAATATTATAAATTGAAAGATAACAAGATAAAAATAAAAGTGAAATTGGACTAGGCTTATTTAGGAACAGAGGGAGTACTAGGATATTGATTTTGACACTCCACTTTTGGAGCGCCAGTAACAAATTTTGGAGTGCTAAAATCAATAGCCTAAATATTACTCCTATGTAGTAGAAGCAGTGATTGGGACGTAAGGCTCGGTTTGGTTTGGTTTGGTTAGTAGAAGCAGTGATGTGTTTCACAGTTACTTTTAAAAAACTACCAAAGAAAATCTCAAAAATTAACCAATATCCACGACAATTCTTGTTTCTAATCAAGGAATTAGTGGAGGTGAAATCTGGACAACACCGATGGCAAAAAAAAAAAAGATTTCTCGTTCTCACTATGATCATAGATTATTTGTTACCCAGTAAAACTATAAAAAAAAAAAATCTCTTCATCAATACTCTTATTTTAGTACGGAGTACTACTATTTAATTTCAAAATGGACTCTGAGGGAACGCCAACAAATGATTGAAAGAAGGGAAAAAAAAAAAAAAAAGTGGCATAGTCAAATGATGAGAGAAAAGGAAAGAGCACAAACCCTAGCTAGTGGCTGATTAAGGGTAGGGGTAGCTTGGCGTGGCATCGAAGTCTGTTTCCACTGAAGTGGGAAAAATGAAATATTTAATCCAAGGCAAAAATGTAGTAATGCTACAAGTTACTCTCACTCGTCCATTTGATGGATGGTGGGGGCCGTCCTTGTGAAAGTAACTTAAGCCAATCAAGGTGACCCTTAAGGAAACATCAGCGCCGACGGGTGGAACCCCACCACCAATCGCCGCCCCAACTCCACTCTCGCCCCCCCCCACCACACCATGCACTACTATGCCAATGAATCTTTGTTTCCTAGTGTAGTGTACTACTTCTACTGTAGTAGCATGCATGGCTGGATATTATTGCTAGCTAGCAATAATATATTGTATGTCTTTTTCCATCTCCAGGCCTCAAAAGTCTCAATCGCATTGTCAAAGGAATTATTAATAGAAGTATCTTACAAAACCCTAGTCGGCGAGGGAGGGGGGAAACTTCAGGTAGCTGCTGTCTCTAAGGGACAACATTCAGCAGTTCGAGTTCTTTTAAAATTCGGACCATTGATTATCAAGACGGACGATGAGATTAAGTGTTTTTGAATGTTGTACACTGTCCCTAAGAGATAGAAGTCCCCCCACGTCTGAGAGAGAGACGTTGGTTAAATTTGTCTTGACAAAGATACATTGTTATCATTTTCATCTCTCATCCATTGATTTGGATAAAAGGTTACCAATATTTGATAAATTTGATTTTTTTTTTTGCATCAATGACTTACATGTCAAGACCAACAAAATGAAGAGTTCAAATTGTAGAAATAAATTGTGGGGCTGCAAGCTTTGGGTGGTATATTGATATAGGTGTGTTCAAATTGGAAGACATATATAGCGGGACTCCATTTCAGGAACCACTTTTGTGGTGCTTTTTACTATATGCATGATAAAAGTATTAATGAAAGAATATATAGCAAGCCTTTGCCTTTAGGCTTTCAAGGGCAAAACGGTCACAACAATGGTTCAAATGGAGCAGTTACGCATGCAAGCTCTAGGGCTAGGAGGAGTATGAGATAGCTACAACTTTCCTTTCCATGATGTTTTTTTTTTTGGTTTTGGGGGGGAAAAAAAAAGGAAAAAGACTAGGTCCAAAGGCTAGTACAAAACAAAAGTAAGAAAAGGAAGGAAAGAAGAGATCACTGTGGCTGAAACAATATGATGTTAACTAGTTATTATGTTATTTGTTCAGATGGGATGGTTCCAAGATGGTGTGGGTACCGCATGATCTTTGTGGTGTTGATCAGAAGTTCTTGAATGATTATTGAAAAGGAAAAAGACAATGTCACGAGGCTTCAGTCTAACGGCATCAAAGGTGCACTTAAGTATTAAAAAGAAGAAGATTAGGAGTTCAACTTTTCTTCTTTTGATCGATGTGTTAAATTTAACTATTCTAACAACTTGATAATATTGAAAAAATAAAAATTAAAAAGATGAAATGGAAGTCATGGTTCTCTAAGGAGAGAGCATAATCATTGAACCGGGTTTGGATGGAGGATGCGGGAGGTGAGTGGCTAGTTTCTATATTTACCCTTTAAGGCAACAAATGTTGCTACTCACCTTTTTTTTTTTTCATCCAATCTTTGGATTCCCCTTCCCTTCTCCCATTTTTATGTAGCCTTTGACAAGATTTCCTCAATAAAATAAATTTATTGTCGTTTCAAAAAAATAATTGGTTAAAGAACCCGTGCTCATCCAGTTAATTAGGACCATTAATTACTCCACACGGTCAGCAATTTTGTCGTCAATATAATCATGAAGAATTGTGTTGTTTTTTAAATTAAATGGTTTTGTGCATATTTTTTTGAATTTTTTGCACCAATTTAATAAGGAGATTTAGATCTTTTATTTCGTGGAAAATAATTAAAAGACTGCACAAAATTTACTGAAAAATAAATTGACCTTTTTTAATAGACTAACTTTTAGGACATAAGGAGTATATCTATTATTCAACATACTCCGTATTAATCACTAGGCCTTTGGGATCACTGATTTGATGACCTTATTTATATATTTCTTTAATTTGTCACGAAATCCTGTTTGAATTTTTTACTTTTTAGGTGCTCCTTATTAAGGCATGCCACTGTTACAAAGTGTGAATTCTAATCCCCTTATCTCTGCTCCTTTTTTCTAATACAAGAAAATCTTAATATATTCTATTTTCTCAGTGAATGAGAGATAAATGTTGAATTCTCGTCCAATAAAGTGTTCATTACATGTCGGACCAACTAGTCCATTTACATGTCCATCGAACTAACTAAGAGGGAACTTTTCACCTCTAGAATTTTAATGCTGCGTTTGGATTTTGATTTGAATTTTTTTTTAAATAGTATAGATAATAAGTGGAGAGAGATATAGAGAGAAATGTTAGAAGTAGAGGAAATGTAGGGGGAATTTTTTGAAAGATACTTTTTGAAAATCAAAGAGAACAAGTAATCTCTATATATATTTAGAGCAGCATTACCCTTTAGCCTGTACATGTATACAGAAAGGAAAATAAGGATATTCAGAAGGCACCATTGTACGGAGGAGTGTACAGTACAACCTCTTCTCTCTCTCTCTCTCTCTCTCTCTCTCTCTCTCTCTCTCTCAGAGTAGATATTTATGATAGTATATGGGCAATAACGTACATATATCAGTTATCCACATGCCGATTGAAAAAAATAACGTATATACAAAGGTATCACCTCCTCCACAATCTGGTTCAGGGTGATCGTTTCCTCCTCTATCTATATAGATAGTACTTTTTCTCTCTCTTCAATATCTACATATATACTCAAAGAAATGGTTAATGACAACAAAGCCCGAAAACGTAGCAAGAAAGAAAAGTTAACCATGGAATTAGAAGATGAAATTCTCTCAGCTGGAAACAAGAACCAAGTGGAAACCACCAGAGTGATGAGGGTCGGCGGGATCAATATCAGGCTGGTCGTGATCACGTCCATCGCAGCAGCAGCAGCAGGTATCATGTCCACCTTCGTCATCCTCCTCTACACAGGGTCATTAGACTGCAGCCTAATTACGAGAATGCGTGCTTCATTAAAGAGCTGGTTATCTCCACCTTACATCTACCTCATCCTCAACTTCGTCATCATCTCCATTGCTGCTACTTCCTCTACCTGCTTCCGAATCCACCACACCCATTCTAATTTCCCTCATTTAACCAACCACTTCTTCAAACATCACTACAATTTCCATGATGGTGTTGGTGATCATCATCATGACAGTACTCATGCTGATGATGATGATGCCTTGATGCTTGAAGTCTCACAGCCTCCTCCACCGCCACCGCCACAACCACCGCCATCGACTGATGATCAACATGGTAAGATTACCCACTTCATAGCAAACGAAATCTTCAACCCGAAAGACAAACATGAAGAAGAGGAGGAGGAGGAGGAGGATGACAGTGATACATTGGAGGGGACATGGAAAGCGATAACCGGGGAAGGAGGGAGTCCGCGGCGTAGTACTCGACGGCTGCTTGGGAAGAGCAACACCACCAACACGCTATCACGACATCCTCCGGCATCTTCATCGTTGGATCAGCAAATCTTGACACGGTCTCCCAATGAAGAACATTATTCTGTAGATGAGGAGCAACAACCTTGCCCATTATTGGCTACTTCGAGTAATAGGGAGTTGAGGAAGTCTGAGACGTTCAACG
Source organism: Rhododendron mucronatum var. ripense (assembly GCA_019656295.1). Lineage (NCBI taxonomy): Eukaryota > Viridiplantae > Streptophyta > Magnoliopsida > Ericales > Ericaceae > Rhododendron > Rhododendron mucronatum. The sequence continues at coordinate 317,026 of BPLT01000074.1, read as the reverse complement.
ACACCGCGTCAGCGCAGCAGCGACGAGGGCTGCTGAGGAGGGACCCACAGCCATCACTGAGTCAAGATGAGTTGAACCGACGAGTTGAAGCCTTCATTATGAATTTTAACCACCAGATTCGGTTACAGAGACAGGAGTCCGACCAACGTTTCCTTGAAATGATTAGTCGCGGAGTTTAGCTTTTTAATTTTAATCCTAAGCTAAGCTAGCTCCAATCATGATTCCCAATTTTTACCTCTTCGATCTTGTTTTTTTTTTTTTTTTTCCAGATTGCTTAAAGTCTAATATTTGCGTGCATGTACTATTAATATTAATATTGTGTTTCGTCTTTAGTATCTACTTAATGTCTGTATATTTCAATTAATCTCAAAATCTGTTTAATGTTAGGATTAGGATAATTAATTAACATAGTCACTCGTGTAGAAATAGATGTGCACTTTTGTTTTTGTTAAAAAAGAATTAGGTGACACACACACACACATTGCAATTCCCTCATTTGGTAGAACGCCCAAAAAGAGGATACGGGTTGATATGCATCTTGAAATATAATACTACTAACACGTTTGACTTAATTAGAATTTTAATCAGGCTCACTGCAATACCTTTTCTGTGTGTGGATATTTTAAGCAAAAAGTAAAAAAGTGGTTGCAAAATACTTTAGTTATGTGGAAGGCTAGTGTTTTTTTTTTTTCCACGCATCGAGGTATCCAGACTAGTTTATGCCAGGAAATTAATGTTGGCACTTTAATAATTGATGGAGGCACTCAAATATCAATGTAATTCTAAAATCACTTCCTTTTGTTTTTTGGAGTGCCTCCATCAATTTTTAGAGTGTCAATATCATTTTTCTTTATGCAAACCTTGATTATTTTCTTTCCAATTCGGTCAAAGGTAGGCTATCTACGTGGAAATTAAAGGATTCAAAAAAAAATTCTCAATTGCAACATGGCTTCAAGATGTTGCCAAGTTTCAAACTTAATTAAAAAATGTCTGAATTTACCGCTCATTCTTATTTGAGTTACTCCTCGGGTTTGGAAGGCTGATGTTTCAAGAGTGCAATTTGGAGAGAAGCCCAAGTTGTAGAAAAGTGACTGATTAATTCATGGAGCACCAAATTGGGCCAGTTATGTAAGCCTGCTCAAAATCACTAGGCTTGTTCTGTGGGTCTTCTTCTTCCCGTTACTGCTCCTGGGTTGAAAGCAAAGTAAAGAGTAGTACCCTTTATGCTTTAGTTCTCAGTGACAGTCGAGCAGAATCTTTGTTATACTGACATTCTCTCTCTCTCTCTCTCTCTCTCTTTAAATTCCCATTCTCTCTACTCTAATAAGTAGCACACCAACCCAATTTGATATTGTCTTTTACTAATTTACCTGCTTCATCTCCACGCCCTTCACAATCCTTGCTCAACCCATCTTCTCATTTCAACCATGGAACAAGAAAGATGGGTTTTAGCTCTCCCTACCTCACATCATCAAATTCCACTCTCGTTGCTCGTAATGCTATTTCTGCTGTTAACTCCACCTTCTCTGTCTATCAATGAGACTGACACTGAAACTGATCTTCTTCACCCAAAAGACAGAAATGCCCTTGTCTTGTTCAAGTCACAGGTACAAAACCCATACCAGTTCTTGTCCAGTTGGGTTGGGTCCAATTGCACCAACTGGACCGGGGTCACCTGCTCCAACCGGACCGGCCGAGTCATTTCCATCAACCTCACTGGCAAGATTTTGTCAGGCCTAGTTCATCCCAGTCTATGTAAGCTCTTGTTTCTGGAAACCCTAATCTTGCCCCATAACAGCTTTTACGGTTCATTACCACCCTGTTTGTGTAAGCTAATGAACCTCAAAACCCTAGATTTTGGGCATAACATGGGTTTGAATGGCCCTGTTCCCCCCTGCATTGGGAATTTCTCTATGACACTTGAAAGGATTGACTTGAGTTTCAATTCATTCACAGGGGAAATTCCTGAAACCTTGTATTACTTGAAATCACTCAAGTATTTGGATCTTTCTCATAACAACTTACAGGGAAATCTTGGCGATTTTGGCCAGTCTTTGGTGTATCTGAATCTGGAGTCTAATTCTATTTCGGGTACTTTGCCTTGCCTTTCGGCCTCTGTCGAATCGATTTGGGTTCTAAATTTAGCTAATAACTCTATTTTGGGAGGAATACCTTCTTGCATTTCATCCCTTCGAGAATTGAGACAGCTGAATCTGTCTTTTAATGGATTAAGATACGGGATTTCGCCTATACTCTTGTTCTCGGATAAACTAGTTGTTTTGGATTTAAGTTTCAACTCTTTGTCCGGGTTGCTTCCAAGAAAAATTGCAGAAGGGGGCTCAGAGAAATCGGGGCTTTTACTTCTTGACCTGTCACACAATCAGTTTTCTGGTGATATTCCGTTGACCATAACGGAATTGAAAAGCTTGCAAGTGTTGTTCCTTTCCAACAATCTTCTCACAGGTGAAATCCCAGAAAGGATTGGCAATTTGACCTATCTCCAAGTGATTGATCTTTCACACAACTTGCTGTCTGGTTCCATTCCTTTGAACATTGTCGGTTGTTTTCAACTACTTGCATTGATACTGAATAATAACAATCTTTCTGGTGAAATTCAGCCAGAACTCGATGCATTGGATAGTTTGAAGATACTAGATATAAGCAATAATGAGATCTCTGGAGCAATCCCACTAACTTTGGCAGGCTGTAAATCATTGGAGATTGTAGATTTTAGCTATAACAATCTCTCTGGAGCTCTGAATGATGCTATAACCAAATGGGTAAACCTCAGGTTTATCTCCCTTGCTCAAAATAAGTTCAGTGGAGCTCTACCCACTTGGCTGTTCTCATTTCAAGTAATCCAAACAATGGATCTATCTGGAAACAAGTTCTCTGGCTACATACCAGATGGAAACTTCAACTTTAGCTTAAAGTTCAACAGTAGTAACTTTGGTACGACAACATCGTTTGAACAGTTGCCAATATTGCAAAGTCTGCAGATGAAACTCTCTGTGATTGTTTCTGATATCAATGAGTTGGGCTTCAATTATCACCTATTTTCTGCAGTTGGAATCGATTTATCTCGTAACTTGCTCCATGGGGAGATTCCAGTTAGTCTGTTTGGATTACATGGTTTGGAGTATCTGAACTTATCTTACAATTTTCTCGATGGGAAGGTTCCAACGAGTTTGAACAATATGTCAAGTTTAAGGGCCTTGGATTTGTCACATAATTCGCTGTCAGGTCAGATCCCTGAGAACATATCCTGTCTTGGAAACCTCACCCTGTTGAATCTCTCGTATAACTGCTTCTCCGGTATTCTTCCCAAGAAACAGCGATATTCGAGGTTTCCAGGAGCATTTGCCGGCAATCCAGATTTGTGTGTGGAGGAGTCCCCTGGTGAAGCGTGTCAGACGAAAGGCCTTCCTACAGTGCCAAACAAGAATTTTGAAGAAGAAACGGACGGGCCTATTTCAATATGGGTATTCTGCATAAGCGCAGTTGTTAGCTTTTACTTTGGTATCATTACTCTCTTTTGCTCGGCTCGTACGAGAAACTACATCCTCCAAACAAAACTGTAATCTTGTCTATTTGTTTGAGAGTGGAAACTCTCTTGGTTTGTACATTTACATTTCTGAGTGCTTTGCCTAGTTCTGTATCAACTCCTCCTGTTTTGGTAGCTGTATGTCCTACTTGCAAAGCATTTTTCATTTTACTAGTGGGTGATTATGTTTCGTTAACTTTAATGTGGATGGACTAGGACAATTTGTAAGTACGTATTCGGACCTGCTTTTTGTCACCTTAAACTGGAAAGGTGAGTTCTTTCCCAGTGTGAGAACTGAGAACAGTTATTGGGATGAAGTGTTCTGCTAAATTCCTATCATACTGGACATTGAACTTTGAAAGTCCTTTACATGGCTTGAGATCCAATGTTTTCCCATACTATGAAAACCCTTGAGTACTTACCGAGACATGGACCACATGGCAGGGAAAGAACACACATGTTAATAAGAATCTCTCTTTTCTCCTTTCTTTGGGTTTGGGAGCTTAATCTTGAGCATGCTGGTGAATCATAGGAAGCAGCAGCCAATGGATTCAAATACAAACTAAAACGTCTAATTAGTTGTTCATCTGATATTACTATTATAGGCGAAACCCACACGATTTTTTCTTCTTTTTTTCCCCTACATATCTTATCTGTTCGGATCATTTTATACGCAGTTAGACTAATTTTGGAACTAATCCCACATTCTATTAGTGGGTCCCATCAAAATAGTTTCACGTCACCCTCACCCTTTCAACCAGTCAGCCAATGCTGCCGCCTGTGATTGAGAGGCGGCAAGTAGTGGAAGCCGGCGGTTGGGTGAGGGTTGAAGACAGGGTATTTTGGGTAATAATGCGGGTGTGTGCGGAGAGAAAGGAATATAAAATTCTAAAACTCGGAGGGGTGTACAGTACATTGTAAAGACAACATACATACTTACATAGAGATTAACTTCCTTCCTTGCGTCTTTGATCATTTGGGATATTTTGTACTTGGGGAGTAATCAGATGATGAAGAGTGTACGCGGGTATTTTAATCATCAGTTTAATAAAATTTGGTTGACCAAATTATCGTCGGGCCGCTGTAATAGAAGGGATTTACGGGGTCTCCGTGAATAACGATTGTCTTCGAAGGAGGAAAAAAAGGTGCGTGTTCAATTTAGAAGCTCCGGTCAGTCACCAGCAGTGGAGAAATGACTACTACGGCTCTTTGGAGACCATCGGCCATACCCATATTCTCTCTTACTACTATTTTACCTCTAAATCGAAAACCCAATTCCCCAGCAGCATTATCTACGAAAATGGCCCTCAATATTAACGCCAACAGCAGGGGGAACGAGATCAGATCCCACCTTAATACCAATAATCCTAGCAATGGGAAGAGTCAGAGAAAGCTACCGGTTTTGCTGTTCGACGTCATGGACACGATCGTTCGCGACCCTTTTTATCACGATGTTCCTGCTTTCTTCGGGTAAAATCCATTCTTTCAATTCCATTTTTTGTGCTTATTCTTTGGTTGAATCCAATTTTTGCATTCTGATGTCTTTTTGGCCATGCTTGATTGCGCTGAATCCAATTTTAGTAGAATTAGCCTCCAAGAAGGGAATGATATCAAGATTTAAATCTCTCTCCCTCCCTAGAGAGAGAGAAGGAGAAGGGAGGTGATTGAATTTTGCTTTAAGTTGAATACTAGCATGTTGTACCCCAAAAAACCAAAATTTCTTATGCAACCCTGGTGGGTCAAGAAAGCATCTGGCTTACTCATTTTCATGTTTCACGAACATTTCTTATTTCTAGTCCACCTTTTTTGCTTCCTCCTGCCCTCTTGAATTTTTCTTGAGTAATGGTTCTTTCCTAAATTTATTGTGTTTTGAAAGTGAGATGTCGTGCACAGAATGTCAATGAAGGAATTAATTGAATGCAAGCATCCAACAGCATGGATTGAATTTGAAAGAGGGTTGATAAATGAGGTATAATGCGAAACGGTATGGATAATTTATCTACTTCGTAGTTGCTTGTGAGAGAATTCTGGTGAATAAAAAACTTCTCACGAGAAGTTAAAGAGTTACAGTAATTTTTACAGAAATGCACCTAGGGCTCCATTTCTTTTCCTTCATTAAGGTTCCACCTTGGACACCTCGAAATATTGAGGTAATGTGAATGTAACTTTACAACTTGTTGCCGAATAGATAGTTGGGAGGGTTCAAGTTTGTTACTTTGCTCATATTTCATAAAAAAATATGTTTTGTTTGTATTATTCTCTTACATGAATTTTACACTTGCTTTCTTCCAGACAGAGCTTGCTGGGAAATTTTTTAAAGACGGAAGGCTTTTTGATTTGGAAGGTATGTGAGATTATTACACAGAATTTGATCTCGCAACAACTGTTGAAGCAAAACTCCATCCATGGTGCTTGAAGTTTCTTTTCTCCTTTCCTGTTCAGGCTATGGCCACTGGCCAGATATAAAATACCCGTATATTGCTCTTATTCTAACAACCATAATAAAACTTTACTACTAGATTGAATGAGCATTCTGCTGTTAATGAGTTATCGTCATGATGCAATAATTTGTATTAAACTGGTAACAGTAAATTACCTATGATGAATCTATCCTAATTTATTTGCTTGAGCAATTATCTGTTTCCGTAATTCCTCAATATTACTAACAAGAATAATGCTGCATGCATTTATGTTCTCCTCTAGGCATTTTCTCAACAGACCAATGGAACTTCAGTTATTTAGTGTGGGTGCCTGGGTGGGTTTACACCCGACCAGAACCCACCTGTATTCTCTTTTTGCATCTTCTATATGTCATTTTGCATGTACTATATATTTTCCCTTTGCATCTTTATGTATGATACTGGACTGAATTAGTGTTTCTCGAGTCTCATATAAGATCAAAGGTCTTTTGTGGGGCAAGACAAGGGTGGATATAGGATTTTGATTCTTTTATTCACAATATTTGTGTGACACTTTGTGTGCGCATGTTCGGGACTCATTATTATAGAAGGCCATTACTCCGTTTTGTTCCTGCCAATTCTAGGAGCACCCTGGCTTATTCCACATAACTAGACTTCCTTGGATTAAGTGAAACTATTAAATGCCCTGCAACCTTACTATACTTTTTCATGGTTTTATAAAAAAAATTCTACGCTCGCTGTAAAATGATCTTGTGTATCTAGTTGTCGAATTATCATATGTTTTTTGTCTTGCAGGGCTTAAAAGTTGCATGATAAGAGGATACTCTTACATAGAAGGAGTTGAAGAATTACTTCATGCTTTAAAGCAAAGCCACTACGAGATGCATGCTTTCACAAATTATCCGATCTGGTATGGCTAACTAATACAGCAAACTTGGATTGATTGCTCATTACTAGTTCTTATGCATAGATTTTTGTACTTTGTAGGTATGAATTGATTGAGGAGAAGTTGAAACTCTCAACCTATTTATCTTGGTCCTTCTGTTCATGCATAACTGGTATTCTCATGGTTTGACCTTGTATAGAATTTCTGCTATGAGTGCTCATTCTTCCATGCCTGAGTGCTTATATGCTTGGACTGGATAATTTTCAGTTGCTGCTGGATATTTTCTACATTGTTTATGACTAAACCATGTGCAGGGATACTTCATACTTGAAATTATTTTAACTCTTGTTCTATAATTATGGTGGAGATAACAGAAAGACCTAACCAACTGGTACTCTGCTATAGAATGAGAGTCCTGATGCTCTCTTTTGAATTTTTTTGTACATGTTGTCTGCAATTGAATAAATTTGGAGGATTTCAGCATCCTACTAAGGTCATAAAGTTGAGCATGTTCTCCATTCCACCGCTTCATTCTTTCTGTCCTCATCGAAGGCATCATCGATTTTGTATTATTACATAATGGCCACTGATGATATATTGGTGGATTGCTTGTTTGAGGCCATCCTGACTATTTCTGACATCGGGCCATATTGCTATCATCCTTTCTGTTTCCTTGTGGCTAATGCATATCAACGCGTTGCTATAAGGCCGTACTTGTTTTCTGTTAAGTGGAAAAACTTACAAGTGCATGCACTTCAATTTCAAACCACAGGAACTGGACTCTAACCAATAGGATTTCTTGTGGTCATATACTCTCTTAAGAATGTTTGTGATTTCTGTAATTAGTAATCTTTTTCCTGAATACAGGTAAAAGGAAGCCCGATCCCGACTTTTATTTAGAAGTTCTGACGCATCTTGATGTTGAGCCAGCAAGCTGTGTCTTCATTGATGACAGGTTATTCTTTTTGCATGTTAGTCTGGGTTGTTGGGGACAATGTGTCTTTTCTATTTGGCAAGTGACAAAGAATTCTCTCGTTAGTTTGGAAACCGGTCCGCATTCCACAAATTCAGTTTTTCCCTATCTTTAATCCAAGTTTTCCTGGGATAGAGATATTTTGATTTCCATGGGGTGGATAGCATTTTGTTTCCAACCTGGAAACATGCGTTCATGGTCAGGTCGTGTCCTGGCTCAGCCAATGGCAGCAATTTTGTCAATGCTAACGTGTTAATTTGATTTAACAGAAGTTATATCGCTAAGGTGCTTCCCATCCTTGTCTGAGTGTGAAATATTGGAGTTAATGACAAACACTATCATATGATGGGTAGACATGCTTTATCTCTGTCTCTATCAACACTATCATATATCTACAATTTCTCCACACTAATGCAATTCATCATATGGAGAGAAAATTAGTACTTGCTCGAAGATTTAGATCACGAAAGCCTTATCCTCAGTAATTGAATTGTGATAAAGATTGCATAAACATAATGTTTGTACGGGCAACATATGCACCAGAAACATTTTTACTGAAATTTAACTTGAGCCATTACTTTATTATAATTTATACGCGATCCCCAAGACTATACGATGTGACGTTTCCAGTGAAAGTTCAACAGATGTCTGCAATCTGACAATTATGAAAAGCAGATAGGGTTTGTTGGTTGATTGTAATGAGAAAATAGTATGCTTTTGAGGCCCTTCAGTTTTTACACTCCAGCATTATCTACTCTTTCTTCTGTTTTTTGCCTCTACTCATTTATATGGTCGGCAACCCACATCAGGATGGCAAATGTTGAGGCTGCAACTGATGCTGGAATCGTCGGCATACATTTCAAGGGTGCAACTTCATTGCGTCAGGATCTCACTCTCCTAGGCCTTGATTTTTCAGTAAACAAAGATGAAGAAGATCCAGCAGAGCATAAAGCAGAATACTTCCCTTGATTTTACATATTTTGATGTTTACCTTTATTTCATGTATAGCGGAATCAATTTTGAGTTGGTATGGAAATAATTTATGACCTGCTTGTACCAACACCGTTTAATCTCTAATGACACTTACATTACAGAGATTTCCTTTATCCAAGTCTTCCTTTGGAACAACAAAAAATAAATATTTCAATTTTTCTTACTTTTGTGTGCTCAACTTTTCTCCACTAAGCACCTTTGGATCGTAAATTCATTTTATTTACCGTTGAAAATTGAATAATAAAGCTAAAAGATTCACAAAGAGAACTGAGGAGAACTATTGATTTTCTTATTGTCTAAATCAGGTATGATATATCCTCTCAAAAATCAGGTATAATATATTTGCTCAAAAATCAGGTACTACTTCCAATGGTGTAGACTAATTTATAAGTTTAGGTTCTCAACAGTTATCTCAGAGCAGGATTCACGACCTCAAATAGTGATAACTATCTTGTTTTTCCTGTGCCTCAAATATTTCAGCGGCTCTAAATAAGTGGACTGATTTTGGATGGCCTCGAGTTTTTCGGGGATGTTTTTGGTTGTTTCTTTGTTCCAATTTACAGCTGCAAATTCTTTCCTCTCAAAACTCTTCCTAGAAGACAATACCGGTGAAGAAAACGTAAAACAAAATGGAAATACAAGTAGAGGTGAACAATGTATCTGCCTGAAGATGTGTTGATTCAAATTTTATCAAGGCTACCAGTGAAATCACTGATGAGATTCAGGACTGCATGCAAGTCCTGGAATTCTCTTGTCAAAAGCCCTGCTTTCGTTTCCAAGCACCTCGAGAACCATACCAACTCCTCCACCGTGAAGAACATTTCACGCCTTCTTGTTTGCCATCGTGACAATCCTACCAACAAACGACTGATCTCATTGTTCACGAATGACAATCTCAAAGAATTCGTTAGCCAAGATTTATCACCATTCTTTGATAACAAGTTTGGTCACATACGACTTATTGGCCCGTGTAATGGCATAGTTTGCTTGTACGGATTTACGGACAACATTGCTCTATGGAACCCTTCAATCAGAGAATTCAAGACTCTCCCAGTATCCCCAATACCACGTCCACCGGATGCTAGAATCCTAGGTGGTGATCTTGCTTTTGGTTTCGATTCCAAAACCAATGATTACAAAGTAGTGCAAATCTTGTTCTGCTCTTCAAACAAGTTTGGCGTTGCTTACCATGTGGAGATATATAATCTGACAACAGATTCTTGGAGAGAATATGGTGGGATTGTGCCTGCAAATATTATGTATGTCAATATTTGGAGTATGCTATACAGAACAGAAACTTTCTGCTGGTGGGCAAAGGATGGTGACCATGAGATAATCCTTTCATTTGACATGGCGAATGAGGAATTTAAGAGGAGTCCACTGCCATCTGATATAGAAGATCTTGGGGGAGCGCACAGAATTACGCGAGCTATAGTGCCGATGAATGAGTCTATAGCATTGATTGTTTATCCTCAGAAACAAGTGGAGAAATTTTTTGATTTATGGGTAATGAAAGAATTGGGTGTTGAGGAGTCTTGGACTAGACTGTCGACTATCGGACCTCTTTCCGGAATCGAGAGGCCATTAGGGTTTTGGAATAAAGGCGAGTTTATTCTGGAAAATAGTTTTGGAGAGCTAGTTTTGTATGACCATTGTGGCCAACAAATTAAAAATCTTGGATTGCAGGGCAAAAGGGACAGGTTAGAGGTGGTTGTTTACATGGAGAGCTTAGTTGCTCTCAACAGTGGAAGTGAATCTTAGGAAGATTACTTTTGTGATACATAGTTGCAGAACTTTTGTTTCTTTGCAAGCTTTTGTGAAAGCCAGAAGAAGTAGATTTCTATTGTTTTTGGAATTGCATTGCAGTATTGTTATAAACTTTGAGTCAGTTGAGAACCCGGTGACCGAGTCTTTTTACAACTATGAATTACTTATTTCTTAACCTACGAATTGCATTGCAGTAATGTGCACAAATCTGGACGTAGATGTGTCTGAAACCGTCCGATATGTGTGAGCACCACATTTATTGTATTAGACCCAGGTGTATTAGATTGTTCCAGTCATATCTGTGTCCGAATTCATGCATATCCATCTGTAGGATTGGTCTGAATTACAAGAAGTTATTGTTACTTGCCAAAAAAAATTACAATAATTGTGTAATTAGAAAACAATATTCTCTTTCCCTTTTGAGAGAAGAGAAAAATAAGTTTCATACCATTACTATATTATATACTTTTCCCTCCTTTCTCGTATGCATGTATAGTATAAATGCAGCACAAGGTTTTCTGAAGCTAGAAACAAAACAAGGTTACTCAAATATATAGTCAGAGGCAGACCTAGCTAGGGTAATGGAAGGTGTAAAGATGAGGAGTTTGGGCATGAAGTTGGTGGTGGTGGTGGTGAAGATGATGGTGGCCATTGCGGCTCTCATGGTCATTGGGGTTGAGAGTGGTGTTCCTTCTTGCTGCTTTCATGACCCTGAATGCTGCCAGCGCCACCTTGCAAGGGCTCAAAAACCCAAATAGCTACCTTTATCCACCTAGTTACCTACCTCCAACATGTGATGTAGTAGTAATTCAATCTATATTTTACAAGTCCAAATCTTATTTGTGAATCTTTCCACCCTTTGTGTGTGGATTCACTATTGAGTGCTTGTGGTTATCTTGTTCGTGAAATAAAATATTGGAAGAGCGTCGGTTCATTCTATTTTTATGTGTCGTGCACTCGCTCGATCTTGTTCACCCATTGTTTGTAAACTAGTAAGCTCGTTACTTCAAATATGAAAACTTTACCGATCGACCAAGGGGACTGGGGATTTCACCTACCTCTTAAATGGCTGAAAAAAATTTGTTTTTAGTTTTTCTTATTCAATTCTTCGTAGTACTGCTGCTGATTTGCAAGATGATGTACACCTAAGGATCGTCTTGGAAGTTTTGGATATGGAGAATGCGGAGTACTAACTTGATTCTATGGGCAAAAAAAACTGTCTATTGTGTCACGTTTTCATTTCTCCAAATTTGCATTTTATTTGTTAAAATGGTCAAAATCTAGTGGTTGTCAGAATGTAGGAATTCGTTTTTTCCTTCTAGAACTAGGAAAGCGAGGGTTACAAGAACCTCTCTATAGTATCAGAAGGGAAAAGGGAAAAAAAAATGTCCCTGCTTTTTTAGAATAGGATAAAACAAGGGAAATTTGAATCTGGTTTAGTTGGTGAAGATTTTAGGCTCTTCGTTGGTCAGGAGTTTAGGCTCGGTTTGAATGGAAAACAAGCAAATATGGATATGTAGTACTCCATCATCTCTCTAGAACTCCTACATTTGTACAGGGAGTATTCAATCAATGAAGAATCGCATTTCAAACTAGGTGAGATTTTGACCCCTCCTGTCCTCCATGGTAATTTTGGATTCTTTGCTCAAAAAAAAAAAAAAAAAAAAAGATGTTAGCTCTAATAAATTCAGAATAAAAGCGTTGTGGCCTTGTGGTTGTGGAGTCCTGGGGCTGGTAGACAATATTTGCAAATTCAGATTCTCAACTTTTACACTGCTGCAATAAAATACTACACAAAATTTCTTGTACAATAAAATACTCAACATTTGCAACATAATAACCAATATTTACGGTAATTTGTCAACAAAATACTGAAATTTGCAAGCTTTGTGATAATTTGCAAATCCTGTGGTTGGTGTTACGTATCTGCAATAAAGTCCCAAATATTTGCAAGCTTCATGATAATTTGTTAACAATTAACTACACAGCAACAAAAGACCCAAAATCCCCCTCAAAAATGCTACAATTATAAACATGGGCCCAAAATTGCGCGACACAAATAGAGAAGAAAAAACTATACGATCCTTCCCCAAGGAAGCAATAATCCTAGCAACAGCTTTGTCAACTTTCAGCTCTACTCAGTACGTATATGTCACCCTAACTGCTCTGCCTGTTTTGCCCGTGCTTTGGAGAAAGGAAAAGAAAAAAAATTGCCAGGCCAGGTGCATTCCATCCACCTAGAGAAGGCGCTTTTACAACATTCTTAGCAACGAACATGAGAAACGAAGATTGACACTGGCGATGAATGAACGCCGGTCCGGCCAAAGAATCACAATGATGATTTATCCTATTTAAATTGTTGTGTAATTGGAGAAAATTTGCATCAAGTTGTCCAGAGTTTCTGGTAAGAACTTCCTTGCAAATAAGTGACAGGGCCGTGGCCTTCCATTCCATAAGCAGGCTCTGTTCTGGATTCCTTTCTGCAGCATATGAGACAGATTGTTTGTCAGAATTTTAATGCCCTAACAACATTTTAGGCCCCATCATTTCCTCGGATTGACTACTAATCCAAGGGACCACAGATCCAACGTTTGTTGGGAAATTTGAGGCTGGGATTACACATCTGTCACTTACAATATCCAACAAAACAAGGGCATGGTAACCATAATCCCCTCACTATTACCCTGACAATACTATTTAACCTTTGGAATCATATATTTCCAATATTTCCTCCATGTAGTACAGCCAAACAAACAGGGCTTCAAACAATAACAACTTTTTTATTCAGGTCAGTCACCACATACCTTTTCTTCACTTGTAACATGCACACTTTCACCAATAGACTGCAATAGAACACACCACAAACTGTCAACTCACAATCCAATAGTCCAAAACATAGCTAGAAACAGTGTAGAATCATAACAAGAACACCAAAATAGTATATCGATGTCCACCATGATGGTGGCCTCTCTTACATCTCCCCTCATCCTCAGGTCCTCATGCTACACCACTTAATAAAATGACCACACTGTCCTTTAGATTAAACAAATGAAAAATCAATTCAATCTATGGACATGCATTTCAACGGGACTATTAGTATCCCTAAAAGGTGATGTGGCAGAAGATCTTTGACCAGATAATTAGGAAGGATACCATAATACCTAAGGGGAGAGAGAGAGAGAGAGAGAGAGAGAGATCAATAAACATGCCAAAACATTTGGAAAGCAGAACCTTACAGTAATATTTTTCAAGAGCTCTACAGTGATATCTTGAGCCGTGTATGATTTTGGATGCCACTTTCCTTCAGACCAATCAACATGTGTCACTGACCAGTTTGCAATGCCAACTGGATCAAACATCTAAAAATACAAAGACACAAGTCACTTGGTTTCAAATGGTCCAAAAAAGGCAAGAGTTGGAGATGCAGATTGACCACCGGGATAGAAAAACAAAAGATGCACTCACACTGAAAAATGTGGGCAAGTAGTGTTCATCAGAATAGCAGTTGCGTCCATCCATTCCTGGCTGTAAATACAAAAACATCAACATCAGTAATACAGCTTATGTAAGTACATATTGAACTTCCGTAAAATAGCAAATGAGTAAGGGTTCAAATCCAACCAAAAATGGCCCTTCGTCAAATCCAGTCTGACCTAATGTATACAGTTGCATCAAGAAGCACCTAATACAAGCTAATCTTTCACTGAGTTTCACATAGCAACACAACGACTAGTATTTTCTCTAGTTATCTCCATCTGATTGCATTAGGATCTATTTTTCAATTAGTACAGTAAATCCACACCGTGGAAAACTTGCTTTGACAACACTCTCAGTCTCAGAGACCATTTACAATTGCGATGGTGTGCAAATGTGATGTTGTGGTCCAGACGAAAATTTCTATTAGAGTGGCAATTGATCGTGAACAATCCAAACCAAATAGATGGGGAATCCAAGGAGTATAAAAGTTTATTGCACTTACAGAAGGGACGTCAAGAGCGAGGAGCTGGGAGAAACAGTAAATGGACCTCGAGGAAAGGGGACTAGAGAAGTCAAAATAGAAGGGCTTATGAAAACCTTACCTATAACGGAGACATAACTTCTGCTAAGTAGCTTTTCACATCAATATTCGGGGAACTATGAAAATTTCTCTGCATAGACCCGCAAGCTAGCAATGCAAGTTGAATGGGTGCCTTTCTAACTAGGGAAGCAAATACTAAGTGACCGAAACTAATGTCAGCAGTAGAGAAGTAGCCATTTTTGCTGACAAGTAAATATAAACTAGAGCAATAAATATAAATGAATATAAACATTCAAAATAAAATCAGATAATTATCACGGCACAAAAGTACATAGTCAGCACTCATACATTCGAAGGAGAGGAAACGGCGGGAGCAAAGCTGATCTGACAAAGTTGTAAAACAAGTTATAAATTAAACTTTGCATCCTTCTGCAATTACGTGTATGAATGGACAAGAATTCTAGTTCACAGTAGATAGTTGACTCATTCGACCGAACAGAGAAAAAGTTTGGTGGGGCTGGCCTGGGGGCAAGGGAGGGACAAACAAGACTAGTGCTGCGTTACCAGGACAAGAATAAAGTTTACCAATATAACTGGCAGACATAAGTTTAAACTCAGACATGGAAGACTTTAAATAGACCAAGCCCTTTCATCTACTATGCACCTGATAATTATAAGTTTATAACTGATACAAGCATGTAATACACTTGTAAATTGTAATGCTTTAACCAAAGGAAAATTCTATAACCACAAGTATTCACACACACATTTATTTGTGGGTCCCACACACACTAGTGGGGTCCCCAAGTGAACGTGAGTGTGTGTGTAAAAGTTTTTGTGGTTGTAGAAGAATTGTTTACCATATGTATGATCTCATGGCAGCATAATGTCTAGTAATATAGCATTTTTTTTATCAGCTAGTAATAGTTGTATATGGGTCAGGTAAATTACTTCATGGTACACATGCAGAACACATAAATGCGTTCCTTCTCACATATCATCCAACCATATCCGCATCATTTTCCTCTCCAGTTATGGGGTTTTCTATATCCGATGCTGCCACCATGCATGAGGAAATAAAAAATAAATACTGGTACGTCTGCATTGCACCTAAGTTCCATGTGTCTTTCTAATTTCTCCCCATTTCCCAAGGGTTAAGAACTTAAAATACTAATGGAAAGGCACTCTAGTTCCACATGTACAAGTTTAAACTTTTCGGAATAAGCTAAATATTTAAATAACATGGGACACTGTCTCATAAAATGGCATTTCATGGAAATAACAAGGAACCATATGTGCCAAACGACGTAGAAAAACCTTAATAACAACCAATACCCCTCCTCCTTTACCCGGGCTTGGGACCGGCAGCATTAACAGAACACTGGCGGAGTTCTCACACTTGCGTCTTTCCACATAACAAGCTCAAGAATACAAACAGAATATGGCTTGAAGTACAACTTATATAACCTCCATATGGCATAAAGTAGGGATATTTTATAAATGGAACCTCAAAATAAAGGAACATGAGAAGCAGGAGCATCAAAGAGGCATAATGACATCAGAAGGCCCACTTGCAGACATAGACTTCAGTTTCAGTTAAACTTACTTCAGCTTTATATTTTCATTGAAGTAATCAAGGGCTAGGATGCTAGGTCTGCTGTAACCTTCCTCGTTTGTAAGTCTTCGTATGCAGTTTAGTTTTTATCCTTGGGGGTTGGGTCTATGTACTCCTTTCAATTGAATTTCGGTTGTGGTTTCTCTTGGGTTAATGTTGTAGTCAAAAGCCATTTAGCTTTGTTCCTTCGATCCTAACTCTCTCCTTCTCTACGGTCTTGCTGCTGGAACTTCACTAGGAAGGGAGATTTCTACTTGGTACAATTCTAAGTGATACCAACATTGTGCAAAGCATTATACATCGTTTTCTATTCCTAAATCTATGTAGCGAATGCATGTTCCCATATCCAAGAATCGTATGCATATCTCTCTATTCTAAGCTTAAAGGGTCTAACAAGTACCAATAGACAGGTTAAATCCTAAAAGAGTAGCACAAATCTCTGAGTTCTGATGGCATATTCAAAAATATGGAGAGGGAACTATATTGCTGAACTTAGATAACAAAGAAATGGAGATATTGCAGAAGACAAATTGAAACATAGAGACATGCCACAAGAGGAAGAGCACGAAATGGTAAAAAAATCTAGAGCAGTGGTTAAATACATAGCTTTTTTCCCATGTTTTTTGATAAGTAGACAAATGCACAGCTGAAAAGCGGAAAAGCAACAATTGTATGATATATGGTGAAAAGTACGTCACAACCAAAGAAACCAGTCTTGACAACTGAACCACCTTGCAGTAATCCCGGAATTTTGCATAGTAGAGACTATCAGCCATTACTACTAATGCATGCTGGCGCTTCACGGTGAACCACTGCACAAATTTGAAAAGGAAAAAAAAAAAAACTATCAACTAAGACAGTTGGAGTAATTGAACTAGAGTATGCTGCAACTTAATAATCCTAAACAGACTCATTTGAACCCAACCCACTCCCTATGACAGCCCACCTTCTTTGACCTTATGAATGAAGAGTTACGGGTGTAAAACGTCTACGAAAGAATCGATGGTAGATTGCAGCGCCCCACACAGAAGGAAGCTGACAACAGCTAACTAACATTAATGCAGCCATACTCACAAAAAGAGTTCATAATTCATATACAGCCAATGTCTACAAAACAACTGATGGAGATTGCAGTGCTCCACACAGAAGGAAGCTGGCAATGGCTATTATCTAAGTAAGTAGTAACCACTTTGTTAGTACTCTAACTTTCCTCTATTCAAATTAAAAAAGTCCGTAGATAAACACATCATGATGAGCTTCCAAGGCAAATGATAAATAACATACCTGTGCACCCTTCCGGAAGTCACTCATCTCGACTTCCGGTAACATATGCTCTGAATACCTGCCATTTCCAAGTGGTCCTGGATCCTCAAAGCTGGAAAGAATAAGAAGCATGTGTCAGTAATGACGAATAAAATAGGATACAAAAGAAGCAAACCAATGTTGCATTGTACATTCTGCATGTCTGTAGTTTAAAATAAAAGATTTATGAAAGGTATTAAGCTAAAGAACCTTCTACAAAAGCTATAACAGAGTTATATGAAAGCACTATGCGTACCAGTCAACAAAGCTGGTATTGGTGTACATTAGATAGTTGTACACGTAGTCAAAATCATGCAGTGGGATGCAACTGCGATCCAAGATAACAATAAGAGGAAATTGTTACTCCAAATTCAGCAAACAAAATATCAACGACAGTAGCAATCATCCAGTCACCTATCAGAAAGTAATACAAAGTGTTGGTTGTCAGGGTCTTTAAGTGCATTTGCTAACAGTCGTCTTTCTGCATCCACCATTGAAATCTTTCCCCATACTACCTGCAAATGAAATTCACAGAACTATTGTATTATTTACCTCTTATGATGACTACAATAAAATCCAAAAAAGCTTGAATTTTTCAAGCAAGTTTATTCTACTTTCCAAACCATCCAACGCACAAATGTCATCAAAAACTCTACCTTTCTGGACCCCAAAAGAAAAAATAAGCAAGAAAAATACGACACATTTTGCTTAACAACATACTATGAATATAAAACATAAAAACTTGAGCAACCATGAAACTAACACTAATCTATCAGTACAGAAAAACAAAAATTGCAGTAGTGAAAATTTAATTATGCAATAAGATACCAAAATTTTCCGGATATAATATATTGAAATAGTCTTGCCAGTGAGATTCACAAACCTTGTCACTGCGGATTTCTCGATTGATGAAGTAACGGCTAAAATGAAGGGGTTTATCCTTAGAGGCATGCACATAGACAGAAAATCTACCCTCTTGGCCCTGCAAAAGTACATAAAACGTTATCTCTAGATGACAGCTAGACAGGTCATGAGAAGTGGCACAAATGAATGAATGAAAACAGAAAAGCCAGCACTTACACCACACACTTAACAACGTAACAAAACCTCTTTTCAGAAAAATGGGTTCCTATAAATCTTGAATTAATAGGAAGTTAGAATTCCACATCATTTAAAATTCCTGGTACAAAACATGACTGACTTATGACTGGAAACTAGACATTTCATCAAACAATCAATCAAGTGGTATTACCGATATAAAAATCAATATCATCTTCGCAATGAATCAAACACGTATATCCTGTTTCATTTGATAGCTAGAATTATGCTGATGGCCACTGACACAAAGGAATTGAAGCTAGAAATTCTTTACCAATCAAGGGCAAAAATTATTGAGTGATTTGAAAAATTGCAGGAGGCCTAGAAATCTGATGTGCAGATAATGTGACGATGCCATATGGTGAAGTTGGGTGAGTGGATGGTCACACCGACCAACACCTACAACCCCTCTTGGCGTGATCTATATGATCCAAATGTTCCATCACAACAAACGCAAGAAATGACACCTGTAGAAATTATGTTTGACTTGCGCATTTTAACGACCATACTATCTAACACAGTAGCCATAAATCCATCAAATAGTAGAACCACAAACATTCCTGCCCCACTTCAAACAATGCTCCAATGGATTACTAAAGTTTACATTTTGCCACAATGATCCATTAGGCTCCACACGGCGAGCTACGTCCTTTGTGGAGTTCAAACATGTCTTCTAGTTAAGATTACAACAAGAATCAAATTACACTTCCCAACAGAACTCCATGTATCACAAAAAGTTGAGGAGAGAATTTTTTTTCCCAATGATAGAGAACCGAAGAATGATGCAACGAGGTATTAATGTTGGAATAGAAGTATCTTACATGAAAAAACTTATCCCAGAGCCTCTCAAAAGGCAATGGACCTGGAGTCAAGAACAGGAAAGCAAGTTTGGGGTTCTTTGTTTGACATGGTGGTGTACTCAAAATATCCCTAATCACAACATGAGAGGCAATCTCGTCATCTGTAAGTTCCCTACCAGCAGCAGGTGGGAGCCATTTGGAAAATCCGTTGCAACCATTAGATGAGAACACATAACAAGCAGCCGTGTTATGGGGTGGATAAACATAAGCGCAAATCAAGAACATACAGACCAATGAAAGTAAAACCATGATCCATGTTGGCTTCTTCAGTTGGGTTCGGTGGCGAGAGACAGGCAAGATCTGCATTTCTTTCAGGCTTAGATGCCACCCATGAGCTGTCTTCATCTAGAGTTAATTCATCACAACTTGGCCTCAAAGTAACTTATCATTTTCCAGCATCTCCATCAAGCATGTATGTCTGTATTATGAGAGACACACCTAAGAGCCTACAACACCAGCCTTAAAACTGATTTTAGCTAGAATCTGAATCTGCAACCAGACACCAACGCATTAGTGGACCTATAACTGCAAGAGACCGTAATATCAACAATTTGAATGCAAAATTTGTTCCAAAACTCACATCAAACGAGTTTAATTCAACATCTCTGGCTGCCCAGGGACTGGGACTTGCCTAATTAATGCATGACTACTGCATATTCACGGTCATTTGAGAACCATTACAGCAAAAACAAAAAACGCACTACATGATCCAGGTTTTGATTCGGAACCTCTTGCATAAACTAATGAACTGCTAAACATCCAAAGGTAAACTCAAAGCCGCTAAGATTTCAACCAAGAACTACAAGATAAAGAAATTAAAATTTCGATCGTATACTCAAATAACAGAACAAACTGATATCCCCAGCTATTCATAAAAGAGTTCACGTTACAACAAAAGTCAGCCATAGGAAACACAATAGCCCTCAGGATCAAGCTGCCCCAACAACACTTACAGAAATCCGACTCACAGCAGAACTTCCATTCAGACACAGGGATACATGTTTGCTCGGGCATAAATTACGTAATCTGATGACTGGGACCAGTAATCTATGCCTATCGGAACTAGGCACAATCAACTCGGAAATCATATTCAGGTCCACTACGAAATCGAATATGATATCAAGATTTCCTGTTTCAATGGATTTAGTATGGAATTCAAGATAACCATGTGGAGGTAGTGATCAGTTGGGATTTAGTATGGGATTACCAAACCTGTTCCAGTTAGCCAAACAAACTCAACGGTTCTTATCCTAGCATCAATGTCCAAACTCAATAAAGACATTTAAAATTCCAAACCACATTGATGAAACAAACGAACTAGAGAGAAATCAAAAGAAAAACAGCAAAAAGTAAGCTTGATTCATATTTTTCGAATCCCCAGAGTATTAAGGAACTCACTCAACGTACACGTACGGGTACCTACGTTTGTGTGTGTGTGTGTGTGTGTGTATATATATATATATATATATATATATATATATATATATATATTAGCTTTCGCTTTCGAGAAAAAGACGCAATACCTGATTAAATCCAGACGCGAAAGCTACGTGAAATCTCGAGAGCCAACTGTTAACCGGTGTTTGGATCTAGGGCACGAGAAGGAAGAAAACTCAGAGAGAGAGAGAGAGAGAGAGAGAGAGAGAGAGAAGGTGGGATGGAATAGTATGATTTGGACTAGTAATATAATATCGGCATGTCAACTCAGATAACATGTGCGAAACAAATTGGGCGACCCGTCTGTTATCTATGTCTCTATTGTCTGTGTTATGTCCATGTCTGTTCTCTCTCTCTCGATCCCCCACACAGATTTCAAATTCTGTGTTTTTTATTTCCTGTTTTTTTGGGATTTTGTTTTCTCATGGTTGATTACAGCGTAGTCACATAATCCTTTAAAAATACTATCCGTTTTCATTCTTAATTTTTGCTCTGTATTGGCGCTCTCAATTCTCATTCTCGCAAATTTTAATATTTCATACGTTGGGTTGTACTTCAAAGATGGTTTTATGCTTGTGTCCGCGCTCCCGCACCAACTCACATACGCAAATTATGTCACCTAGGTCATAATGGGGAGAAGGGGGTTGGTTTTGTCAAAATCTGTCTTACTACTTATTTTTGTTGTTCCCACTTTAGTTGCTGGTTTTGGCTTAAGTTTTTTTATAACCGAGGTAGCTTAAGAGCAAATAGACTAATTCCGAGACCTTGAAATTAATGACCAGGCAAACCTTCAAACATGCGACTTCATGAAAGACAACTGCTTATTGTTTTTCTCATTTTCACTAAACATGCGACTTCGTGAAGAACAACTTCTTATTGCTTTTCTCATTTTCACTTTAACTTAACCCCTTCGTTAATCTCCCTCAAAGCTACCAGTTCTAAAATTGAACAAAAACCAATGTTAGATGATTGTGAGATTTTAATTAGCTCTTTTTCTATCTCTAATTTAAATGGTACTGGTATTTTGTCTAGGAAGAACAGGTGTTAAGTTACTAACCCATGCACTAACTACACGCGTGGCTGCTCAAAAAAGAAAAACTACACGCGTGGTTCATTGAAAATCAAAAGGCACACAATTTTTTGAAACTATCTACATGGTTCACTCGAGTAGTATTTGTTAGGCAGAATTCAATTTTCATACCCTTTCTTGTTAGTGATCTTGGTTATTACTTGAGCTTCAAAATGTGATGGTCTTACGAATCGCGGGGGTTGGCATTGTTCAATGCCAAAATCAACAACCAAGTGTATTTCTCTTTGTTTTGCTTAAGACACACGGTTGTGTTTGTTGGGAAGGGGAAATTTGTGTGTAAACTGACACCAGAGTTATCGAAAAAGGTATCATAGAAGGGGGAGAATCAAGCCAAGTTTAAGCAACCCGGGCCTAAATAAGAGTGTGGTTGAGTTTTTACATGCTTCGATTATAAGCTGGAGCACACTCGGCTGGCACGGATTCGATTCTGTTGTCGAATATGGGTCTACTTATAGTAATTGGTGTCCTGAGGGGCAAGTTAAGATTGAGGCTTGGTGCCCAAATCTCTTCTTGATTTTCCCCAAAACCATTACCATTGAGGACCATATCTCTGACTTCTACTATTAATCAGTGTTCATTCACAAACCTTGGCAGGGATTTCAGTTTGTAAAGGCACTGTAGACCTTGGTTGAGACAAATCAAAAAATACCGACGCCACAACACTGACGGACCAGGACATCAAGAAGCTCGGAAAAATGGTCAACATTAATCCCACATTTGAGTTCTGCCCACAAGAAAAATGAAAATAAAAAACACAAATCAACATACAAATTTGACAAGCACTCGAACACCAGCAGCTCAATCATTTTGATTATATTTTACTTTGACAATTCCGCGACAATTACAACACAAGCCGATCGCACAAAACTTTGAACTTGTATGCTCGAATAAATGTACAAGAACAACTATGTGTTTCGTATATTTCTCACATCCTCGGCACAATCTTGTGAACCAGCATTCTCGCGAATATCCAATTTGCGCCTTTTAGCAGCCAGCCGAGGCCGCAACTACAGAGCATACGAACTTATTAGTGCTACGATATCTGATAAGAAAAACAATGCAGAACAAGAGAGAATGCCAGACCGCACACATCCAAAAGACCAAAAGTTGTGCACAATTAGGACATGATCCTTTAACCTCGGGTAACCTCGGGTAGAAAAATATAACTTTGTCACTTACCTAGACATCAAGTTCAAAAATATAACATAACTTCTTCCCTATTAGCCCATCTACTGTAAAATATTCTTATACTCCTTTCTATTGTTAGGAACTCTCCGCCGAATGAATGGTCAAAATCCTACTCATTCTCCCTGATCTGACAGCCAAAACCATGAGAAATCAACCAAACCCTCCGCATGAATTGGCTCATTTTTTTTTCGTGGTAGTCTTTCTATGACTCAGCATGTATTCATACAACCATTCACATTTTTTTGCCATTGACTCAACTTTACATTTCCCAGTTTAATGCTACAATGTACTTGTTAGTATGGCTCAGAAGACTCCATTCAGGAATCTCCTAGCTCTCATAAAGCGTGGTAACTAGATCACTTCTTATAAAACATTGCCCACTTTTTCACGCTGTAATAGCCAACAGAACTTCGACATTCCCGGTGGATTTTGTTGCCCCAGTGTCCTATGCACCTAGATAACATAAACAAACTCCCGACTTGTTCCAGGTCATGCATGAGATTGCCCCAAAACATAACCAAACCGAGCCTTATGTCCCAATCACTTGGGGTCAGCTACATGAATCATTTTCCTCCATTGAGCTCTGTCAAGGGCCACTTGTTCACACAAACACATTATACTCACATCTTTGCGCACAATAGCATCTAATGTCAATTAAGGTCTACCCCTCCCTGTAGCATTACTACCCAAAGCTATCCTATCCACTCGCTTAACTACTGCATCTCCTAGTCTATAGAAGACATGTCTAAACCACCTTAGCCTACTTTCTGTCCCGTAAAACATCGCTGGTCTTATGGCAATTCCATAGAATTTTTCCTTCAATTTTGTGGGTACCATCTTGTCACATTGTACATCAATAGCGCTCCTCAACTTGAGCCACCCCACTTTGGATCCTATAGGTCACATCATCGGCAATTTCTCCATCTCTACTAATAATTGAGCCTAAATACCTAAAATGATCACTCTTTGGTATCTCCTGGTCTTGATCCTCTTAGATCATCACTCTTTATTCATGCGCACTGCTAGTACTACTAAACTTGCACACCATATACTCAATTTTACTCCTACTTATCCGAAAACCCTTTTGACTCTAATGCTTCCCTCCAAATTTCTAATTTCGTATTAACAGCTCTAGCGGTTTCATCTACGAGAACAATGTCATCTGCAAACATCATACACCATGAGATATCCTCCTGAAATTATCTAGTCAATTTACCCATAACTAAGACAAAGATGTACGGGCTCAAGGCTAACCCTTGATACAATCCTACAGTGAATTGAAAATTCACTCGTTTCTTCTACTGATGATCTAATGGTAGTGACGGCACCTTCACTACATGTCTCTAATCACCTCGATATACCCTTTGGTCACTCCCTTTCTCTCCACAACCCACCATATGTTGTCTCTAGGTATCCTATCATGAGCTTTTTCTAAGTCTATGAAAACCATATGGAGATCCTTCTTCTTTGTTCTGTGTTTTTCTACCAATCTCCTTAATAGGTAGATAGCTTACACGGTTGATTTTTCAAGCATGAACCCAAACTGTTTCTCTGACACCGTAGTCACCATCCTCAAGCGATGCTCAATAACTCTTTTCCACAACTTCATCGTATAACTCATCAATTTAATACCTCTATAGTTGTTACAGCTTTGAATATCCTCTTTATTCTTATGGATAGGTACTAAGGTGCTCCTTCTCTATTCGTCGGGCATCTTCCTAGTAATACTCCCTCCGTCCCATAATATTTGTCCGGTCCGCAAAACGGAGACGTAAAAATAATACTATTTTTGTAAGAAAAGTTGGGAAAAAATTCAACAACTTACTAGATCTCGACGAGTTCTTTTAACTTGTGAAAAAAATTTGAATTTTTTCTTGAAAGAAATGCATTATTTTATAGTCTCCGTTTCGCGGACCGGACAAATATTATGGGACGGAGGGAGTAATAATTTTGTTGAACAACTTCGTCAACCAAATCAACCCCAGGTCACCTAGACTTTTCCACACTTCAATAGGGATACCATCAGGTCCTAAGGCCTTACCCGGTTTTATCTTTTTCAAAGCTTTAATCACTTCGACCTTTTGTATTTTCCGATAAAATTCATATTCTATGTTTTTGCCAGGTACATACAACTGAAAAGTGATAAATATTTAAGTGTCACAACACACACATTCTTGTGTGTCTTGCGTGAGAAGTTCAAGGGTTAGCTTGAAAGGTGCATATGCAACTTCGCAATGCTGGATAGTGTACCAACACAATGCTCACGAGTAGATTCTCTTACTTTTCAAAAACAAGAAAGAAATAAGTTTGCGAACTTCCTGCTCATTAACAGTTTTCGGGGACTTGGGTGAGGCCTAAGAAACCTCTGCTAAGGGACGTAGGGGATTAAAACTTAAGGTATCCAATCGAGGGGATTCATTAAAATCAATCATACCATTTGGCAGAGAGAGAGAGAGTTGCATCTTCAAACTTGCACCTAAAGATTTTACTAAAATTAGTGCACACAGGTAATGGTACGAAGTGATGGGTGGAGCATGCTTGGCAATGTTATTGAAACGCAGCAAGTATGCTGACAAAAAATATATAACACCTCAGAATTATCAAGGGCCCGGATAGAATGCAATGACATACCATCTCAATGTACTTTAATTGCTTCATAACTTGATCTGTATCCAGCTCCTAAAACAGGCAAACAAATCGGTATAATGGTGAGAAGACCACAGCAAACTCTTTGAGAACAACAATGAATCTAAGGCATCAATCATCCGTGTCTCTAGAGTAAAGGCAAACCTAGCAATTAGATGAAAATTTTGAACATAGAAAGATGAATAATACTATAGAATCCTAGAATAAGATGAAAGACAACCGATGAGGCAGTACAGATCCAAAGACATACAAAAGAAGAAGAAAAAATTACCTGGGGTACAGCACAATCAGCATGAGCTGGATCCCAGAGGACAGCGCAGAAACATTCCCAGTCGTCTGTTTGAACTTCAAAAAGAGGAGCCCTGTGGGTACCATTAAGAGCATTGAGTACCTTGATCATAATAAAGATCCACTCAAATCATCTTGATACAGAATGAAATATTTCAAAATATGAAAATAGAACAGCAGATGAAAATGTAGACAAAAAATTAGAAGTTGTACAGGCTCAGCCCTAAAGCAGCAAAGTTGCAATAGATTGTAACAATTTCAGCCACCGACTTAATGATATGAAGGATGACAATATGGAAAAATTAGCACAATTTCTCTCTAATAAAACCAAAAATAGAAACTGTTGCTATCTTCATCCAAGTAATTTACTTCCATGCATGCATACCAATGTAATAGAACATCGAATATGCATAAGCCTACCAAATTGTAATCATCATCCTGGTTTTATCCGCTGAATACAGGACTCATGCGAACTAACTTAATAAACTATTCTGGCATTCTGTATCCCATGAACTTGAACTCCATTCTACTGCAAACAAGGAAAAACTTAAAGAGAAAAAATAGCAAGATGAATCCACCAGTAGACTATTCCCAAACCACTATACTGTATCTTCAATAACCTGATGAAATCATTTGAATCAGAGATGGAAGTATTTCTATTTATTTCTCCTTCGTCTGATGAACTTATTAAATAAGAACTCCCAGCCATTCTTTCCATAATGTAATGCAATATGTTGTTCATTGCCGTAATCTTGCTCCCCAATCACCCAAATGTACAGGACATGGAACACAAATTGTTCCTTCACAAAGATGTAGGGCAGCCTTCATGACATAATCACATAGACCCAATCCACTTTCATTATTCCACACATCTCAAAAAATTGTAAATATCTTTCAATACGAATCTCTAAAAATATGCAATATGGATCTTATTTGATAGATCGCAATTAGTTCTATTATACGAAAATATCAAAATCATAAAACCCATTATCAATTGAAAGATATAGACAATTTAAATCATGACACGAATGCCGAAAATGGACTAACAAACACAGAATCTATGATAATGGTATGCATGATCAAAGTCACTAGTCCTTATCAACAATACAAAAACACTATCGTATTCTTAATAGAGGTAAACCAGAAAATTCAGAACTGCTACATATAAAAGATTGCTCTTACTTCCATAAAATAATAGGATGATAACATGCAAAGTGAGCTAATGCACGGCCTGAGTCATGGAGATCGATCTAGCCATGCACAGGTTGAAGATGATGTTACGCGGCGTTCAGAACCAGTCTTTAAGTTCATGAATTAGAAAGAACGAAGAAGAAAGGAAATGAGACGACTCTTTCTTGAACTATATCATAAACAGATCTTCCCCTCCACACCAATCACTAGTTTCCATGACTCCGCATTCCTTATTTCTTTTTTGACACATGTAACATACTAGCTCCTAGTGATCCAAAATGGAAATATTGATTCTTTCTGCTTACCTGCGCCACTTTCCGCAAATGGCTCCATCACCACCTTCTCCCATACCTTCTATGACTTCTCGACATTGAAGCCAATTACCAATAGAGCTGACTCTAGAAGGCTTGTTGGAATTCCACCCCTACAGGTATTGTAATAAAGTCATTTCTCTCTAGTATTCCTGCAATTCTACTGCCAACTGGAACTTTAAAAGAAAATATTATAAACAGAAGCCTCACAAGCAAGCTAACAAGCTCTGAAGGATCGATTTCCGATTGGTTCCCAATGGCATCAACCTCCCTACACCAAATACGAGAACCAAGAGAAGTTAGGAGTGAGACAAAACACACATGGCAAGTGATTAGAACGAGCTTCAACCCTTCCGTCAAAAGAACAAGATTTGCAAAGTTAACTGGTTCTAACAGCAAAAGTAATCACCACTTTTCCACACAAAGAACCACAATTCCCAGAAGACAGAGAGAAAAAAGAAACAAGTTATTCAGAATAGCTCATATGAGGGAATTTTCAAAAACCTCTCATTTCTAGTTGACATGTGCTTTTCTTCTTGGGCTTCCTTAAAATAAGATCACAGCTCAAACAAGCCACAACCTATGGGAAAGCAGAGTGAAAATTCTGTTGATAAAAGGCACCATGTCATCATTCTAACGCACGATAGTTTAGAAAGCTGCATTTCTGCAAGCCTCCAAACAAATGGTGGACATTCGTTCGACAGAGGTGTCAAGCTCAAAGGTATCCAAGACAGCTATCGTCTATTGGAAGTCCTTTCTGTGGTCAATAGAAGGTCATGTTGCCCAGATGTTATAATGGGGAACAAAAAAGAGTTCAAGTTTTCAAGTCCATGTGATGGTTTCAGCAGATGCTTTTTGTCTACCCATCCAACTAACAGTAAGTCAGTCAGTAAAACTCAAATTTTTTCCTAAACCTAAACCTAGAACTCTTAAATCATAACGGAAGTTGAGAACCATGAAGGTTAATTCAAGAATATTGGTAGAACGTACTCGACAGAAGGACCACACCAGTCAGGAACCTCTGCTTGAAAATCTTGACCAATTCGAACGCCAGGTTCATACGGCTCAGTGCCTATCAACATGGATGCCATAGGACCTAACTCCTTTTCAGATGTTGCATTTCTAAATCTGCTCCTTTCACTGCTGATATTCACTGTTTTACTCTTAGTGTCCTCCTTCAAAATTTTATGTTTCTTTTTCGAACAAGATTGGCAGTACCATTCATCAACTGGTACTTTCCTTATACGAGGGTTGCAACAAGAGACATGAAAAGCCTCTTCACATTGGTCACAAATTAGCATCTTCACTGTAGTTTCTGGATGATCACAAACTTTGCATGTCCATGTATAACTGCTGTCACAACATGCTCCAGGAGTTCCAGCAGAAGGGTGCAGCCAAGTGGGCAAAACTCCTTCAAGCAGGCCCTGGCTTCTAAGAATAGAAATGAAAATTTCTTTTTCCGACCGATCATCATGCACACCATCCACAACCAATGCACTAGAAGAGGAGCATTCACCAGTGTCATCCACTTCAATCCTCAAGGCAGATGAACCAAGCTCCACATTTGACTTTGATGATGAATAACTATCATTTACACAGCCAAAATCTAAAGCAGTATGGATATCACTTTTCAAGGCTTCTTTTGATTCTTTCAAACCAGGCTCCTCCCCAACTACACACCCACTGATAGATTCTGAGTTCAAAACAAGAACCTCCCTAACACATTCAACAGGAGGCATTACAGAAACCATGCGTCCCTCCTTGCCAACCACTGAACCGGCCACTGAACCGGCTTCAGATCTGATGGCAGAAATACATCCTCCACTTAGATTTGCTGATGTAAGGGCTTGGAAAACAGAAACAGCATTCGTTTGGAGCTTTCTTCGCTTGTACACAAAAGCAGGTCTAGAATTCTCAGACATAGTACTGACAGTTGACAGCTGAGAACAACTACTTGCAAAATTTAAGGAGCACATATCATCTATATTCTTGTTCCCCGCAATAACTGGAACAACTTCTTCATACCCATCCCGAGGATTTTTCTCCCACTTTGGACACTGCTGCCAAGTTTCTTCAATTGAACCAGGAAGAGAACTCTGAATCAGCATCCTCACCTGACAACCTTCAATACTATTCAAGTGTATGTTGCTTTTGTTTACTCCCGAGAGAAGTTAACTTAACTGTTCCCGTCTTAGTTCTGGCACGTCAGAGCCCTACTCAATTACTAAACCAGCTTTGTAGCTCTCCGACCCATTGACTCCAAACTGCTACATCATCACTTAGCAAAAGCAATCAATGAATAAGACGAGGTAAATCTAGAATTTCCAAACTTCTTATCTGCATTCCGAAACACAATAAATAACACTATAACTTCATAGTAATAAATCAAGAAGTCACTGATTCCAAAAAGATGCACAAAACATCAGTTGCCCAAAACGAAGTCTGAAATTAAAATAGTTGCATTGCAACACGAAGTCATAGATTCCAAAAATGTGCACAAAACAACAGTTGCCCAAAGCGAAGTATAAAATTAAAAAAGTTGCATTGCAATACCTCAGTTATTATAGGGCAGGTCAAATTTGAAGTCAGGATAAGGCTTCCCAAAGCAGGAATATTAAGCCTACCTCTTTATCCTCTCAGCTCTGCCAGAGTTGGCACATTTCTCTCTAGCAGTGTAAAGGCACTAGGCGCCTGCCTCATCAGAGCAAGGCGCAAGTTGTAGAAAACAATTAGAATACCGATAGGCAAAACTAGCAACACAAATAAACGCTTCTACTATTTCAATACCATAATACTACTTAATACATCCATGGTTTTTTATTCGAGCAATGAAGACAAATAGCAATACAAAGTACTTGCGAGTGGTGATGGTAAGACTCTGTTCGTTTTGACTGTATAAAAGAAGAAACAAAAACAGAGCAAAGGAAGAAGAAGAAGAAGCAGCAGAAGAACAAGAAGAAGAGGAAGATGAAAACGAAGAGGATGACAAAGAAAAAGAGGAGGAAGAAGAAGAAGAAACCTGGAATGGAAGAAGAAAAAATAGAAGATCTGTACTAATCTGAGTGCAGATCTAGAAATAACCATAAGGCGATCGCATCATGCACCTCGCGCCTCGACGTGAGGCGCGCGCCTCAGGCACTTCAAGTGCGGTTAACGTGTGTGCGCCTCGCCTCGACTCCCCGAGGCCCTTTCACTGCGCCTTGCCTCGCCTCAACACCTAGGCGCACACCTTTTAAAACACTGCTCTCTAGTTCATAAGCACTTCTATTCTATAAGCCGTAGTTTTATCAGATTGGTATTTTTCTTGTATAGGCTCATGCCTTGGTTTTTGTATCTCTTGAAGATTCCTTGGTTTTAACAAAATGGTAATTACCACACACACAAAAAACTCAGACTGCATCCACAATATGTAGATCACAACGGAACATCATGGGTAGGTCTATCCCCAACTCACATGTTGACGTTCTCCTGTATTGGTGTGTTTGGGTTTTGTCATGTGTAACATACTATTTATTATAAAAAATATCTAATCAGAGAGGAAGTACAGCATCCTATTAGTTCTGAGCACCAAACTTAATCTGATGAACATAAAGGCTTCGGGGACTAATTTAGTCAGGTTTTGTGGCTAAGAAGGTGGTAAAATATAAAAGTTCTTAGGTTTTTAAGTGCAACAAAACGAAAGAATGAAACAACGCTGTTTTGTGGTGCCTTGGTTTTTGTATCTCTTAAAGATTCCTTGGTTTTTAATAAAATGGTAATTACCACACACACAAAAAACTCAGACTGCATCCACAATATGTAGATCACAATGGAACATCATGGGTAGGTCTATCCCCAACTCACGTGTTGACATTCTCCTGTATTGGTGTGTTTGGCTTTTGTCGCATGTAACATAATATTTATTATAAAAAAATTCCTAATCAGAGAGGAAGTACAGCATCCTATTAGTTCTGAGCACCAAACTTAATCTGATGCAGTAAGAACATATAGGCTTCGGGGACTACTTTAGTCAGGTTTTGTGGCTAAGAAGGTGGTAAAATATAAATGTTCTTAGGTTTATAAGTGCAACAAAACGAAAGAATGAAACAACGCTGTTTTGTGGGCTAGTCTGGGCATTGTGAGCAGTAACTTAAGACAAGGGGAAGAAGAAGAAGAAACAATTGTATCTTTCAATTTTAATACAAAATTGATGAAGGAAAAAGTTTGGAATTCGGCTAAGGGTGATGTGCGTACAAAACACCAGGGACTGTTTCGACTTTGCGTACAGCGGCTGCAAAGAAGAGGACGAACACCTTAGGCATCACAACCAGGGTCTCTTTGGCATCGCAACAAAGAATAAGATTGCATCACAAAACCTTAAGAACTTGAAAGCTGCTGGATATTGTGGATCTTCATTCATTAACCATGCTTCAAAATCTAGAAGTAACATCAATTTAGAACTTATAATTATTCAATGCAAAACCCTATCAGCTCTATTCCTATTCCCTACAGTTCTAGATGGAAAGAATCTATCAAGTGATGCAATGAACCTAATGATGGACATCTACATTGCATAACGAGAAGGCCATATGCTTGACACAATGAACCTCACAATGGTTGCATACAGCCCATTAAAACATGTGTTTAAATTAATATAAACACAAATTCGTTGTCACTAGACTCAGTACTAGGCCAATGTAACAACCCATGGTGGCCCTACACCCCATGGCAAGAAACTTTTGAACTACAAATATCCTTTTACCTCTTCTTGTGAACTGCATCAGGAGACAAAATCACAATCTTAGTTAGTGATGGTGCATAATTTTGAGGAGGAATGGGGATTATATTTGGCTGCTCATTAGCTACGACATTATGGAACTTATCTCTTGGTGGAGACACCTTGGGTGGTTTCAGCTTGCTCCCAAATGATTCAAATTAGTTTGAGGGGTGCATTATTTTCTCACCTTCTTGTACGTATGGTTGGAGAAGAAGGAAAGGATATTTGAGGATAAGCTGGATGATATATAGTCTTTATGGGAATTTGTCTCCCATGTGTGTGCAAATTGAAAAATGTTCTTAACTATAAATTATTAGCATTTTTTTCCTTCAAACAACCAAGTACTTCGGGAGTTCGGGGTATAACGGAGTCCATGTAACATGAACTATACCGATTCGATATCAACCAAGTAAATAGTTTTCATGAGTTTATGCATCAAAGCCTTGAAAAAAACCCATCAGCCAACTATCCCATCCTATGCCATATTCACCTTGACCAAAGTTTGAACAAGCCATAGAGCCTCACCATAAGGTCAATTAACTCCCCAAACTCCTAGTCAAGTACCTCCCTAAATAAAACGAATATTGCGCACAACATTTCCCCGGCTCTACGAACATAGTCCCTACTGTAGCCATGCATCCACTACCGAACTGATTATAGCCAGAAAGTCACCCTCGTTACTTCACAACACACCTACAACACCAAAACTTCACTCTTCGAACATCCCTCCCAACATATCTCACAAAGTCCCCCCACCCCTTTCGAACTCCTTTCCATAAACTTGTAACATGAGAACATAGTTGTCAAAGGCACGCGAATAGGTGCAAGGCGAGGCAAGGCGCACCCTCAGCACCTTATTGACCCCAGGCGAGGCGACTTGAAAAAGGCGAGCAAAAAAGGAATAAGGCAAGAAAAACGACAAGGCACAAAAAAGCGCGCTTCTTTCAAATCGATCAAAAAAATGCACATAACACAATTATATTCAGAAATAAATATTTTTTTTCGTATAGGTGTGCCTCTCTTCAAAAAGCACGTGCCTCACGCCTCAAGCCCAAAAGAGCTTTGCGCCTTTCGCCCTTGACAACCTCTTGGGAACTGTGAACTCAGACCAGCATCACAAATAAAGACATGAAAGACTTAGGCAAACTTCACAAAGTACTCCGATAAGGATAAGTCTATCCCCCTTAGATATTATCTCATCGTCTCTTCTAATATCCCTCCACCACTGAATCCCACTCGGTTTTGGCCTTAAAAAGGACCCCAAAAACGCATGCCCAAATGGGTAGAACACAAAGTCCCCACTTTACATCCCATCAGAGTAACTAACAAATCAATGTTGACTACCTCCCCCACTGAAAAAACCTCAGCCATCCCATAATACTGCCTCAAAGCACAATAAAACACATCAGATATAACTAATCTGGGTAGCATTAGATGTACAAAAGACAGGGCATCATCAACATGTAAGTTGCAACCAATCAAAGTCTTCCATAAACCTCTGTCTACTGTCACATGTAAGTTGCAACCAATCAAAGTCTTCCAGAAACTTCTGTCTACTGTCCTAAGAAGCAAGCGACCAAGGCCTATGAAGCACGGATACTCTATTTTGGCCTCCGTATCACGTATACGGATACTGATACTCTCCGGATACGTATCCGATACGCTTTTTTAAAGTATCCTGATACATTTCGGATACACGTGGATACCCTCGGATATGTTTCAAATAGTATCCGATATGTTTTGGATACACACAGATATGTGTTGGATACGCTCGGATACGTTTTAGATACACGCTAGGGTAAATATGTTATTACTTAATATATATATATATGGGTCAAAATTGCAAGGACTATATTTTTCTTTTTCCCCCACTAATCGACACCAAAAACACACAACCAACCCCCCCCCCCCCCCCCCCCCCGTTGTGTATGTAAATATACATGTAACTATGTAGATACAGTTATATATATAACTATACGTAAATATATCTCTCTCGACATGTGAAATGATGAACTTGTGTAATGAAAAACTTTAATCACTAATGAAATTTTAGAAATTAAAAATTATATATGATATATTTTTTTATTTACTTTTATATTCAACGTATCCCACAACGTATCGTATTCTTTGTTTTGGAAAAATCACATAACCACGTATCCATATCCGTGCTTCTTAGACCAAGACCTCCAACAAGAGAGAACAATAAAATTGATTGTCATATACACTATGATTATGTAAACACAATCGTATTCAGAACTGTCATACAGATACAATCACTATTCGCTACCCATTTGTCTGCCAATGATGAATTGATTTTGCAGCTAAGAGAGGATCAAAAACTGCCAACATTTTTGTTCCCCTCATTTTACCAATAGTTAGTTATCTTCGTCACGCATCACTTTCACTTATTCTTTCTTCAATGTGTGCTTCTATTGAAAAACCCTCTTCCATATGCATCGGACTATTGATGAGAAGGGTTGGGGAAGGCTTCAAACCCATAAAAATTCAGAACTCACCACTTAAATTTCTTTGTCAAGTTCAATATATTGATTCTTGCTGCTTTTGAACTTGTCGGATTAGGTTTGAGGAATATTGAATTAGACAGTTGGTATGCAATGACGACCCCCATAAGAGAATTTTATTTGCACAAGGGAAAACTGTACCATTTAAAATGAAACCCAACAATTGGTGTTCACTTTCATAAAGTCATTGCATATAGTGTACCCTAACTAGTTTAATTGTCAAAGTACAATCTACGATGGGCCTTGAATCTCATACCCTATGCATCTAGGTGCCAACACATTATACAGATTTAACACTATTGTATGATTTGTATCAACTAGCAAATTATAGTATCTTCCAAAGGTCCGACTGAAATGAAGATAAAGATTTGCAAAGCATGTTATTAGCAATTATGATGTCACATTACCATGAGGCTGTGAATTAATTCTACCTCCAAACATTAAATTCCAAAACCTTCTAATTTTGTGTAGCATTGCCCAGTTATGAATGTGGCAAGAAACAATTTCATGCGAAGGTGCAAACAAGTACCAAGTATGTTTATATCACTTCCACCAGATCTGTGGCTTATTTCATCTGATGTCTAAAATGTGGGCCATTGAATAAACTAGAAACCAAATGAGGTAAGAGGCAGCAATTCGCCTGTCAGACCAATCAAAACCATCTAAGTTTGAGTAATATCTCCATAACAGGAAAAATAACAAGGAGAATAACATTCAAAAACTCTAGATTCGCACAGATCTATACACAAGAACTTAAAAATTTATGGTGAAGATATTAACATTGAGTTGCCACTTTCTCCTTTTGTTTTCCTATACATAGGAGCAATAACTTTTCCTAATGCCTACCCACTAAATTTATGGAAAAACAGAAAGAATTCTACTTAAATCGAAGGCAATGAGATAAATAACTATAAAACACAGAACAGGAGACAATATATAGATCAAACACATCCAAACATATTATGTGCATACTACACACACCTATGTGGGTAACAAAAAACATTGCAATATGCATGTGCAGAGAGAAAGACCTGTAGAAGACAGAATCATCATCGAGCAATTGCACTTGAGTTGTATTCCAAATCAAAGACTGTGTTTGAAACCCAAAAAGGCAGCCTTGGTTGGGTTAGGTCTGGAATTTATGAATGCCCTAAAAAGTTTCCAGCCGTTAGATCTTTATACGAGATATATATATATCAGAGTCATTGAGTCGAAACTAGGTTAACAAATAACTTACAGCGGTGATATAATCCCCCTTCTCCCTCCTCGGCTTCCCTCCCCTCTCAAGGCCCTTCAACAACCCTGCTCTCTCTCTCTCTCTCTCTCTCTCTCGGGATGTGGTGGTGTAAGACCAGGGGGCAGGGTTGAGGGAGGAGTAAATTTTGTTGGGGATTCTAATGGGTTTTGGGGAATAGAAAACCCCAACAGGGAGTACTTGTCTTTTTATGTGGTTGCCTAGTTGCCTATGCAATTTTGTTCATCCTCTCTAAAAAGTGTGAACATTACTCATTTTTTTATTAATTGAAATGGTGTTGGTCTTATCTTTGCAATTATTTCTTGGTAAGCATGACATTACTTTATAGTGACGAGATTCACACTATTATAATAAATATGGTAATGTCCACCTTCTTTTAAGTAGAAAGTAAAGAAATAAGTAACATGCTATTAATCGAAATTGTTAGTAATCGAAATTGTTAGGAAACATGACGACAAAACGTGAAAGTGCAATGTGAATCTTAGCCATTCATTTTTCTTTCATGGATACTTTTATGTTTTATTGTCATAAACTGTATCGAGCCTCAATATTAATACGTTAGTTTTCCTTAAGCTACTAGACATAATTCTTCAATAGTATGATTAGCTTCCGCTCTTGATTGTTGCTCTATGTTTTTGCTCTTCATTATTACTCTTACAAATTGTAATAATTTGAAATGTTTCTAAAAGATATTTTCATAATTTCGCTCACGCTCACATAGATGCATTATGGGATGTAGTAATGCAAAATACTCACCGCTCAAACAATATATGCATAATGTGGAATCTCTAGAATATTAACACAACTTTCTGGAGATAAAAATATTTCCAGATTTCTTCAGACTATTCAAGGTAAGAATCAAATATATTGTGAGCACTCAGTGATTTTGGATTGTAAATTATATGGATGTTGATTATGCAAGAGATCTAAATTGGAGAAGGTCGTTATTGATTTATGTTCATTGGTGGCCCTATATGCTCGAAGTATACTATAATTGAAGATATTAACTGCGCTCATCTCCTTTCCTTGATAAAAAGGCAGAGTACATGACTGTTACTGAGGTAGCAAGAAGCAATTTGCTCAAGGCACTGG
Organism: Rhododendron mucronatum var. ripense; assembly: GCA_019656295.1. NCBI lineage: Eukaryota > Viridiplantae > Streptophyta > Magnoliopsida > Ericales > Ericaceae > Rhododendron > Rhododendron mucronatum. Next base: position 279,774 of record BPLT01000074.1, on the reverse strand, counting down.
TTAATGAGCTTGGTTTAATGCATAATAAGAGAATGGTTATCTTTGTGGAAGCTTTCATACTTGGGAGAATGCCTCTGATATGCTGATGAAGTTTGTTTCCTTTGTGTACCCGTTGGATAATTAGTTAAGACTTGATCCTAATCGATGAGATGGAGGGTTGAACACACGTTTCTTTGTTGACACGTTTGATCATTGCTTGGACTTGTCCTAATTTATGAGATGGAGGGTTGAACACAAATTTGTAGACACGTTCCACCATTGCTTGGACTTGATCCTAATTGATGAGATGAAAGGTTCAAGAAAACAAGTGTAGATTGGTAACATCAGCGAGCTCTCTTTAAGAGAGTTTATGAAATAAAAGCATAAATGGATATTGTTTTGAGGTTTCTTCTAGTATTTTACTAGACTATGGGTGGGCTTTTATAAAGGCAGAGTAAAAGACCAATGATGCTAGGCGAGGGCGTCAGATAGAGAGCAATAGAAGAAGCTTGTGTTACCATTAAGCGTTGTAATACTTGCGAGTACAATGAATCATCATCGTGAACCTAGCCATATTGCAGAATTGCATACATCTTACATTTTATATGAGTTCATCAAGATATATAACGACGACTGTGAAAATAAGTGATAAAGAACTCACCCATGGTGCTTTCCCTTTCTCGAAAAAAAGGAGAGGTCAAGCTAAAGTTTGGGAAGATTATCACAATCATTGAAGGTTAATGTCCAAGAAATCGTTAGCTCGGCAGGGTAACATAGACCTTATCCATACAAGTAACGAACCTACAGAAGCTTTGAAATATTACTTGAGCACTCGAACAAAATCCTTTCTTACCACATTCATGCTTTGAATATTATGGCCATGATTGGCCATTAAGCGCCACCATCTCCACCTACTTGAGGCTCTTTATTATTCTGTGGATCAAAATAATCTTGTTATAGGTTCTCTGTTAGATTGTACACCAGAAAATAGCAAGGTGTACTCTTTTTCTCGTAACTCATCGCTTAAATCTCATATAATTTCCAGGCAGAATTATGGTAATACCACTATATTTGTTGAATCCATTTGATGAATCATGAGAGGACTGGAAGGATTAATCATTGTTAATGACCAATGGGTAGTTTATATATTATGTTCAGGATATGAAGTAATTGCAGACTTTTTTAATATTCCCTCAAATGGGTCAGGTGGGATCACGAGGCCGCAACCTTACCCTCATTCTTTATTAAGTATATCCCAGTTCCTAAATTACCCACTCTAAGTATTTCATTAAGAGTATTTCATCTACAGATTAAGCTTAAGTACGAGTGGAGTATTTCTTTGGTTTGTCTGCCGCTATTCATTACCTACTACGGATCTGTTGTATGTGTCTCATGTCCTTTCCACCGCAGAATGCAGCCTTTTATGGCGACCCAATGGAATCATGTATCATAGTCTCTGGGTTGCTTCTACCGTCTCTTTTTTGGCATAATCAGTATGGGGTAGTGTTTGCTAAATGTGAATAATGGTGTAAACAGGTAGTGTTCAATAGTAGAGTAGAACTTAACCTCAGGCAGGTTTCAGCTCATAATTAAATTTGCTTCAGCTTATTCAGAGGAGTCTCCTACTGAAATAGCTGCCACCCCAGTGCTGCCGCTTCTTTGGATATCATGGGTTCCACCAAACCTAGGAAGTCTACAATTGAATGATATTGATGAATCTTCCATGCAAGACCCTGGCTTTGCTGCCTTTCGTGATACTTTCAGTAATTCCGTGGGTGGTTTTGTCTTGGCCTCTATAAGAGCTAAGACACTTAAATACCAACATGCATGACTGCAGAAAACGTGGGCAGTCCCTCATGGCTTATGTGGGTTAGTGAGAAGCTATAGTTTGCTCGATATTGCCGTTGGAACTGATTCTACAATATCTAACTCTACAGTCTCGTCCATTGCAGTTGCAGTTATGTTGCAGTTATGAACTGATTCTACAATACCTAACTCTACTGAGTTGCAGGGCCAGGAACAACAAAATAGCAACGCAAACAAAATGGAAAGGGGAGAAAGATTTTTCACTGTTGTCACTAAATATTCCTCTTCTCAACTGTATCCATCTTCTCAAAACTACTCATACTACTACCGAAGAAAAAGGAAAATTTTGAAAAACTTAAAAGGGTAGGAACCCCAAAACAAAATTGGAAATCTAGATGCTACAAAAAAAAGGATAGTGGGAAGAGAGGCTTGTAGGGAGGGGAGGTATATAAAACCCTTTGAAATTAACATGACTCTCTCTATCTCAACCTCCGTCGCTCATGGGAGAGTTTGGCCTTCTAACAAATCGCCCCTGCAACCATCAAAAATGAAAACGAAACAAACGTGAGAAAAAACGAACTGAAGATTTTTCAACAACCAAAAGAGATCGAGAAGCTAATTAAGGTGCTCTTAATTTTGTTCTCCTTAGCTATATAAGTAGTAATGGAATCCGAAACTGGGTTTGGATGTACATAATGACAGACCACAGTAGTAGTAAACTAACAAAATGGAAATGGTGAAGAAAAGTACGTACGTTACCTTCATTCTGGGCCGTCGATCAGCGTTGACTTTCCGGACCTGGTATCTGATCTTCTTAGAGAAGAGGCGTGTTCGTCGCTTCTCCTTGTAGCGCAACACGCTTGCCTCTCTCACCCCTCCGTTCTCCGAGAACAAGTCTATCTCACCCAACCTCGCCTGCATGCCCATGAAAAAAAAAAACCCCCACAAATTAAGCAAAGAGATAATTATTCAGTATTCCGCAACACAGATTGAAGATGAATTCCCCAATAAAATAAAAAAACTCCCTTATTTTCCTCACCAATGTCAATCCAAGATTGGCCATAAATATAGAAGAAGAATTCATAAGCAAGTAAACAAGTTCCTTATAGTATTAAAAATAACCCACCGAAAGGGGAAAGATATTGGAAAATGATATTGGCATTCCCAAAAATTGATGCAAGCACTTCAAAATCAGTGTAACTCCAAAGCCACTTTCTTTTGTTTTTTAAAGTGCCTGTATCAAATTCTGTAGTGCCAATATCATTTCCCAAGATATTTTGTTAGAAACAACTTTCAGATGACATAAAAACTCCAATCAAGGGGCGCGTGCAAAAGACGCGCTGTTCAACAATTTAATTTGCAGCTGCCTACACTACACTAACTAAAATAACAGAATTTGAGCTAAACAGGGGTTTAACTTAAAATTGCCTAGGAATTTGGTTTCCTGGCGAGAGATGAGAAACATACATGGAGATCACTTCCGGGCTGCTCTTGGCCTGGAAATTCCTCGGAAAACGGCGACCCTCGGTCGGACCAAGCGTTTGCAACTTCGTCGTAGTTCAATTTGAGAATCTTCGATTTCGGAATTGTATTCTCCTTCTGTTTGGCAATTGAATTATCATTTTCTCTTGGAATTGAATTCTCTTTGGGCGACTCAACACCCTTGATGACTTCAGTTGGTTTTTCAATCTTCTTTTTCTTCTTTTCTGTTGGAGCTGCTGCTTTGTTGAGCTTAGGGGATATGTCAGTGACATTGACGGTAGGAAACCTCCACCAATCTCTTCCCTCATCAACATTTCTCAATGCTCTAACACCCCTTTTCATCCCGAACCGGAAATCGAATTTCCCACCAAATCCCAGCCCCATTGGAAAACCATAGCAACTACTACCTATTTGGACGCTACAACTACTACCACCATTGGACTCATCGACTGGGTCATTTTCCACACTCAAATTCCCCAAGATACCGTCAAGACCGCCTTCCTCAATTTCCTCGTCCAGTATCGATTCTGCATCAAAATCCTCCAGGAAATCATTTTCTACCGGAACCTGGCACGGGTTCTCATAACAATTCGCAACTCTTGGCTCGATTCGGAACCCGGGCTTTTCCTGAATCGGTTGGTGGAGCAAGAAACCAGAATTGTCGAATACTCTAAAGGGAAGAAGCAAGTCCGGGGAATCCGCACTGGTCAAGAATGTGTCAAGCACTGTCTCGGTATTGAATTTGGAATTCTTTGTGAGGTGCTTGGCAGGGAAAATTTTGGGGTAGGCTGTGGAAAGGAGGGCTGCAGCCTCATTGTAGGTTTGGTTTGGGCGTTTCCGAGGGGTCCGAGGTTTTCGGGTTGAGATTGCCAGAGGGGAGTTGCTAGACTCTGAGAGGGTTGTTGAAGATGGAGAAGATGAATGAGTGGTTATGGTGGAAGATGAGGAGGGAGACTTAACCACTATTTCAAGGTCGAATCGGTAAGGCCGACAGCCTCCGGTTAAACAAGAAGACATTTTTAGATGTAAATTGAAACAAGATTGAGGTTATTCAATCCAAGAAAAGAAGCTACCGAAATTTAGGCAACAACTGTGACATCAAAATCAAAATGAAATCTTGGAATTTGATGAAGAAAACCAAATTCAGTTCTTTGACAGTTTCCAGAATTTGAGGTTGTGAGGTGGTTGTGGAACAGAGAAGAGAATTCCTAAGTCTGAATAGAAAAACCCTAAACCCAAGAAGTAGTATCCTACTAAAAAAGTGTGCTTTTGTAATAAACTAAAATGAAAAAAGCCAAAACAACCAGAAACCCTTCCAAAAAGGCAAAAACCCTTTAAAAAAGGACCCTTTTAAGAACCCTTGAGAAAAACTACCAGAAACCTACAAAGCCCATCATTTTTTCATCAAATAATGCAACTAGCAATCATAGTTTTGTGAAAACTATATTTTCAGCTGTATGAGGTAGGAGGATGAAGAAAGATCTCGTGCAGTACATATATCCCTCTGGTGAAGTAGGGAAAAAACAGAGTACCTTACAAAAGACCTAGAGAAACTCACCAAGAGCAAGGCTAATGAAATGGATGCACAAAACCCAAAATTGAAGCCTATAAACGAAACGAAATAGGTTTAGCCAAAGGGATTAAGAAATATCTCAAACTAGAAAATTTGCCAGTAAGGGAGTGGAAGACTCCAGTGGGAGCACTCTCTAGAATAGAAAGAGAGAGACGAGGAGAGAGAGTCAGAGAGAGAGAGGAGGGATTAAATTAATGCACAGAATGTCACGGACTATAAGAGGAAAAGATATTTTGGGAGATCTGTAGAAATAGCAGAACCCACCTCTATATCTCTCACTCTCACTCTTACTCTTGTAGAATGGACGGAGGAGGAGATGTTCGATAGAGATGAAACAGAGGAAACGACACTCTGACTCAGGACCACCCCCTCTCTCTCCAATTTGCGTCTGTGTTTAAACTCTAGCAGTGCAAATGTTCAATTATCCCAAGCAGTTTTCAATTACTAAACTAGCCCCACGCTTGAACTTTCTTACTAGTGGAGTATTACATTTTCTTGTTTTCCATCATGCTTTCTTTCTTGCTTGTAATTGGAGAACTACATTGGAAAGAGTGTAAAAAAACACTCCTTCGTTAGTTGACTATGTTCCAGTTACATCAACTGCCATATTTGGTAATTAAACCCATTTACATATTAAAAGTTTTTCCTTATGTTAATAGGTCTTAAATTATCTTTCTCTTTTTTTCATATTGTAATACGACTCAAAAACTGGTAAGCAAAATTTTGGGTTATCTTGTAATTTTTTATTTTTTGGCAAAATAATAAACGTACGGTTAGACCTTCGATTCTACTTTTAAAATTAATGTCTAACGATTTGAAATCAAGATAAATAAGATATTCATGACCTTTCTGTAGTGGATAGATCATTGGTTAAGAGTAAACCAAAAGCTACTTTATCCCTCTAACTCACAGGTATTGTGCTTTCAATCGTATTTTGTGTTAATTCGTGTTAGAGCCAATATTTTGTGTTAACTCATATTAGAGCTAAAAAGCATATTTCCAAAGGAGTTTAACAACTTCAATTTCAAAATGGGGGCAGTTTGGTAACTTGGAAGTACCTAATCCTACTAATGGGCAAGCATGGATATCCTGATCGGAGTTGATCCAAGTATGTCGCCCATACACCTGCAAAGTTTTCATGGGAAAGTTTCTTATCTGATGACATGGCAACAAATCATTGGGTGTTTGGATATTAGGGCTGACGTGGACTGTCCTTTATTGGTTGGCGGATTTTCACGTGTATCTAGAAAGAGGAAAAACAATAGGATATATCTGATAGCTCTATAGAATATGTAGATATGCAATGATTTGAGGCTTTTTGGTATTTTGCGGGGCTTTTTGTGTGGCAGATGATTATCATACGTTGGGCTCTTTAGGTTCAATGGCTTGTGATTAGTACTGATTACTGATTAGACTAACCCAAATTGTTTTTTTGGCTTTTGCTCACTAGTCTCCATGGTTCCCATTTTTGTTTCTCCTAACCCCATATCTCTCTTTTATTCAGCCTTGTACGAATGTACTTTGAAATTTTGAATTGGAATTGGCATATACATCATGGTAAACTACTGAGCGCTGCCAAGAAAAATTCTGTTACACGCACAATATATTATTTGTTGATAGATTATCTGAGTAAGTTGTTGAACTGTTAAAATAAATGATTTCATCTTTAGATCGATGTACTGCATAAGACTTTATTAGATCACAAATATCAAAAAAAACACTTGGGTAGCAAAATTTTCATTGAGTGAGTGAGAGAAAAGAGAGAAAGATAGGGGCTGTTTGATAAAACTGAAAACTGAAACTGAAAGCTGAAAAATTAAGTACTGAAAATTGAATGCTGAAATTTTTAAGTTGAAAAACTGCTTGATAAATATATTAAGTACTGAATTTAAAACAAAATGAATTAATTTTGTTTCAATTCTCTCTTAATTTACTAACGGTCACAATATACTTCTGATAATGGTGGAGGAGTGGTGGAGGTGGAGGTGGAGGTGGTAAGAGTGGTGGTGTAGTGGTGGTGGTGGTAGTGATGGTGAAGTGGCGGTGGTGGTGGTGGTGGAATGGTTGGAGGTGGTGAAGTGGTGGTAGTGTAGTGATGGTAGTGGTGGAGGTGGTGGTGGAGGTGGTAGGAGTGGTGGTGGTGGTGATAGTTGTGATGATGGTGGTGGAGTGGTGGAGGTGGTGGTGATGGTTGTGATGATGGTGGTGGAGTGGTGAAAGTGGTGAAGTGGTGGCGGTGGTGTAGTGATGGTAGTGGTGGTGGTGGTAGTAGTGGTGGTGGAGTGGCGGTGGTGGTAATGGTTGTGATGATGGTGGTGGAGTGGTGGCGGTGGTAGGAGCGGTAATGGTAGTGGTGGCTGTGGAGGAGTGGTGGTGGTGTGGTGGTGGAGTGGTGGAGTTAATGGTAATGGTGGTGGCGGAGGAAGTGATGGAGTGGTGGATCTGGTGGAGGTGGTGGGAGTGGTTGTGATGATGGTGGTAGTAGAGAACGGTGGTGGTGGTGTAGTGATGGTAGTGGTGGTGGTGGTGGTGGAGTGGTGGAGCTGGTGGTGGTGATGTGGTGGTGGTGGTGTGGTAGAGCTGGTAGTAGTGGAGGAAGTGATGGTGGTGGAGTGGTGGAGGTGTTGTGGTGGTGGTGGTGGTGGTGGTGGTAGTGGAGGAAGTGGTGGTGGTGGAGGTGATGTGGTGGAGTGGTGGAGGAAGTAGTGGTGGTGGAGGTGATGTAGAGGAGGAGGAGTGGTGGAGTGGTGGAGGTGGTGGAGGTGTTGGTGTTGGTGGGAGTGGTTGTGGTGGTGGTATGATGATTGAATGTAAGTATATAAAAATTCAGTTAGAATTAAGTAGCTCAAAGCTACTTAATTTTTTTTAACTTTTTGGCCTATATTTTAAGTGGTACTTAATTTGTTAAGCAATGTAAAATGTGGTTATCAAACCTACTGAATCATTTATTACTTAATTGATTCAGTTTTAAGTGCTGAATTTAGGTTGTCAAACAAGCCCATAGATTGTTGTCGAACTAGGACTTTACTATATGCTTATAATTTAGATGTCTAGTGTATACTTAAAAAAATTACCAATTAGAAAGTAGCATCATCAACCCCTTTGGGAATTGTTGCAGCCGATTGGACTTATTTCAATAGTCCCGTGAAATAACACGTGTCTCAATTTGGCGTGGTTTTTTTAAGCAGCCATTTTGGGGTGAGATCTTTTTAAAAGCATAAGAAGAAGAAATTTTAAACAAAAGAGGAGAGTAAAGTATTTTCCACAATTGCAGGGTAAGTTTCATAAATATTGTATGCTCATCATTTTTTCCGCTTGTGCCTTCACGACCAATCTAGTGTTCTCAAAAGCTTGACCCAAAAAAAATCTAGTGTTTTCAAATTTGTAGGAATTTAAGGTTCCTTTCCTCAGACATTTCTAACACTATGATATTAGAAAGTCTAGGTACACATGACCGTCCACCGCATCCATTGGGGTCCTCTCTGGGCTCCACAAAAATACAGAAAAATATCATAAATTTTAAAATAATATTTTATGGGGCCTTGTAAGAAATCAGCTCTTACAGAAATCGGTAGGTATGTTTTTCCATATTCATAAGAGTGAAACTACTTCGTTTTGCAATTTCGCCCCTACAAAGTAAAAAAAACATAACTACTGACATCCGTTGAAACTGATTTTTTACAAGACCCCATAAAATATTATTTTAAAATTTAGGAATATTTTTTTGTATTTTTGTGAAGCTTGGAGTGGGCTCCAATAGACATGCGGTGAATGGTCACCACATGTGCAGTGCGATGGTCGTAGTGCCTCTGCTATGATATTTACTCCATCAACAACATTTAAAAAAAGAAAGAAAAGAGGAGAGAGATTTGGTTTTTAGGCACTTTGCTAAATATCTAGTCCATTTTTTAAGTTGTTTTTCCTCCTCAGCTCTGAGGTTTATATGGCCTTCCAATAGTGTAGGCAATATTCTACATCATGGATGCTCTAACCACACCTATGTTCTACATCCAACAGAGTAAGAAAATTGAGACACGGTCAGATTTCTTGTCTAAGACAGTTCTTTTTTCTTTTTCTTTTCTTTTTTTCCATTTGTTAATTTTAATCTACTCTATTTTAAGAGACTTGGGGAGGGGGAGGGGTTAAAAACTACTCTTGGTGGTTTATTATGTTAGTGCAACATGTCTTGGCCTTCAACGCATCTCAATGCATTTCGTATCCAAACCATTACAATTACGCTCAAGTATATATAAATTCTAAATTTTTGGGTGTGCATGGAACATAAAGTACGTTCATATACTAAGGCTCCGTTCCAGAACACCTTTTTAAAAATAAGTACTTATTTTACATTTTTAAACTAAAAAATAATGTAAATGAAAAATAATTTTTAAACTTTTTTTGCATTGTATTAAAGATCTCAATAAAATCTATCAAACAAGATCCATATAGATAGAAAAATTATTTGCGTAAGCACGTGATTTTTGAGTTTAAAATTGCATTCTTAAAAAATAGTATTTATTTATCTTTCTAGAACGGGGCCAAATTTAAGGCCAATATGGCGATTGTATGAATAGCAAGCAGAGGATAGCAGTTTGGAAGAGTAAACAGAGGAGTGTATCCAACAAGGCCATTACCACCTGTTTTGACCACAAGCATGTCCCTTAATTATAGTCACAACTTACAATACTATACCTTATCTTCAAGAGGATAAGTTGGGAATTTACTTGCCAATCAAATTGGATAAACGCAACCACATATTTCACTATACATGTGAACTCCACAGCTTATTGCACTCATAATGTGGAGTTGAGTTTTGTTCACCCTCCACTTAAGAGGGTGAATATTACCCTCATTTCTATTGATTGAAATGATGTTGACCACACTACAAAGTGATATCATACTTATTAAAAAGTGTATTGGATGGTTGAAATGATGTGGACCAACTACAAAGTGATGTCATGCTTACCAAAAAGTGTATTGCACGATAAGAATGATATCACTTTGTGGTGGGGTCCACATCATGTCAATCAATGAGAGAGAGGGCAATGTTCATCCTCTTTTACGGAGGGTAAACAAAATTGTACCATAATGTGTGCCCACGTCCAGTACAGCAGAAAAACCTCTGCTCTTACCACTCTATACCTGGTCAGGAAGCAGAGTACCCATCCACCCCAGACGACCAGACGATGGACCAGTTTTTACGGTTGTCACTTATTGATTGCAAATGTATTCAGTTCCCATGGGTAAAACCCGACCCGACTCATCCGATATCTAAAGCTTGGGACCCGGGGGTTCTGCTGCCCCGGGGGCACAACAGTCCCTATCCACTAACAAAACGGCAACGTTTTGGTGGGAAAAAAAAATCCCTAAATCCTATTAAACAGAAACGTGATTATGAGAGCTTTAAAGACAAAGGCTTTGTTCGGTTCTTAGTTTTGTTGTTCAATTATTATCCTACTTTTTTCTCTAATTATTACTATAGTTCTCCAATTATTATTTTCTCATCTCTCTCTATCTCTCTCCAATCATTACATCTCTCTTCAATCATTACCATATTTCTTTCTCCACCCACTACCAAAACTAAACTAAATTCTCAATCAAACAAAACCAAAATTTGATTATGTCTCTTTAAAATAATATGATCAAAATAATAAGATTTGCATACCCTTTCAAACGGATTAAAAATTGGAGCACTTAATTTTTTAATATATAAACGGCCTCAAAAAATTAAGTGCTCAAATTTTCACTCCGTTTGAATCGGTGCAAAGATCTTATTATTCTGATCATATTATTCTCAATGGTCATAATTAATTTTTGTCTATAAGACTTTCATAATCACATTTCTGCTCCACAGGGTCCTCAATAAATAGCATATATTTAATATAAGAGAAGATAAAAATTAATTATGACCCTTTAAAATAATATGATTAAAATAACAAGATCTTTGCACCAATTCAAACGGACTTAATTTTTTTAGATAGTTTATATATTAAAAAATATGGTTAAAAAATTAAATGCTCCAATTTTTAATCCGTTTGAACAGGTGTGAAGATCTTATTATTCAGATCATATTATTATAAAGAGATATAATCAAATTTTGTCTTTAGAGTTCTCATAATCACGTTTCTGTTTCATAGGGCTGCAAGTAGTTGATAGGAATTTTTTTTTGTACCAAAACGTTGCCGTTTTGTTTGTGGGTAGGGGCTGCTATGCCCCCAGGGCAGCGGAGCCCCCGGGTCCTAAAGCTTGTGAGTAATTGAAGACAAGAATTTCTTGCAAAAACAATTCTAAGTAATCTGCCCCAGAACTAGGTCCGTTAATGGGGACTTGGGGAAGCTGCTGTGCAGCTTCGTGCTGCACAGCGTGCTGCGCAGCCGTTGGCGCGCGTTGCCGGCATCGGTCGGGCGATCGGAGACGTTCAATGCGTAGAGCTCGTCGAGTTTTACATGTGCGCCAAAAATCAGCTCGATCAAATATCGATAAGTGCTTCATCCGAACACATATAACTTGAAAAAAATGGATTCAGTGGTTTCAATCCAGTGTTTTGTATCCATTTGGATTTCATTTTTTTCAACTTATATGTGTTCGGATGAGGCACTTAACAATATTTGATTGAGCTGATTTTTGGTGCGTACATAAAACTCGACGAGCTCTACGCGTTGAACGTCTCCGATCGCCGGACCGATGCCGGCAACGCGCGCCGGCGGCTGCGCAGCACGCTGTGCAGCACGAAGCTGCACAGCAGCTTCCCCAAGTCCCGTTAATGGACCCTCTGAATAGCTCAAAGCCGATTCGAATTCGAATTCGAATTCAGTAATTCCAACTTCAGTAATCCAAATCCAATCCGAATTTCTCAATTATATAGACTTTAGCATATAAACCCGAAAAATCAGGGGAAAAAAATACAAAACTCTCCAAAACTTTTAACTGCTGCTCTTACATCATCTTTTCTTTGACTTCTTAAATGCTTTTTCTTTCAAATATCTCTCAACTTCTTCCTCACCCTCATCTCCTCCTCTTTTCTTCTTCTTGCCACCTGTTTCTTCTTTGATTTTCCACAGAAGTTTGCAAAAGGGAGAAAGAACTTAAACGAAGAGATTATACATATAAAACATTTCACAGGGACAATAGTGATAAGCAGCAATGAACAGGTTACATGATGGTTCTTCCACAATGTGAAAAAGTTAAAACAACTACTAAACACTACATAAGCAATGGGGATCTTTAATAAGGGCTTCCGGGAAAATGGAAAAGAGAACGACTTTCACAACCTAGTGACATTATGCGCTAGTGACAAATTTTGTCCTACAATCGATTAACCACCTACAAATAGTCAATAGTTCTTCCTTTTTCTTTTTTTTTTTACACCAAATGTCTACATAATACTTAAATGATTGACAGAAGTATACATTTATAGTGGTACCCAGAGAAACAACTACGCACATATTTACCGCTCTCAAGGCACTCAAGCTCCTAAGGTATTTTCAAAAAGGAGGCTTCTGCACTCTCGCTTGGACTTAGGGCTGCAATGGAACCGAGCCATTGGCAGACTGTTCAAGGTTTGACTCAGTAATGGCTCGTTCGAGTTTGGTTCACATATTAAATGAACCGTAAGCCTCAATTTGGGGCTCGTTTAGTAAATGAGCTAAGTCTGAGCCTAACATTATTCTGCTCAATTAGGCTTGCGAACCTAGAGTTGCGTATACAGTCAAAGTTTCATGTATAATTGAACACGTAGAGACTTATATAACTTGTGATATGTATAAACTTATATATGGACATAATGAAAATCTAATGACTTGTATATCTACTATAAACCACTGTATACATATTTTTAAAAAGGTTTTTAAAAATTTATTTGCAGCTCTAGACACATATGTGAGCATAAATATATGATTTATTTGGCTTGTTAAGGCTTGTGAACAAGCTAGACTCAAGCCTAAGCCAGCTCGGATCATCAAATTTTCACTGGGCTCGAGTTTGTTGAAACCTTAACCAACAAACCTGAACATTTTGAAGCCCGGCTTGATTCGGCTCATTTGCAACCCTACCCTCAGAGGTGGCATCGATTCCAGCAACGAGTACTTTCATATGATCGTTAATGATAATAACCCATATTTTATTATGTTTATGGTGCAAACTTGGGGCCAACCAACCATCACTCCAATTGGCTCTGACTATCTCATTCTGGATTCCAGAACCTGACTCATCATCCTTGTTTGGGCTACAGAGCAGAACCCAGCACATTTTAGCTTCCACATAACCTTTTAGGCTGCTTTTGCAAGATGACTAAACACCATCATCGAAGCTGCTCCCTCTGGTTCATATTCTCTTGGTCGAGTCCTTGGAGCTCATCCTCTAGATGGTGCATAGCTCTTCCTCCGCTTACAGGTGAGTTAGAAAGGGCAGCGGGTAAGGCATTCGTGCCCAACCAAGCATGGGGCCAATAAATCCAATGCCAAACACACTTACCCCATAAGGGCTTATTCTGGCAACAAGTACTCAGTTGAATAATTCTACCAAATAAGTGCATAACGCTAGAAAATCTTACAGTGGACATTACTTGCTAGAAGAAAAAGTTCTTTCTAGTGGATAAAAACTTATTAGAAGCTTCATTTTTCTATTTTCTCCTTGATTATCTTAGCATTTGATGACAGTGCATCTGGATTGGGTAGGGTTTGGTGGGTTTGCTGGCGACGGCGATGAAATTGGGGTGCCTATAAAATCGGTCTGAAATGGGGTATCCTTTTTCGTTTCTCACTAAATCAGTTAACTGGACAAGGTACATGGCTAACTTCAGCGTGTGGTGACTACCAAAAAGGGGTGTTCACAACAGAAAGAGATGCAATCATCACAAGCGGTCCTTTATGTCAAGAATCAGACGTTAACCGGAAACTAATTGGGGGTGGATCAGAGACCAATGCCATCATATTTTTAAACGATTTTCAACTAGCATGATTAGTACGACTAATGAATCACTGATGCACGAAATCCAACTGACTAGGTTCTGGCTTCATCCTGAAGTCCCATTTTATCCCTCAAAACTCCTACATAGAAAATCAGTTCCAAGGCAGCTAAAGACGATGAATGTCATAGAACAAAAGGCCAACAAGAGAACTTTACAATACAACCAAAGCTGGTAAATTGGCCACCTGAGACAATTATAAATAAAACTTCGTCAATTACCTAGACAAAAGCACCGCAAATTGAGCAGGTCCCAAATCCAAATTGCTACAACACGTGTTCTAAGTCCAGGTCATTAATTAGTAGACAAGCTAACTGCAGACGAAAACAGCAAAGAACTTCATACCATTTCGGATATTCTTTTGGCTTTTGAGACACGGTCCAACAGCAGCAGAGCTTCTTCTTCTTGAGCTGGAAACAAAGGTACCTGCTTCTCTGAAAGACAAACACAATGCTAGTCTTAAGAAGACTTGCCATGGATTAACAATTAGGACTGTCCCACCAAAAAACACAAAAAAACATAGAACCATAAAACCATCCACCAGAGTGATCGGTATGGTTTGGAGCGGTTTTATTGTAGATCAGTGTGGTCCTGGTTCACAAAATCAAGAACCAAAGGCCTTTGGTTTGATTTAAGGTTTTGACCTCAGGAGTCCATGATTAACTATATTGCTATTCAAATGACGACACATAATTATAATTTGATAAGTGGATGAAGGATGAAATAGGTGCAAAGGTTACAATTTAGTCAGGTTTATAATGTGAAAATGTACACTGGACTTAAAACGAGTTAGTGATGATTGGAATAGCCTTAACAATAATACTGATAACAAACCAAACTGCATTTACGACGTGGTTTCATGGTTTCAATGCCCTGGTTAAACTTTTATGTTTCTTGAACCAGAATGAACAAATATGCTACTTCATCTGAACTGTGAACCCCCCTTAAGATAAAGACTGTAACATGTGTTGCCTACCCATATGCTTCTCTATCTGCAAGAACCATATGACCTCAGTTGGACTGATAAGTGAGAATCCAACACCAGTTCGCCCTGCCTGAGCAGTTCTTCCAACACGATGTATGTAAACCTACGGGACGTTTCATAAATGGCAAAAATAAGAACCTTAAACAACTGTGATGACTAACTTGGACAATGCACCCAAACAAAAACATGAGAACAAACAGAAAACTTTCTACCAAAACAGAACACTGTTGCACTAGGTCAGACCTAATTTTGAAATGAACTCTAGACTAATATGGCAATCAAGTATATTAGGTGGTACTTAATACTTACTGGAAAATAAAAGATTGCTCTTCGGTGGAGAAAGGCATAATGAATGTATACAAAACAGGGGAAATTGCATTTCAGTGGAATAAGGGGCAAGGAATTGTGAAGTCATGGGGCGGTTTTCATGAAATTTATCCTGGCATGGGAAGAAAATTAATAATTACGCATACATGGAATCGGGTACATGAAAAGACAAATATACGCGATTGTAAGTCTAAATCATACTTTTTGTTTTGTGAAAGGTAAAGATTGCTCCCTGAATAAAAAATTATTGCACCCTATATTAGGAAGCCTTGCATTGTGTATGGAAATATATTGCACTCAAGTGAGGACAAATGGGTAGCATTGTGATGTCTAAACCATATTTTATTTTGGAAAATGCGAAGATTGCTCCCTAATAAAAAACGATTGCACCATAAATTAGGAAGCCTTGCACTCTTTACGGATATATATTGCACCAAGTGAGGACAAATGGGTGGCATTGTGATGTCAAAATCATACTTTTGTTTTGGGAAACGTAATATTGCTCCTTGAATAAAAAACCATTGCACCATAAATTAGGAAGCCTTGCACTCTTTATGGAAACATATTGCACCTAGGCGAGGACAAATGGGTGGCATCACTAACACTTTCCAATGATCCCTTCCCTGTGGCGGGAGATTCAATTAAGCGAGATGAAGTCGGTAAGCATTCCCAGAGAATTCCTATTTTACCTATCTGACATTTCTATACATAGACTGAGAATCGTTTTTCTCGATCTCGAACGGTATGAGGTGAAGAGTTCCTTTAATTGTGATGTCCAAATCATACTTTTGTTTGGGAAAACGTAAAGATTGCTCCCTGAATAAAAAACCATTGCACCAAATATTTGGTAACCTTTGATTCTGTAAGGAACTTTATTGCACCCAATTGATGAGACAGGGGTATTCTTGTTCAGGTAAATTCTGAATACCATGTAATGCGCAATTATTCTTCTCCTTCCCATGATTTGATGATCCCAGAAAACCTCTCCACGACTTCACAATTTGTTGCCCTTTATTCCACAGAAAAATGCACGAAACCACACCGAAACTACAGCAGGCAAACAACAAAGACTCCAGATGCAAATGACTAATATGAGATACCATATACGAATTTTTTGACATGAAAAAACAAGGAAAGCTAACCTTTGGATTCTAGGGGATATCATAATTGATAACCAAATCAACGGTTGGAATATCAAGCCCTCTACTGGCCACATAGGTACACACAAGGATATTACACTCCCAGATATTAGAAGTTGGATCTACTGGGGAAAAAAGTAATAGCAGACGGTTTTTTGGATAATTGTCGTAACGTGATTCTTTCCAAAACACAATGAAGTGGATGATAATGAGTACAAAATCACATCATTCACCATACATAAAGATGCATCTCACAGAAGCTAGTAGAAGCAGTGACTATACCTCCAAAGGCAGGCTTTCTCCTTTCCTTTTTGGGGTCTTCGAATCCTTGCCAAATAGGGTAGAGAATATGAACACACATCATAAAATGCAGGAATACAGGTCATCCAATCTTCAAAATCCTGCTTTTGGTCTCCCCACATAACATTCAACGTTTTTGGTTTATTTGTTACCAAAACTGTGGCAAAGATGGAGACTAGAAGGTGTCTATTTCTACTTGGCCAAGCAGCCTTCATGATCTTGTCCAAACCAAACCACACAACACCAAACCGCGCCCAACCCCACACCACCCACCCACCCCTCATCCCCCCCCCCCCCCCCCCCCCCCCCCCCCACCCACACACACACACACACACACACACACACCAAAAAGAAAAAAAAAAAGGTTAACAGAAAGGTCAAAGCATGGGACTTTCTTGAACTTCATATTATTTTACTTTATGCGAGTCAATTGAGCAGCTTAATACCTTGAGTAAGGCCATAGGGAACCTATTATCCAAAGTCAAACTCTTAGATTTGAACTTTGAGGGTTCAATATCTCCTAAACCCTAAATAAGTTCTGGAAAAGGGCTCTTTCTAACAATTGACATGAGGACCTGAAGGATTGAATCCTACTGTTTTCATACTATGAGAGCTACCTCAATCCAAGTAACAATGAGCTGCGTAACAATAACCATGTTTAATTCAGGTACACAATTATTGATTACTAATTTCTCAAAGGTCGGCTAACCTATACAGAGATAGGAGGTGGGAATGAGAAACAGAACCTTAAGAAATGGTATCATGCATACAGAGCGTCTAATACCCATAAGGTAACTCTCCATTTTTCTGGAAACAACACTTTCAAAAGCATGTTCGCCAGATCAAGTAGTCTTGACTCTCTGAGCTTCCGTCAAACGTTACAGATGGAGGATAGCTCATATAAAACCATGGCAAGTTTTGGATTGCATTGGATGAAGAGTCAAAGCTACCAATGGGATGACAAAAGAACCATACATATGATACTTAACTGCAGTTTAGGGATGCAGTAAGGAACTACCAACATTTTTATTCAACCAAGTAGACAAATGAAAGTGCAGTCAATTAGAAAAATAACAAGCACAGGCAGGCAATACATCAATCACAATTCATAAATGATATGGCAATATTGTTCAATGAACTCATAATACTACATACTACCTTGTGAATACATGGGAAAAATACTCAGCATTTACCTTTTTTGTCTTTTTAGCAGAAAACAAGCAAGTCTTCCGCTCGCTAGGAATAGCCTTTAAAATCTTATCAATTGCTTCCTCAAAATCCTCATTCAGCAACATATTTGCTTCATCTAATACCTGTCAAACTTACAATGAACGTGATAAAAAAACACTTACAAGGAACCACACAGCGACGAGTAAGTGCAGTTCACTTCCAAGGCAAACGGGATTGTCCATCATGCAAAAGCAGCAAAACATTATCAGCATATGCCACCTTTCCAGGAATTATCAGCATAGGTGATAGGTGCGTCCCTCTTAAGTTATATTTGTGACATCCATCTATCGTATTACTTGGAGTTTGATGCTCGTTTTCCTTGTTTCAGAACTCTGGGATCAATTGAACAGCATACAGAGCTAAACCGAGGAGTTAAAGGCGTCACGAGGAAGTCCAAATCATGAGAAAAGGCAAAAGGGGCAAATTCAGCACCTTCCGTTTGGATGGGAGTAACACCTGTTCGGAAGGCAGTGATTTTGATGTCTGACCTTCTTGAAAAAGACGTCCAGTACCAGGGCTTTCACCGTCAATCTTGCGATGATCAACTCCTCTATGAGCAGCTAGACTCTCTGGCTAGGGTAACGATGTATACATTTCTGAGATCTGCCTCGACTTTTGTAGCTTTTAGATCGAAATAGGCATTCTTTCTTTGTTGGTTTTCCACTGTCTAATGTTGCTACAAAGCGGAGGAAAAAAACACATATTATATACACAGATGTATTTGTGCAAAAATACATGCATATACATACAGATCGGACACGCAGGCAGTCCATACTACGTAGATACAAACTATACCACCACGTACGCAGTACCAGCCCGGCAGTCGTGGATGGTCAGGGAATCGAACGTGGATGCGAAGGCAACAGCGATCGATAGGAAACATTGTCAGAGGCTAGGAATCCGGCCGGAGAAGAGGGAGATCGGAGCCGGCCGGAGAGGAGGGAGGTGGACGGCGAAAGCGGCTTGATTAGGGTGAAAACATAAAATACAAGAAAAATAAAAAGGAGTATTAAAAAGGGGTTGAAAGTGAATTTTCTTTCATTTAACCATAATTATATGGCCCAGTCAACAAAAAAAAAACCATAATTATATGACTTTGTTTGGTTGGGAGTTTAGACCCGTTCTAGAACCATAAATAAATAAATATTTTTTAAGAAGACAATTGTAAATTCAAAAATCATGCGTTTACCCAAATAATTTTTCTATTAATATGAATATTGTTTGATATATCTCATTAAGATCTTTAATACGGTGTAAAAAATTTGAAAAATTATTTTCTATTTACATTATTTTTAAATTTAAAAATATGAAATAAGTTATTATTTTTTAAAAATGTATTCTGAAACAGAAACTTAGTTTGATTTAGTTTTGATAATGAGTGAAAAAATAAATGAGGTATTAATTGAAGAAGTGGGTAATTATTAGAGAGATAAAAAAAAGATAAAAAAATAATAATTAAAGAAATAGGATATGATTGAAAAAAGAAATAAGGTATTAATTGAAAAACTAAACTGAAATGTGAACCGAACACAACTACTTTTACCCCTCTCTCTCTCTCCCTTTTTCCCCCTTCCTTAAAACACAAAAATGACACTTCTTCCTAGTATGTCAATTATTTTTCTTGTCTTATCATAATTCATTACATAATTAACATAATAAAAGGAGAGGATTAATTCGGTATAAATTGACATTCCTAGACTACAGTATTTGGTTTAAAAAGGAGCGAACCCTAGTTATCTCCTCGTCTTACGGTACAAGTACAACAACGCTCCTCTGGTTCCTCCCACCACAAAACCCTCCCTCCCTCTATATCTCTTTCGCTGGTTCTTCTAAACCCTAACTCTTCAAACCAACAAACAGACTCTCACTTCAATGGCTTCTACACCCTCTGCTGTTATTACGGAGCACGTCGAGAACGGCTCAGCCACCGCGCCAGGACCCGATCCAGAAACGCAGACATCATCTGATGTGACGCCGCAGGCCGAAACTGCCGCCGCCGCCGACGCTACCACCACAGCCGCCGATGCCGTAACCGACGCAGCAGAAGCACCAGAAACCGAGAACGATCCAACAGAAGCACTAGCAGGGGCGGATACAGTTAAGGCCGACACTGCCGAGCCTGCTGCGGCTCCCGAGCTGGAACCGGAAGCGGCGAAGTGGCCCGGGTGGCCCGGGCACTGCGTGTTCCGGCTCATTGTGCCCGTGCTCAAAGTGGGAAGCATTATCGGACGGAAGGGCGACCTCATCAAGAAAATGTGCGAGGAGACTCGCGCTCGCATTCGCGTCCTCGACGGCCCTTCTGGTTCTCCTGATCGTATCGTGAGTCTCTCTCTATGTTTTTTTGTTTTTGTTTTGATTTTGTGGTATTGCTGTGATTTGGTGACGGTATAATGTGTGGTTTTACGTAGGTATTGGGGATCTTAATTAGGGTTTCAATTTGGGCAACTATGGTCAATTTTTTTTAGAGATAGAAACACGTGTTAAGTTAGTTGAAGGTACGACGGGGTGGCTGACATGGTTTCATTTGATTAGGCATGAATTGGTTCGAATAAGATTTTGGGGTAAGATATGATTGGTTTGGGATTCGAGTTGGTGATACTTGAAAGGAAAGAGGACAGAAGTGTTGATCAGTTTTGGTTTGAACTTCTTGTGGGACAATGAGCCGGCTTTTGTGTGGAAGACTTGATTTTTTTGAAGGCGAATAAGTAGTGAAAACCTTATTGACCACTGATACAGGATTCGTTTTTTCTGGTTTTAGAAAAAGTAAGGTGGGAGTTTGGGTAGCACAACTGGTTGTAGAGTGGTTTTCAACTTTTTCTCATGTTCCTTTTTTTTTTTTGTGTGTTCGGGCTGACATTTGTATTTCGAAATTGCCTAGTTTGTAAACGTGGTCTATTCCTTGTATTTACTTGTTGCATTGTGGCATGTAGTAATAAAACCTGCTATGCCAATTTTACAAGGTTTGAAGGGTGGGCATCTTTTTCCTCTCAAATTTTACGTACCGAATGGCTTACTACATGCTCTAGATTTGAAAGGAGCGTCTGCGGGCAGTATTTCAGTATTACTCCAGTTTACTTTTGTTGTTGTTATGTATTTTTCATCTGGCACTAACCTTATATTGGAAGTCAATACATTTTTTGTGCTAGGTTTCATCTCTGTTAATTTCTAATTTAACTATGCGTTTTACTGAACTCTGTCACCTTCTTCTATGAGAAATCATATTCTGCATTACAATTTAAGCCAAGCACTAGTGCCTCACAAATGCCTCATTGTTACCATCCACCAACCTCTTTCTACTAGCTTGCTAATATTGTATTTGTTTCTCGTTTTTAGTATCATTTTTCCTTTCTACCACTGCTACTACGACTACTATTTGAGAAGCTACTAGCTTACTACTTGCAGGATCCCATTATCATGGGGCCACCACCACCGCCATCACCACCACATAGGTTTTCCCACTTTCTTTGCTATGTTTCCCCTGAGAAATCACTAGTTTACAATTGCCACTAGCCATCGTTTGGGTTTGCTGGTGAAGTGCAAAGTATTTGGGACATTCCAATTCTAATGCTTCCTTGGAATGTATTATTTTAATGTACATATATAGGTCTTAATATCTGGGAAAGAAGAACCTGAAGCACCACTGTCCCCTGCGATGGATGCTGTTGTAAGAGTGTTCAAAAGGGTCAGTGGACTATCTGAGACCGAGGGTGATGGTAAAGCTGCTGGAGCTGCTGGAGTTGCATTTTGTTCTATCCGGTTATTGGTGGCATCCACACAGGCCATAAATCTAATTGGAAAGCAGGGCTCTTCAATCAAGTTAATACAGGAAGGCACTGGTGCTTCAGTCCGGGTTCTCTCAACTGGTATGCTTGAATTGTTTCAGAATTTTATGAATTGTTTGTTATTACTGGGCTATTGAGTACCATCTGTTACAGTATCTTCCTGTTATAGTGGCAATTACCGACCTTACTAGTCATTTGATGGGTCATCTATTAGGGGTGTGCAAAAAACCCTTAACCCGACCCGAAGGGTCTCGGGTGGGTCTGAACATGTGGTTCAGTCGGGTACGGGTTCATTTTATGTTAAAAATCATATTTTGGTTCGGGGTTTTGTGTTTCTTACCCGACCCAACCCGACCAAAACCGACTAATCCATATAGATTAATTCGGTTTTGGCAGGACCCGACCCGACGTAAAAATTCGGCTCGCGGACGGTTATTCCCATTTGTTCGGTTCGGGTTCGGGGCCAAAAAATGTGTTACCCGACATGTCGGGTCGGGGTCGGGGCCGAACCTGCCCCGCCCGCCCTGTGCACACCCCTATCATCCATACTGAACATTAGGAATACTTCCAACTACGAAAACGTTGAAATGCTGTTAAATGTGGGGAAGGCTCTCTGCAAAGTAAATGCTACCTACCACATTGATGCAGTCTTAAAAATGACGGGCATGGTTCTGTGGCGTAGATGTTGAAAAACTCTTGTACCCGGTGTACTATTCCTTAACGATATTTCGTATTAGAACTGCTTTAGTACTACTCCCTCCAAATGGCCCCCCATGCATTTGTGGATATGGTTTTATTTGGTTTATTTTCTTTTCAGATCTTGTTCTCCTTAATCCCTCTCTCTGTATGTCCTCACTTTTTTTTGTCCAAGTCGCTTAACATTTCTTCTGGCAGATGAGGTTCCCTTTTATGCTAACTCAGATGAGAGGATTGTGGAGTTGCAAGGAGAAGCTCTCAAAGTTCTTCAAGCTCTGGAAGCTGTGGTGGGGCACCTAAGGAAGTTCTTGGTGGACCAAAGTGTGCTTCCTTTATTTGAAAAGATTGTGAGTGGTTTTTGTGTCTGTTTACTAGAGTAGTAGATTATGGGACTGTGCACTTATATTTCATGCCTTCTGTTGCAGAACAGTCCCGCCCCCCAACAGGAACGCCCAGTTGAGAACTGGGCTGACAAGTCAATGCTGCTTAGTGCTTCTCAAACTGGGATGGGAACTGATTATCCTCTTTCGGCAAAGAGGGAGTCTCTATTTTTTGACCGTGAAACTCATCTGGAATCTCATATGCCCTCATCTGGAATTTCACTCTATGGCCAAGATCCTGGACCTGCGGGAATGCGTTCCACAGGACTTGGGCGTGCTGGTGGCCCTATTGTTACCCAGGTTAGTTTAAACGGTTATCTTATTAGTTAGATAATTAGATAACTAGACGCAGTTTTGACATCTTGGCGACAGATGTATCCATTGGTGGACAGTAGTGACGTATATTACATGATTGAAAAGGTGGCTTATGATCCAATTATAATTTGAACAAACTGTATTTACACTAATCAATCCCTGTTCTCCTTTACATATACTTAATTGTCAATATTATGAATCATGAAACTATAGAATACATGTTTGGTCCAAGCTCTTAATGTTCGCGCATCTTTTGGAGTATTCAGGACGAGAAAACTTCGTACTATTTTTACATGTTAAAATATTTAGGGTGTCATGTGCTCGTAGCAGTGCTTCTTAATTTTCTAGAGTACGATGTACATGAATAGGTAGTCGTTCACGTTTTGCCATGTCTTCGTGTTATGTATAATCATCAGTATTGTGTTTGTTAGAACTGTGGCTCATATGTTAAGTATGAAGGGATACTAAGGAGTTCTAGAAAGTACGGTATCGTACAAGGGTATTTTTGGGATTCAGGCCAAATCCGGTTAGGGTTAGAATAGAGTAGGTATAAATACTCTATGTTGTAAATCCTTTTCCATACTGTGATAATAAAGAACAGTAGACGCTCTCGCTCCCATGGACGTACTCGGCTTTAGGGCACCACATATATCTCTGTGTTGATTTCTTTTTTATACTCGTATATTGTGCGTGTGTGTGACGATCCTAACAGTGTTGAATCTGTGTCCAACTTCTGCATGAATGTCTTCTCAAATATGGAGTTTATCAATGAACAAACTTTGTAATTGTCATCCTAAGGTTTTTGTGTCTAGCATTTTGGAGGCACTTTGTGCATAACAATGGCATTTTTGGGGTCTGGATTGTGTTGGATTACTTTGAGGTTAATAAAAGAGCATAGGTTTTGTGGACTTCATCAGCTTCTCCTTGATCTATTGTTATGTATAGTTCGGCCCTTATCCTGATGCTTGCTTCCTTCAATCAGATTGCACAAACAATGCAAATACCACTTGCTTATGCTGAGGATATAATTGGGATAGGAGGGGCTAATATAGCTTATATCCGGCGTACAAGTGGGGCCATCCTCACCGTTCAAGAGAGCAGAGGACTTCCGGATGAGATCACGGTGGAAATTAAAGGGACCTCATCTCAGGTTCAAGCTGCTCAACAGCTGATTCAGGTAGCATTCTCTTTTCTCTGTTTTAGTTGGCAATGCATGTTGTGAAAATTTTTGTTTGGTATAATATTTGGTAATGTGAATGAGGAAGTTGTAAACGTTAAAATTTTCGTATCTTCAACCATTTCTAATGAATTCCATTTTGAAAATCAAATGATCTGCTGTTTCTCATAATTGATTCCTAACAGAATGTTTATGAAAATCAGTTTCCCCAATTGTGGATTTTCTATTTTTAAGGGAATAGTTGTGGAGAAAGAGACTAAACAGAAGTTTGGCTGAATGTCTTGTTTGCCTTCAGTCTCTGTCTTGTAATTGCTACAAATAAGTTGGACAAAGGAAGTTTTTGCAAAGTTATTATGGCAATCTAGCAAGTTTTAATGAGGGTCTGCTTATATCAAAATGCTATAGGGTGGAATACAGGGATTTTATTGAGTCCTAAGATGTTTCTTTTTCTGCTAATTAAGTCCTAAGATGTTACAGCTGTGTGTGTCGTTTCTTTTCTTGCAACCTTAGTACCCAAATGTATGGAACTCCTTTAAATTCCTTGGAATATTTGTGAATGTATCCGAAAGTAGTTTGATTATCATTTCTTTCTTGCAGGAATTCATCAGCAGCCACAAAGAACCTGTCAGTAGCAGTTATGGAAGGATGGACACTGGTTCAAGATCTTCGTACTCTCAGCTGGGCAATACTACCTACCCATCGTCTTCCTTATCGGCACAATCCTATGGTGGGTATGAACCTTCCGACTTCGGTGGATATGGTAATTACAGGTACTAGGTCAACTTGGAGGTCCCCTTTTGCTGCCTTCTAGTCCAAATTGATGTGAGATTTGTAGTCTGTATAAAGCTTCTACAGATGGTTCATCTGTTGTTTTTCTGGACATTGGCTATCTTGAACTGGAAGTATGCAGGTGCTACGAATTGAAGAGATGGAAAGGGGGAAAAGATAAAAAAGTTAGATTAAAAACTGACCAATTGTAGTGATTTTATATGTTCTCATTATGGGTATTTTTTGGTTTTTGCTTTGTATTCTACGAGTTTGTTATTATTGTGCAATTGCTAGGCCTTGGATGTATTACTATGGTGGTTGTGTTAATTGGATCTCTCATGCGGGAACCCCAGCCCAAGGTTGACACGTTTGGTTTTTGGCATTTATTGGAAAGTATTTTATTGTCCATGGGAAAACGAGGTCGGGAGAAAAAAAGCTTTCCTTCTTTTCTCATCCAACCAAACAAAATCGAGCATTGTGTCCCAATCGAGGTCGGTTGTGTGAATCCTTATGTTTTCTTCTCTTCTAGAAATTTCAGTACAGCATGAGAGGGACAGAGAGAGAAATTTACATTTCACAAAATTTTGACGCAAAAATTAATAAATGCGGAAATTTTTTGAAAAAGGACAACGAAAAAATCTGGAGCTTATTTTGGGGAACTAGGCTTCATATTGCTACTATCAATCAAGTTTTTTTCCTTCCAACGGCTACTTGAGTGGTTGGGGGTACTTTTTCTTACTGAGTTGGTTCATAATCTCCCATGTGTTTGTGACCATGTAACTGGTTTAATCCTAGTATGTGCTTAATTGTTTAAAGTACTAAAGCAAATAAACGCGGGTTGAGGTCACATACAAGGATACAAAGAGAAGTTCGGAGGCGTGCTGAATGTAACGGTTCAAATTTTAAAAAAAATCTAGAATAAATATAATTTTACATTTAAAGATGCATAAATTTTTTTAAGCAAATGCACTTATAGTGTAATTACAATCATTTGAATATGTAATTATAATTTTGTAGTGAAACAAATTATGTGATTTGGACCTAGAATTCCTAAACAAACTAAACCTAACTAAAAGTCTAAAAAACCACTCCTACACACTACCATCACCTCACATCTAATGTAGCTGTAATTTTTGGGATTTGTTTCAACTTATGCTGCTGCAATTATACTTTTAGGTTAATTTATGTGTTGAACTAAGACATTAAACTTATCTAGTGATATCTATTCTATTTTATAAATGGAGAGCACCACTTGAATTTCATTTGCCGAGGACTCCTTTCCAATAGTTTTGAAACTTGTAAAAACGATATTATGAAATGACTCTCTTGAAGCTCTAACTCATGACTTAAAGTTCTAAAAATAGTAAACAACACTACAACTATTGTGCCATTGAACCACAAGATTATCTTGGTTCCCATGTTGAACATCTAATTATTACTCCGTACTATACAAAATATGAAAGGTCCTAATTTCAAACTAAGGCCCCGGAAATTTTAGGACTGGGCCTTACTGTTGGTTGGAATGGATAATTTCCGCGGGCTACTTAATTGGAGGCAATATTTGCCTGAGGAAAAAATGTAGTTGGAGGGAAGAGAGCAAATGAATGAGATGGCCCTCCCCAATAGACATAAGTTTAGTTGGGGACTGCTCTCTCTTCCCGGCGAACCTCCATCTCCGGCGTCACTACCACCTCACCTCTCTGGCTCTCTTCTCCTCCTTTTCTTCCCCCGCTGATCGCCGGCTGCCGCGTGCGGCGGCAATGCGCGCGGCTGCTGCTGCGTGCTGACTTAATTTGTTACTGGTATCCGCGCCTTTGGTGGCTACTAGTAGTGATGAAGGTGATGCTCTCTGTCTCTCTCTCTCTCTCTCTCTCTCTTTCCTTCTCTTTCTCTGTATCTTTTTCTTTTTCCCATCTCTCTGTTCTTTCTCATTTTCCTTTTCTAAACTCAAAAGTTAATTCTAGCTATATCAGTCGTGATTAGCTCCTAATTCTAATGTAGTTCGTGTGTATTACATGTCTAGCAGAGAATCAAGCTTAAAGAGTTTTATTCACGGAGCCAAGGGTCCAAAGGGGAGTGGCCAACACCACTTTGTTCAGTAGATCGATATCAACGGACAACGGTTGGAGTAGTCTCAAGTCTCATCTGATGATACTAGTTTCGAACCTGATTTTGCATCCACCTTAATATGGTCCCGGTAGTGGACGGTGAGAATATTGGTCTCTCAGATACCAATGGAGACGTGCTTAAGCTGTTCTGGTATTAAAAAAGTGTGTCTCGATCTATTCTCACCCAGTTGTGAGTGAGAAGACAGATTAAAGTCACATAACAGGTATCAGGTATGTATGTATATTTGCTTCCTCTATTTCTTTTTCTCCTGAAGAAAACCTAACCACTGTTCCCCTGTAGTATTTTTGTTTCTTTTCTGCTATAGGGGTTAGAGATCAATTCAATTACTTTTATTTGACGAAATGCTTATACGGATTGGCTACATACTGATATAAGTAATGAGTTTCTTCGTTGTATTAACCGTGCATAGATGAAGTTATTCGCGGTGATTGCATTTGGACAAAAAGAAAAGAAAAAAAGAAGATAGAGAACATTATGCTGACAATTGGTATCAACCAAGTGAAAAACCCAAACCTTACAAAGACTACCTGGTGCATACCCGTGCGAACAATGCGAACAAAAGTAACAACTTAAGTACAAAACCCACGAAACAAACAGAAACCAATACAAAATGACCAACCTTAATCATTCACTAAAATTTATAAAGCAGGCTCTGGTTCAACGACCTTTGATTCTATGGCTTGCTCATCATTAGTTTGTCGGTGAAAAAATGACCATTAAACAGAAACAGCCTAGCTATATATCGTCGTCATCGTCGTCTGGACAAGAATTTACATACTTCAACCTGAGTTGTTTATTCTCCAAATCGTAGCCAACGTTAAGACCGCTCTGTTGATACATTCCCAGAATGGAAGTGCCTTTGGTCCTTAATATTGCCAAACAATGAAGGGGGGAAATTGGCACCCAGGCATTTCTATCACGCAGAGGGAAACTGATCATATCCTTAAACCTGAGTTTTATTTCTGGTACACGATAAGGATTATCGTAGCATAGCTCAAATTTGTCACATGTCCACACTTCGTCATCAGGCATTAGTTTCTTCACTGCATCTATTAACTTATCAAATGCATCAGTCTGGAGGTGAGTATAAGCGGCTCCGGAGTCAATCATAAAACCCATGTCAAAAACTTTTTCTGGTAATGTTAATTCCTGCCCTCCAACACTGATGCCTTGAAATGAAAAATAGTAAAAATTGTTGGTAGGATTGGTCAGAAGTGGCGTTGACAGCCCAATAAGTTTGGATGCAGAACCAAAGTGAATCCATCCTTCAACAACACCAGTATTTGGGTCCTTCGTGGTGCAGTATGAGAATGATGGGTATCTCTTCTGTGCTATCAGCGACACATCGTCAGTACCCAAACCTACGATGCCTGGAAAGGGTCTATTTGATGTCATTTTATTGTTTGTCCCACACCCAAAGTATATATATTGTAGTGTAATACTTCCCATAAACCCACTACCTTCAAAGGTAAGAGTTTCTGTAGCGATTGTTCCGCGAGAGAAAGATCCATCCATATAGGGCATATCATAGGAACATACTCCATCAGGTCTACGACTTAGGAAATCTCGTTAGGAGCAATCAAAGTGTACACAAAGTACCTCTTTGTAGCTCCTTGACATCCTGCTGTCGTAGCGGGGGATTTTTTGGTCGTAGCATCTGTTGCAAGGGTTGCATTGCATCCAGATCAGACTACTTCCGGTATCTGCTACTGCATATGTATTTCGCGGCGGTGTCCCAATGCTGAAGTTCATCACGAACTCATTGCTGATTGGGGCCTTTGCGAGTTTCATGGAGGTAGCCCTTTTCATGAATTGACCTAGGTATAGGCTACGTTCTTGAGAGGTGCGGATGTCCTCTCTCATCAAATCCTCATGAGTAGCACGAGGATTATAGAAGGGAGAGTCGGGGGAGGTGCGGTGGATGAGCCGTGCTATAAACCCATTTTGTTGTGTGGGAGAAGGGAGAGGTGAAGGTGAAAAAGAAGAGTTGACAAATGGAAACAGAAAAATGGTCTGAAGGACAAAATTATGTGAGAACAACATTGCAGTGACTGTAACTTGCAATAAGGAAGCCATAATTGGTTGTAGAAAGGTAAGGACGGAATGTTGATCTGACATACAGCTGATGGCTATAAATATGGAAAGAACATACACAAACCTATCATGGAAGATAGGAGATAGGTAAAGAATAATAAGCATGAATGCATTTCCAACTTTTTGTCAACAATAATGTACCTGCCACATTATGAGTTTTTTGTCATGTAAGCTTGAAAATAACTTCGGAAAGATAAGAATGTAAAGTAGATTACACTCAGTTTGTGTTTTGGTTTCAACTGGAAAAACCTAATCATCTTAATTAGTTGAAGCATGGTCTTTCCCACTTCATTGCTATTACAACTGTAACGTACTTGCCATATTCTTCACTAGAATGGACTAACTAACTGTTCATATGGAAATTATAGTAGGCAACTGTAGTGGAAATTGACATGTCTATAGCGTTTGCACCTAATTTAGATGCTAAGTTCGTGAGAACAAGCATGCATGACATTAATAGTAATAAATAACTACATGCATGTGCATCCATTTTTATTCAGTTCAATTTTTTGTGATTGTCATTCAGTGATATTTGAAACCTTGCACATGATTGAACTATTTGAACTTTTTTCCATGTTTTATGAAATTTTGCCAATTCCTTTCATAGAAGACTCTATATGTGAGTATCCACATGATACAGCTCCGTCGTAGTTGGATAAAGAGGACCCTAAAAAATGAACACTCTGCTGTATATGGTTTTGAAAAAGGATTTTGCTGATTACTGAGGATTTGAATAAGACTAGGATCTTAAGCAATTCAGCTCGAGTTCAGTTGGATTGACCATATGTTCAACCTCTGAGGCCACCCAAAAGTGCAAAATATAAACAGACTGGTCGTCCATGGTCGTTCTTTTACATTCTTTTTTCGTTAAATAATAAAAAACTCGTAATCTTTGTCAAACGCAACTTCAAATTTTTCTTATTCAGTGTAAGCTTTTTCCCCATATCTACAACACTTTCTAGATATTGTAAATTGATATCTATGTTTCACATTTAGATCAAGTCTAAGAGTTCAGCAACATTAAATCACTTGTTTATTACTTTAAACTCGGTTCAGACCTTTGGTTTTTGCTCATTTCAATAATAAGTTAGCTCCTGTTTTATGCCTTGTGAGGGTTCTGCCATGGCTGTGGCGGGCAGAACAGAGGGAGTAAGCACATGGAGGAAACCAAATAATGGCTGGATCAAGATCGATTTTGATGGGGGAAACAGATGGCGGAAGAGGCAAGGTAATGTTGCCATTCTTGATGCAATCTCCTCTTTTTCTGTTAATGGAATTATCCATGTTAGCATTTGTTTGAAAAAATATTCAAATGATTCTACAATTGCTTGTCTAACCAATTTTTCCTTGTTCTCCTCCTTGTGATGCATGGTTGCTCTCGACTAGACTTTTCATTTTGTTGTCATCAGGTAGGAATAGGATCTCAATTCTCGTTTTTATTTTTTATTTTTTTAATGTAGGTAGGATATGAATAGTTTCTTCTAATAAGATTCTCCTCTGATTCCTATTATATAATAAGTTCATGCAAGTACATATTTTGTGACTGTATTTATGTTGCTTCGTTGCATTTTTGTTCTCTTTTTTCTATATTTTTCTTTTATTTGGTGTGCCTGAGATAGCCTGAATGAAAATATAGGAAAGTATGCTGCCAACTTTGTATGAGAGAAAACACAACAATATGACTCTGCTAAATTAAGAATCTTTCCCACTTATCAAAACTTACATGCAAATGCTCAAACAAAAAATCAAGAAAATAAGAGGTAAACAGAGAAAAGAAAGTTGTAATCAGTCAAGAACTTCACAATCCATCCTCTGGAAATAGAACTTCTTATCAGTTAGGTCATAGGCAACATTGTAATGTTGCTGGGCCCTAATTCCAATCACTGTCAAGTCCTGATGCCCTGCAGGCATGACTGCCATGCAAAATTCAGCCTCTGCATTTTGCTCAAACATGGCTTCCGCATCTAAAACCAAGTCAGCCCCTCCATCGAAGTGGAATGTCACAACCGGAAAACCTATGAGATCTTGGCTCACCCTACCCTTGTAGCACAACCTGTTATCATCAAACACATTCGACACTTGCTCCAACAGTCCACTAGCCAGACTTTGTACTTCCTTCAATAAGAGAGTTGTACCCACCTCTCTCCAGTTAGATATCGGTTGTTCCAGTGTCAATTACCACCCCACCGTCACCTGATGGAACTCTTTTGAATGTGCCTGAGTTGATTTCAAGTAGTTTTTCTCCTATGCTTATGCCTTGCAGGGTTATATAATATAGGTTGTTAAACACCTCTAGTGGTGTTGAATAGCCTTCGATTTTTGTTCCATCCCCTATGATAAACTGATTATGCTCATAGTGAGGATCAGTTATACTGCCAATGCAGTATGAAAACTTAGAACCCAAGTGAGACATCAAAGAAAACTTTTTGTTGGGACCAAGTCCAAGAACCCCACTCGCTAAGCCATTGAAACCATCATTTTTGTGACCACAGCCAAACACGGTACTGGAAACACTAGTCATTGTACCTTCAAAGGACGTCATAAAGCTGAGCTCTTCCATACCAAGGTCTCCTCTTGTGGTAGATCCATCATCATATTTGAGGTAATAAGAGCAAGTTCTTGCAGAATCACAATTTTCGCTGAAGGGGTCGAAGACACAATAAAAAGAGTTGCACGATAGTTTAGTATAAGTGTTTGACTTGGAAGGATCATATATGGGGCTTAACTGGTCAAAACAAGTGATGCAAGGCAGCCATTGAATCCACAATAGGTTGCTGCCAGTGTCCATTACCATGAGTTGTGTAACAGGTGGCTGGCCAATCGAGAAATTCACAAGAAAGAAAACACCGCCGTAGTCAGGTTTGACACCTCCCCTGACTTCATCCATGGTGGAAGAAAGTTTAGCTCTTGCCTTTAGATAGGTATAACGATCCATCGAGCTTTTTATAGCCCTCCTAGCATGCTCAGAGATGGTGAAATTAGAGTTGTAATATGGTGAGAGAATTGAATCACTGTGGATAAGTTTCATGACCAGTCTAGTGGGTTTAGTGAGGGTAGTGGCAGTACTGATTGTGCTGCTTAGTGCATTGAGTGGTGAGACAAGAATGCCGGTAAGTAAGAGAAGAAAGAGTTTATGATGAGTAAATGCAGATGCTTCATCCATGGAAACAACTTTGTTCACAACACTCATATGTATTGGCCTCCTATTTAAAGTTCAAGGATCTAGAGGAACAACGTAATATTTTTCAATCCTTACCGGCCTAATATATTTGGTAGAACGATAGCCTTTAACATGGATAGAAACAAAATTTCAAGTAACCTTTAGCGTTCGAAGAAAGTATATATATAGAGAGCAAAGTAAGTCTACTATCACCCCCTGTGGTTATCGCCATGTGCGGATACCCCCCTCATGGTTTAAAACTAAGTACATAGCCTACCTGTGGTTTTTAAAATGTGCGGATAGACCCCATGCCGTCATGTTTTCCATCCATATTAACGGAGGTGTATCTTGCACGCCTCTAAAATGTAATCTGAGTCGTTCATAATGTATTAAATAAAGAATAGAGTATCTCTGTAAAAAATCATCTCGATCAGGCATCATTAACCGAGTGATCTAATTTTTAGTAAATCCAAATTTGAAATTTTAATTTCATAACAAAATCGATTCGACCATGGGTTTTTCACAGTTTTTTGATTGACTTGAATTTTGGCATAGATGTAGTACTCGTCAAAATTTACAATATTAACGGTTTGGATTTAATTTTTGGTGTAAGGGATGGTGTGATTAGATTTAAAAAAGAAGAAGAATTAAGGGACATGATGAGGGTATATCGGTCTTTTTATGTTGTGTCCGTTAATATGGATGGAAAACATGACGGCATGGGGTCTATCCGCACATTTTCAAAACCACAGGTAGGTTATGTGCTTAGTTTTGAACCATGAGGGGGTATCCGCACATGGCAATAATCACAGGCACAGCAATAGCATCGGAAAGTAATTAATAAAACAGTACGTACACAAATTAAGTAACAAATGCAAACAAAGCCGTCATTCTTAGGAATCAAGTACTTATAGAATATTTCCAATAAATCCTGATACTTGAAAGTATCTATTAGTATCCAATAGACCTAAAATTAAGAGGAAAGTCCACTTTCACCCCCTGTGGTTATCGCCATGTGCGGATACCCCCCTTGTGGTTTAAAACTGACCACATAACCTACCTGTGGTTTTGAAAATGTGCGGATAGACCCCCTGCCGTCAAGTTTTCCATCCATATTAATGGAGGTGTATCTCACACATCTCTAGAATGTAATCTGAGTCGTTCATAATGTAGTAAATAAAGAATAAAGTATCTCTGTAAAAAATCATCTCGATCAGGCATCAATAACTCAGTGATCTAATTTTTAGTAAATTCAAATTTGAAATTTTAATTTCATAATAAAATCGATTTGACCATGAGCTTTTCATTTTTTGATTGACTTGAATTTTGGCATAGACGTAGTACTCGTCAAAATTTATAATATCAACGGTTTGGATTCAATTTTTGGTATACAGGATGGTGTGATTAGATTTAAAAAAGAAGAAGAATTAAGGGACGTGATGGGGGTATAACGGTCTTTTAATGTTGTTTCCGTTAATATGGATGGAAAACATGACGGCAGGGGGTCTATCCGCACATTTTTAAAACCACAGGTAGGTTATGTGGTTAGTTTTAAACCACAAGGGAGGTATCCGCACATGGCGATAACCACAGGGGGTGAAAGTGGACTTTCCTCTAAAATTAATAGCAAGAGACCAACATCTCCACCTAGCTTTGTTACCAACACTTTTTGACAATCATTTGTAGCAAGTCCGAATGAGAATAACTGAATAACTATGAAAAAGAACATAATACGAATCTAAGAGACTTAGCGAAATAAATATATTGAATCGCATAATGTCACATGCTATTGTCTTCTGTAGTTGAAATTTTTCTATTTGTAGGGTTCATATTCTCTTTGGGCTGCGGCGGACACTTAAAACCACCACCGTATGGGATAATCGAATTGGGCTTGGGAAGTACCAAAGGATAGCTCCAACTGAACGGTCCAATCTCTATGGACATACCCTTTCCCGGTGGTGGGCAAGGCCCGGGCATGTTGCAACCAAAGGGATATGCTTGTCGACGGCGGAAGGAGGGTTTGGCTGGGGGCAGCGCCAGTGGTGTTTGGGTTTGGAGCCGAGCGTCTTCCGTTGCAGCAGCTTCCACAGACTTTATTACCATTGCTGAGCCAAAGAGAGCCACGAGGATCAGAAGGAATATAACTTTGATGCTTGAGAATTTGGTTGCAAAAGTACGACTACTTGAACAAGAAGAAGAAGAAGCCATGGGAAAGGATTAAAGGAAGGTATAGTATAGTTGAGAGAAATCTGCAAGAGAGCTTTTGTTTAGAAAACTGATGATATGAGAACGTGGGGATGGATGGATTATATATACAGAGAGGGCTAATGATATGTATCAAGTTGAAGTCGGTTTAGGCTTTCCTCCTGAGGTCCCCTAATCCAACTCCAACTCGATTACGGATGCTAAAGTCGGTTTGGGATTAATTTAGGAAGGACTAATTAGTACTCTCCCTCCATCCCACTTTAAACGTTCTTTATGGAAATTCGTACATCTTCGAGCCCCAACAAAATATATTTCTACGTATTATATATTTTATTTTCTTACACCAAAATAAAATGCTCATTGATTACTTTAATTTGGTGTAAGAAAATAAAAATAATGATATGTAGAAATATATATTTTTTGGGTTTGAAAATATACGGATTTTCGTATGAGATATTTAAAGTGGGACGGATGAAGTAATATCTAGCTGTAAATCCGAAGTTTTAGACATTCGAGTCGTTGAGTCCGGCCCCTCTCCAATCCCATTGGAATTGGAAGATCCTTCAATTCTGCATCCAAAGTTCTACATTAATCCATTAACTAATTAATCTATGGGCGCCCAACTATCTTTGATTCTATGTTAACCCTTCCTCTAAAGGATATGTATCTTACCCATTGTCGTGTTTCTTCTTTTGTGAACAAAGTATCTCATTTTTGTAGAAGACAATTCCTGTTGATGCAGGGAAAAAACTTGTTGGGGGAGCCAGATCGAGAGAACAACTCTGTTTGGATTTGGGACAGCTTCAATCAATTTCCAAGGGACAAAAAAAGACACTATAGAAGATGAAAGTTCATCCATTCAAACTCTAATTATAAAAGCTCCACCACTTGTGTATTTTACTAATTTATAGGATCTGTGGCTCCAATATACTAGTACTAGTATTTCTGTGGAATCTAATTAAAATAGTTTGTGTTGGATGTCTAGACCTCGGCATATCTTGTAAAAGTGATATTCTCTTTTCCACTCGATTTGTACATGTTTTCTCTTTATGGATTCATGAATGAGATCTAGTAAACTGCCTTAGATTTTGTTGGGGAAAAAAATTAAATACTTTAGTTTCACGAACGAGGGAAATTAAACTGAGATAATGGAAAGAAGTCACATTAGATAGGTGCCCATTGAATAGCAGTACTTGAGTTAAAATTAGGAAAGGAAAAAAAAAGAAGATAAAGTAGATTGATTAATCCTAATCTTTGCATGAGTGGAATTGGCCGGATCCTCCAATTTCTATGAGTGGAGAGGAGCTGGACTCCTGGTCAGTCCATAATGCCCTTTTGAGGTGTGATTAGTAATTTGGAGAGTGAGAAATCAATTTTCAAAAGATAACTTTGACTAATAGAATGCAATTAATTGTATGTGAAATGTTTTATAATGATGATGTGAAAAGTGGAACGACGGTGAGGCACGGGTGATATTATTAGCATTGGATCCCGATTCCTGAGTTCCCCTTCAGTTTTCAAGGCCAACAGTTTTGGAGCTTGTACAAAAAATGATTATCAACTCTCTTGAACCTCGAACTCACGACTTAAAGTTCTAAAAAAGATTAATATCTAGTTTCCCATATGGAACATGTACTAATTATTATACAAAGCATAAGAGCCCCAATTTCAAACTAAGGCCCGGCCCGGAAATCTCAGGACCCCTGACTGTCGATCGGTTGGCATGGATAATTTCCGTGGGCTACTTAATTGGAGGCAATATTTGCCTGAGGCAAAAATGTAGTTGGAGGGAAGAGAGCAAATGAATGAGATGGCACTGGCCCTCCCCAATAGACAGAAGTTTAGTTGGGTACTGCTCTCTCTTCCCAGCGAACCTCCATCTCCGGCGTCACTACCACCTCACCTCTCTGGTTCTCTTCTCCTCCTTTTCTTCCCTGGCCGAAAGCAGACCGCTGGCTGCTGCGCGCTTGCTGACTTTGTTACTGGTATCCACGCCTTTGTTGGCTACTAGTAGTGATGAAGGTGATGCTCTCTCTCTTTTTTCCTTCTCTCCCTCTTTTTATTTTTCTCATTTCCCATCTCTCTGTTCTTTCTCATTTCCCTTTTCTAAACTCAAATGTTAATTCTAGCTATATCAGTCGTGATTAGCTCCTAATTCTAATGTAGTTCGTGTGTATTACATGTATATCAGAGAATCAAGCTCTTGAAGAGTCTTATTAACGGAGCCAAGGGTCCAAAGGGGAGTGGCCAACACCACTTTCTTCGGTAGATATCAACTTTTGGAGCAGGGACGGAACCTTTTACCCTAGTGGCGAAATGTATACTAAAAAAATAAAAAAATGCATTACAATATTCGGCTCCAAAAAAACTAAAATAACCTAACAAAAACTATATATAGTAAATGATGTTTGTCATTTGCACATGGAGTACAAAAAAAGACTAAATTTAATTCTGGGCAATGTTAATGCTGAGAGCCGTTTTTGTCTCTCTCTTTCTCTTTCTAGGAGCCGCCTGGTCTCCTCTTCTCCTCCACCCTAGGGTTAGGATTTTTGCCTCCTTTTTCCATCGCACCACTCCTCCGCGCCTCCTGTCTCCCCCGTCATCCACCTCCTTTGCCTGTTCTTAGCCCCCCCATCCTTTTTTCTAGTTTCCGACTCTGGTGTTGTGTTTTGGGGTTGGGGCTGCCGCCCTCGTGCCCCACCCTCGCCCGTCCCCCTCCCTATCCACCACCAACCATCATCTCCACTGCCGGCCTTTCCAAAACTCACTCCCTCTGCTTTCATTTTTCTTCCCTCGCTTTCATTTCCCCCTTTTTTGGTAAGGGTTCCTGTTTGGGCCGACGAGGAGATGATGTTGGGTGGTTTGGGCCCCCCCGACGCAATAAGGCTTCGGATTTTGCAAGCGGCCGGCGATGGAGCTTGGTTTCATATTGAGGAAGAAGCCGATAGCTTTTAGATCTGCTTGGTGACTCTTTGCTTCAACTCAGCGGGGGCGACTTAGTGAGTTAAATCAGGGCAGTAGCTCAGTGGCTTTTGGTGGCTGTTCAGTAGTTTTTTATTTTTTATTTTATTTTTTATGTTATGTTTGAGTTTTGGTAGGTTATCGATTTCATCCTTGCTCTTGTTGTTCGAGCTCTAAGCTGGGGTTCTTTGGAGTCTCTTCTTCTGAGTCGCTGACATGTCTCTCATACCAGCACAAAGTGTTGGTTTGCTTCGGCAGGGCGACCTAGAGTCTGTAGCCTGTGTGCTTAAAGTAGTAACTCGTGTCTTGATTTGGTAGTTTTTGGTTCTTTCCTTGTATGTGTGATGAAATCTTTCCCTCCGGCTGATGAAATGAAATGACATTTTCAAAAAAAATAATAATGCCACTTTCCAAATTTATAATATTACCCCCCAAATCTCTGTATGAATTTCCCAATATGATAACCGCACTCCCTTTTAGAAGTGACATTATAAATTTGGGGAGTACCATTATAATTAAATTCGCTTAAATTTTTAGGTTAAGTTGTTTTAGGGTTTGAGTGTGGAGTTTTTGTTTCTTAATTACACATCATCATTTATATTATTTCACTTTAGCCCAATGAATTTAGTTTTGGAATATTTTTTTGGGTCCCTTTTCTTGAAAAAAGAAGAAGAAAAGATTTATGACTTGTATATAAATAAGAAAAAAAAAAACCTAGCAGTGACGAGAATATATAAGTTGGAGATAATTTGTTTTTTCCACGTATAATAATTGCATTTTTTAAAATTCTTATTGTCGCAGCCGCCGTCACTAGACTTTGGTTCCATCCCTGGGTTGAAGTAGTCTTGATGATACTGTACTGTATAGCTACCTAGTAAAATCGAGGGAAAATGACGGCCCAAGATATGTTTTGATAATTAATACCTACCAAAGACAAGTTAAGAACATTTGTTAATGCTGAAAATGTCTTTGGTGTATATTAATTATCAAAACAAAGCACGTCCTTGGCCATCATCTTCCCTAAAATTGAACCTGATTTTGCATCCATGGTCCAGCCGGTAGTGGATGGTGAGAATTTGGGTCTCTCAGATTCCAATGGAGGCGTGTATAGTATAAGCTGTTCCGGTATTAAAAAAGTGTATCTCGAATCTTGATCTATTGTGATCACCCAGTTGTGAGTGAGAAGACAGATAAAGACACATAACAGGTTTTGCTTCCTCTTTTTCTTTTTCTTTTTCTTTTTCTTTTTCTCCTGAAGAAAACCTAACCACTGTTCCCCTGTAGTATTTATTTTTGTTTCTTTTCTGCTATGGGGGTTAGAGATCAATTCAATTACTTTTATTTGACGAAATGCTTATACGGATTTGCCACATAATAATACTGGAATGATATAAAAGGGGGGTAATGAATTTTTTCGTTGTATTAACCGCGCGTGCATAGACGAAGTGTTATTTGCGGTGATTGCATTTGGAAAAAAGAAAAGAAAGAATAAAGAGAACATTATGCATTGCTGACAATTGGTATCAACCAAGTGAAGTGATGGACCTTTTTCTCGTAAATTAGACTTAAATTAGTAGTTGAAAAAACCCAAACCTTACAAAGACTACCAGCTGCATACCGGCCGTGCGAACAAAAGTAACTTTTCTAGTACAAAACCCACGAAACAAACAGAAACCATTACAAAATGACCAACCTTAATCATTCACTAAAATTTACTATAAAGCAGGCTCTGGTTCAACGACCTTTGATTCTATGGCTTGCTCATCATCAGTTTGTCGGTGAAACCATGATCATTAATTAAAAAGAAACAGCCTAGCTATATATCGTCGTCGTCATCGTCTGGACAAGAATTTACGTACTTCAAGCTGAGTAGTTTATTCTCCAAATCATAGCCAACGTTAAGACCTCTCTGTTGATACATTCCCAGAACGGACACGCCTTTGGTTCTTAATATTGCCAAACAATAAAGGGGGGGAATTTTCACCCAGGCATTTCCCTCACGCAGAGGGAAACTGATCATATCCTTAAACTTGAGTTTTATTTCTGGTACACGATAAGGATTATCGTAGCATAGCTCAAATTTGTCACGTGTCCACACTTCCTCATCAGGCATTAGTTTCTTCACTGCATCTGTTAACTTATCAAATGCATCAGTGTGGAGGTTAGTAAAAGCAGCTCCGGAGTCAATGATAAAACCCTCGTCAAAAACTATTTTTGGTAATGTTAGTTCCTGCCCTTCAACACTGATACCTTGAAATGATAAATGGTAATAATTGCTGGTAGGATTGTCTAGAAGTGGTGTTGACGGCCCAAAAAGTTTGGATGCAGAACCAAAGTGAATCCATCCTTGAACATAACCACTTGGGTCCTTCGTGGTGCAGTATGAGAATGATGGGTATCTCTTCTGTGCTATCAGCGACAAATCATGACGGCCTAGACCTACTTTGCCTGGAAAGGGTCTATTTGATGTCATTTTATTGTTTGTCCCACACCCAAAGTATATATATTGTAGTGTAATACTTCCCATAAACCCACTACCTTCAAAGGTAAGAGTTTCTGTAGCAATTGTTCCGCGAGAGAAAGATCCATCCATATAGGTCATATCATAGGAACATACTCCATCAGGTCGACAACTTAGGAAATCTCGTGAGGAGCAATCAAAGTGTACACAAAGTACCTCTTCGTAGCTCCTTGACATCCTGCTGTCGTAGCGGGGGATTTTTTGGTCGTAGCATCTGTTGCAAGGGTTGCATTGCATCCAGATCAGACTACTTCCGGTATCTGCTACTGCATATGTATTTCGCGGCGGCGTCCCAATGCTGAAGTTCATCACGAACTCATTGCTGATTGGGGCCTTTGCGAGTTTCATGGAGGTAGCCCCTTTCATGAATTGACCTAGGTATAGGCTACGTTCTTGAGAGGTGCGGATGTCCTCTCTGATCAAATCCTCATGAGTAGCATGACGATTATAGAAGGGAGAGTCGGGGGAGGTGCGGTGGATGAGCCGTGCTATAAACCCATTTTGTTGTGTGGGAG
Source organism: Rhododendron mucronatum var. ripense (assembly GCA_019656295.1). NCBI lineage: Eukaryota > Viridiplantae > Streptophyta > Magnoliopsida > Ericales > Ericaceae > Rhododendron > Rhododendron mucronatum. The sequence goes on along the minus strand of BPLT01000074.1, from coordinate 239,284 downwards.
AAGGGAGAGGTGAACGTGAAAAAGAAGCGTTGACAAATGGAAACAGAAAAATGGTCCGAAGGACAAAATTATATGAGAAAAACAAGAACATTGCAGTGATTGTAACTTGCAATAAGGAAGCCATAGTTACTTGTAGAAAGGTAAGGACGGAATGTTGATCTGACATACAGCTGATGGCTATAAATATGGAAAGAACATACACAAACCTATCATGGAAGATAGGAGATAGGTAAAGAACAATAAGCATGAATGCATTTCCAACTTTTTGTCAACAATAATGTACCTGCCACATTATGAGATTTTTGTCATGCAAGGTTGAAAATTAGGGGATGATAAGCATGAAATGAATATTCACAACTAGTTGGCTGTAAGAATGATTATAACAAGGAAAGATAAGAATGCAAAGTAGATTACACTTAGTTTGAGTTTTGGTTTAACTGGAAAAATTAACCTAATCTGCATCTTAATTAGTTGAAGCATGGTCTTTCCCACTTCATTGCTATTACAACTGTATCGTACTTGCCTTTCTTCACAAGCATGCATGGACTAACTGTTCGATCATGTGGAAATTAGTAGGCAAACTGTAGTGGAAATTGACATGTCTATCGCGTTTGCACCTAATTTAGATGCTAAGTTCATAAGAACAAGCATGCATGGCGTTAATAATAAATAACTACATGCATGTGCATCCATTGTTATTCAGTTCAATTTTTGTGATTGTCATGCAGTGATATTTGAAACCTTGCACATGATTGAACTATTTGAACCTTTTTCCATGTTTTATGAAATTTTGCCAATTCCTTTCATAGAACACTCTATATGTGAGTATCCACATGATACAGTTCCGTCATAGTTGGATAAAAAGGACCCTAAAAAATGAACGCTCTGCTGTATATGGTTTTGAAAAAGGTTTTCCTGATTTCCGAGGATTTGAATAATACTAGGATCTTAAGCAATTCAGCTCGAGTTCAGTTGGATTGACCATATGTTCAACCTCTGGGGCTGCCCAAAAGTGCAAAATATAAACAGACCGGTTGTCCATGGTCGTTCTTTTACATTCTTTTTTCGTTAAATAGTAAAAAACTCATAATCTTTCTCAAACGCAACTTCAAAATTTTCTTATTCAGTGAAAGCTTTTTCCCCATATGTACAACACTCTCTAGATATTGTAAATTGATATCTATATTTCACATTTAGATCAAGTCTAAGAGTTCAACAACATTAAATCACTTTTTTTTTTTAACTTTAAACTCGGTTCAGTCCTTTGGTTTTTGCTCATTTCAATAATAAGTTAGCAACTGTTTTATGCCTTATGAGGGTCCTGCCATGGCTGTGGCGGGCAGAACAGAGGGAGTAAGCACATGGAGGAAACCAAATAATGGCTGGATCAAGATCGATTTTGATGGGAGAAACAGATGGTGGAATAGGCAAGGTAATGTTGCCATTCTTGATGCAAACTCCTCTTTTTTCTGTTAATGGAATATCCATATTAGCATTTGTTTGAAAAAAATATTCAAATGATTCTACAATTGCTTGTCTAACCAATTTTTCCTTGTTCTCCTCCTCGTGATACATGGTTGGTCTCGACTAGACTTTTCATTTTGTTGTCATCAGGTAGGAATAGGATCCCAATTCTCGTTTTTATTTTATTTTATTTAATGTAGGTAGGATATGAATTATAGTTTCTTCTAATAAGATTCTCCTCTGATTCCTATTATATAATAAATTTTTGCAGGTACATATTTTGTGACTGTATTTATGTTGCTTTGTTGCATTTTTGTTCTCTTTTCTTTCTATTTTTTTCTTTCTTTTATTTGGTGTGCCTGAGAACAGCCTGAATGAAAATAAAGGAAAGTATGCTGCCAACTTTGTATGAGAAAAAACACAACAATATGACTCCGCTAAATTAAGAATCTTTCCCACTTATCAAAACTTACATGCAAACGCTCAAACAAAAAATCAAGAAAATAAGAGGTAAACAGAGAAAAGAAAGTTGTGATCAGTCAAGAACTTCACAATCCATCCTCTGGAAATAGAGCTTCTTATCAGTTAGGTCATAGGCAACATTGTAATATTGCTGGGCCCTAATTCCAATCACTGTTAAGTCCTGATGCCCTGCAGGCCTGATTGCCATGCAAAATTCAGCCTCTGCGTTTTGCTCAAACATGGCTTCCGCTTCTAAAACCAAGTCAGCCCCTCCATCGAAGTGAAATGTCACAACTGGAAAACCTATGAGATCTTGGCTCACCCTACCCTTGTAGCACAACCTGTTATCATCGAACACGTTCGACACTTTCTCCAACAGTCCACTAGCCAGACTTTGTACTTCTTCAATAAGAGAATTGTACCCACCTCTCTCCAGATAGATATCGGTTGTTCCAGTGTCAATTACCACCCCACCGTCACCTGATGGAACTCTTTTGAATGTGTCTGAGTTGATTTCAAGTAGTTTTTCTCCTATGCTTATGCCTTGTAGGGTTATATAATATAGGTTGTTAAACACCTCTAGTGGTGTTGAATAGCCTTCAATTTTCGTTCCATCCCCTATGATAAACTGATTATATATGCTCATAGTGAGGATCAGTTATACTGCCAATGCAGTATGAAAACTTAGAACCCAAGTGAGACATCAAAGAAAACTTCTTGTTCGGACCAAGTCCAAGAACCCCACTCGCTAAGCCATTGAAACCATCATTTTTGTGACTACAGCCAAACACGGTATTGGAAACACTAGTCATTGTACCTTCAAAGGACGTCATAAAGCCGAGCTCTTCCATGCCAAGGTCTCCTCTTGTGGTAGATCCATCGTCATATTTGAGGTAATAAGAGCAAGTTCTTGCAGAATCACAATTTTCGCTGAAGGGGTTGAAGACACAATAAGAAGAGTTGCACGATACGTTAGTATAAGTGGTTGACTTGGAAGGATCAAATATGGGGCTTAACTGGTCAAAACAAGTGATGCAAGGGAGACATTGAATCCACAATAGGTTGCTTCCAGTGTCCATTACCACGAGTTGTGGAACAGGCGGCTGGCCAATCGAGAAATTCACAAGAAAGGAAACACCGCCATAGTCAGGTTTGACACCTCCCCTGACTTCATCCATGGTGGAAGAAAGTTTAGCTCTTGCCTTTAGATAGGTATAACGATCCATCGAGCTTTTTATAGGCCTCCTAGCATGCTCAGAGATAGTGAAATTAGAGTTGTAATATGGTGAGAGAATTGAATCACTGTGGATAAGTTTCATGACCAGTCTAGTGGGTTTAGTGAGGGTAGTGGCAGTACTGATTGTGCTGCTTAGTGCATTGAGTGCTGAGACAAGAATGCCAGGAAGCAAGAGAAGAAAGAGTTTATGATGAGTTAATGCAGATGCTTCATCCATGGAAACAACTTTGTTCACAACACTCATATGTATTGGCCTCCGATTTAAAGTTCAAGGATCTAGACGAACAACGTAATATTTTTCAATACTTACCGGCCTAATATATTTGGTAGGACGATAGCCTTTCACAAGGATTGAAACAAAATTTCAAGTAACCTTCAGTGTTCGAAGAAAGTATATATAGTCTAAAGACTAAAAGCACCCTAGTGCAGAATCTTTTCATGCTCTTATGTCTTTTACTTTATGAGCTTAAAATTCTCAATAAAAAGTTTGTCGCCTAACCATCTCTCCTACTTTCTTGGTGTAGCTATGACATATTGATAGCATGTGAGACATTTTTTTATCAGGAGGATTTTTTTCTTTCAGTATGAGCTGGTGATATAAATGTGTTATTTGGAAATGGGGAATCACAATCGCAAGAGAGTGGTCCATGGCCCTCAAACACAGAAAAAGTTGGTTGGAAGTCCAAACTACATGGCATAAGACTACGAGGTCATTGGCTGATCACGTAAGTATGACAGTAACATCTATATGTAGGATTTGGTAAATACAATCATAATACTTGGTACCTGTAGATCATAATCACCCAAAAATGAAATTTATAGGATCATTCACCGTATTTTGTTGGGTTTTGTTGTTAAAAATGTTTATTTTCTATTTTTCCCTCAGTGCTAGCTGTAATTTGTTTAGAAACAATATTATATAGAGGGGGGTTTTGCTGTTTTTGCATGAATCGACTTGTAGTAATGCATAAAAATTACTACAGCATGCGTTAAGAAATGGATGGATATAGCTAGCTAGATCTCTTCTGATCCAGGGCCAAGCCCATCCGTCAGCTTCATAATCACAACCCCGACTAAGCAATAGCATAGGGAAGTAATTAATAAAACAGTACACAATTAAAATAACAAATGCAAACAAAGCCCTCATTCTTAGGAATCAAGTTATAGAGAATATTTCCAATAAATCCTGATACTTGAAAGTATCTATTATCCAATAGACCTAAAATTGCAGATAAAAAAAAGAGACCTAAAATTAATAGCAAGAGACCAACATCTCTACCTTGCTTTGTTACCAACACTTTTTGACAAGCATTTGTAGCAGGTCCGAATGAGAATAACTGAATAACTGTGAAAAAGAACATAATACGAATCTAAGAGACTTAGCGAAATAAATATATTGAATCGCATAATGTCACATCCTATTGTCTTCTGTCGTCGAAATTTTTCTATTTGTAGGGTTCACATTCTCTTTGGGCTGTGGTGGAAACTTAAAACCACCACCGTATGGGATAATCGAATTGGGCTTGGGAAGTACCAAAGGATAGCTCCAACTGAACGGTCCAATCTCCATGGACATACCCTTTGCCAGTTGTGGGCAAGGCCCGGGCCTGTTGCAACCAAAGGGATATGGTTGTTGACGGCGGAAGGAAGGTTTGGCTGGGGGCAACGCCAGTGGTGTTTGGGTTTGGAGCCGAGCTTCTTCGGCTGCAGCAGCTTCCACAGACTTTATTACCATCGCTGAGCCAAACAGAGCCACGAGGATGAGAAGGAATACTTTGATGCTTGAGAATTCGGTTGCAAAAGTACGACTACTTGAAGAAGAAGAAGAAGAAGAAGAAGAAGGAGAAGCCATGGGAAAGGATTAAAAGAAGGTACAGTATAGTTGAGAGAAATATCTGAAAGAGAGCTTTTGTTTGTGCGGGTAGAGAACTGATGATACGAGAACGTGGGAATGGATGGATTATATATATATACAGAAGGCTAATGATATGTAGCATGGTTTAGGCTTTCCTCGTGAGGTCTCCTAATCCAACTCCAACTCGATTACGGATGCTAAAGTCGGTATGGGATTAATTTAGGATGGAATAATTATTACTAGTGCTCTCTCCGTCCCACTTTAAATGTTCCTTACGGAAATTCGTACATTTCAAACTCCGACAAAATATATTTCTATGTATAATATGTTTTGTTTCCTTACACCAAATTATAGTGCTCATTGAGGACTTTAATTTGGTGCAAAATGATATGTAGAATTTTAATTTTTGGGGGTTTGAAAATAAACGAATTCCTGTATAGTACATTTAAAGTGAGACGAAGGGAGTAATATCTAGCTGTAAATCTAAAATTGTAGACATTCTAGACGTTGAGTCCAGCTCCTCTCCAATCCCATTGGAATTGGAGGACCCTTCGATTCTACATCCAAAGGTCTAGATTAATCCTTCGATTCTTTTTGTGAGCAAAGTATCTCATTTTTGTAAGGGCTTCGATCATTTGCTTGAAACTCCTGATTAATTTTGTATCAAAACTTGTGTACCCGTTCCCGTAATAGACAATTCATATTGATGCAGGGGAAAAACTTGGTGCTTCAATCAATTTCCAAGGAAAAAAGACACTATAGAAGATGAAAGTTCATCCATTTAAACTCTATAAAAGCTCCCCCACTTATGTATTTTAATTTATAGGATCTATGGCTCCAATATATTTTTGTGGAATCTAAAATAGTTTGTGAGTTGTGTTGGATGTCTGGACCTCGGCATACCTCATAAAAGTGAGATTCTCTTTTCCACTCGATTTATACATGTTTTCTCTTTATGGATTCGTGAATGAGAAACTCGATTTATACATGTTTTCTCTTTTATGGATTCATGAATATTGAGAGTGACTGCCTTAGATTTGTTGTGGGGAAAATACTTTTGTTTCACGAAGGAGGGAAAACTGAGATAATGGAAGGAAGTCACATTAGATAATTAGGTGCCCATTGAGAAGCACTTGAGTTAAAATTAGGAAAGGAAAAAAAATAGATAAGTTAATGGATTAATCCCAAACTTGGATGTGGAATTAGAGGATCCTCTATTTCCTAATTTCCTATGGGTGGAGAGGAGCTGGACTCCTAGTCTATGCCCTTTTGTGGTGTGATTAGTGATTTGGGGAGTGCGAAATCAATTTCCAAAATCATTAGCTTTGTTTTTTTTTTTTTTCCAATTATAACTTTGTATTGTTTTTGTTTTCTAATTATAATTATTATTCTATTTCTCTTCAATTATTACTCTATTTCTCTAATTATTACTTTAATTTCTTTCTCTACTCATTACCATTCTCTCTAATCATTACCATTGTGTTTATTGTTAGGCGGTTTTGTAATGTACTATGAAAGATAACTTTGACTAATAGAATGCAATTGCATGTTAACATAATATTACCAACGTTGATTAAAAAAAAAAAACATAATATTATATTACTGACAGTAGTAGTACAAGTGCCCGTTCCCAAAAAAATACTTTACAGGCCGAGAGCATACTACTATAAAATTTTGTTACAACAGTGTCCTATTCAAAACAGCGCATATACGCTTATTGAACAATTCATATCCATTTTATTCTTTATGGTTCTTCCTTTTTCACCTGCGATTTTTGAGTTCGAAAACATCTAAAAGGAATAAAAATAAGGTGAAATTCCATGTAGACTCCCTTGACTATCATTTTTTTCATGGAGACCCTAGAATATTTAAAATTGTCCATACAGACCCCCTCGACTATTTGTTACCCAAGTGACACTCTCCCGTCTCATAACCGTTTGCCGAAAGGTCACATGTCAGTAATTTGACATTTTTTAGACAAAGATGCCCTTTGACAAGACTATATCCTCCTACATCTTTTTCCCTCGCCAAAACCCAGTAGTGACTCTTCTGTCTCTCTGCACCAAGCCACCATGGATCAAGCACCAGAACAACTCCAACCCGCAAATACCTTCTACTTCAGAAACCTCCTAATCTTCCCGCTCTACTTTGCAATGCTCGTCCACGGTCTCTTCACCAATCCTCTCCACTCCCAATTCAACACCTTCCCATCTGCTTTTTCTCCTTTTGTTGTTTTAATAAGCACTTCTCCTTTTAATGTTAATTAATCCAACAACTTTAACCATTGAGTTCAGTTCACATTTTAGTTTATTATTAGTTTAGTTTTTCAATCATTATCTTACTTTTTTCTCCAATCATTACCATATTTCTCCAATAATTACTTTATTATCTCTCTCTATCTCTTTTCAATTATTACCCCTCTCTTCAATTATTACCCTATTTCTTTTTCCCTCTATTATCAAAACTAAACTAAACTTTCAATTTTGCTACCTCGTCTTCCTCTTCACTTTGCCTCTCCTCTCCGCCATCGACTTCACCACCGTTGCCTCTCTTAAGCGTCTTTTCATGATCATCTACTTCGGGATTTCTCTCATTATGTTCATTTACAATCTTGTATTTCTATGGTCCTCGTCTTGGTCGCAATCCGTATTCAATACCCATAACATGGCTCTGTTGGTTCCCCCCCTCGGTTGCAAATATGTTTCTTAATCAGTCTAATGACGTGTCTATGTGGCATTTGGCAGAAGTCCGTGAACCCAATCACGCAGTTGCTGTTAGGGCTGTCCAATAAAAACCGAGAACCGTGAAACCGGTCCGGACCGAACCGATCCGTGCTTTTTGGATTTTGTCCGTGGATTAATGGTCCGGACACGGATTTGAAAATTAAAAAACCGTGAGATACGGATTAGGATTGGATTTTTATTTCAAAACCGCGGATTAACCGAACCGAACCGTGAGATATTTAAAAAAAATAAAAAATATATATGTGTATATATATATATATATGTGCTTGTAATATTTATGAATAATTATAATTTTACTCCTTGTTATCATTTTTTTTTAAACAATTTTACATTAATATGACAATATATAAAATTTAAGGGGTAAACTGTTCAAAAGTTTCATTTTATTATGATCTAACTTAGCTTCATTCATATCATTGCAGCTCTACAAAATGTTTCCCTTAATCAAATTCAAGACTGATGAATTATGGTTACTGGAATGATAAAACCTAGACTGAAATTTGGACTGGAATGATGTAACAATGGCTGTAACTGTAATGTTGCAGTTTGTAGCTTATTGCAATGTAATGTTTCTCTTATTGCTGGTCATTTGAAATGGAAATTTGCCAATTTGGACTGCAATATTTCTCTTATTGCTCATCACTTGAACTAGAAATTTGGAATGATATGTAATATAGTAGTTGAAGTAATTTTGCGTTTTTTAGTGTTTATAGAAGAAAATCCGTGGATAAAACCGGAACCGAACCGTGACTTACGGTTCGGAATCCAAACCGAACCGCGAACTTTTGGATTAGGATTGGATTGCATTTTCTAAAAACCGTGAGATACGGATTAGGATTGGATTCATACGAATCCGATCCAATCCGGACCGTGGACAGCCCTAGTTGCTGTGATGAAGAAGGGCTCTGTGTTGATTTGTGACAATAATGGGGTTTTCGCGTATCTGATCTTGGGTATCTTAGTCATTTCCTCTATTCTATTAATGGAGTTAGCGATTTTTTCATTTTGAGTATTTGAGGGAATCTAGATAGGCGATTTTAAATACAAGAGGGATCTCCGACTCTCTGTGAAAAAAAAATGATAGTTGAGGAGGTCTCAGTGTACTTACTGCCTTGCTCTCTTCATTTCTAGTTAAAATTATGGTGTGCTTGTCAGTTGTTTTTATCCGATTAACAAATTAAACAGTAGATTGTACCAAAAACCAACCATAAGTTTGTAATTCCGTCAATTTACACTATGAATATACCAGATACAAGCTCACAGAAGAAGGATAAAGGTTTGGACAATGTTTTTTGTAATCATAAAGACTTTTCTAGGGTGCCATCTGCAAACTGAACTTGGAGAATTGGTATTGATTGATAATAACTTCTTCCGTGCCGTCAACTTGCTTTAAGGAAAAAACTACTTCCATAAAATTAACCTGAACGTTGAATTTCTTCGTAAGACCAATATTGTAAGAGATATATCAAAAAAAACAAGATTTTGCATCCTAGAATATTTATGCACTATGTAAGAAAACCACGGTTAGAGTAGAAAGTATCAACGAGCGGAGTAGCGTCGTCTTCATGATGAGCTACTTGATGGTATTCATCGGACTGGGGCTGTCCTTGAGCAGTAGTATTAGCATTGAGAACCAGAATCTCTGCTTGGGCTTTAGCTAGCTCATTTTGAACATGGTTTACTTGCTGTTGTAAAATAGAGATGATTCCAACACATCCATAAACAGGGTCTTGGATCCTACATTGTGCTTCATAATACAAAGAATCTGCTGCTTCAGCTCGTAGATTAACCGGGAGTTGCTGATTCAATAACGTAAATCAAAACCAAGACCAAATTAATCTTTTTTGTCCGGAAAACTATGTAAATGGTCCGAAAATTCAAAATTTTCCAACTGAATACAAAGGAAACAAACCACAATTTTATTTTATTTTTGATCGGTAAGAAGATAATTTTTTATATGTAATAGATAAGAGGATCCCGACAAGGGTACATCGAGATGAAAGATAAGGAGAAGGATAAATTAAGAGGCTAGCTCGCTAGGACATGCACAAGCTAGCTAGCTAGCTAGCTACATGTTAAGGGGAGAAATTAAAGTTACCTGGAGCATTTTCCCAATATTGCTGGCACCATAAATACTGTGAACAGAAGCAAATCTTTGGGGATTATGGGAAGGAAAATAGGGAGAGAAGATGCAATCTGAAGAGCATCTCCTCCTCAGGTACTTGCAAGCGGCACAACGAGTACTAGTGGAAGTCATTGCTCGATCAGAGATCTTCAGAAAAATCCAAAACAAAATCTACCCCACGAAAAAATCTATCTTTTCGTATCTTCTGTACTGTGTTTATATCCTTGACGAAGAAATCTAGTGGAAAATTTTTGTTGCCTTAGTGCTCAATTTAAACACCGATCTCATAGGAAAAGAGCCGTTAAAACAATTCCGATCTTGACAAGTCTTGAAATGGAAAGATTTATTCAGCAATCTATAAGAAGCTCCAACTAATTGGAGAAATTAATTTCTTGATTATTTGACTTTTAACAAACTTATATAGTAATAAAACCTATTGGCTGATACTGTTTAAATTTATTAAACATTTCAAGTTTCAATTTTAGAATTTTGTTAACTCAGTTATGGAGAAAAAAGGATGCTTAATTAACGCTTATATATCTGTGACTTTAGCTTGTTAGCTTCATCCGTGTTTTTTGTTATGTGTTTTTTTCCCCGGGTTCTTCTTCATTTTTGGACTATGAATTTTGAGCTTCAAAGAAGATAAAAAAAAATTACAAAACAAGTAATTTTCACACTCATTTTTCATCCAACCATTCTTCTTTTGTTTGTGAAAACAAAAAATAAAGGATATCTAATGCTTATTTTTTTTGTCCTTTTATATATTAATAATAATATACCCGATTAACCTATCATTTATGAGTATTTTCATCCTTGGGTAGATAGAGTAATATTTTAAGTTTAAGTTGTAATAATATAACCAAAAAGAAAATAACCTTTGTACTCCACTTTCTTATAAATACACTCCACAATTTATTTATTTTTATTTATAGTTATACACGTTCAATTTCCAAAGTGAACTGAAAGACAATTTGTTTAAAAACTTTATATATAATTATTAAAAAAAGGTGTATGAAAATTATTTATCAAAACAAAATAAGCTACAAATGAAAAGAAAACGGCTTCTGCATGTGCAGTGCAATTTTCAATTGTAAAAGATTAGTTCGGCCCGTCTAAACATGCATTTAATAATTTTCTTTTTTTTTCCAAGCGACATCAACGGGGTTAGGAGTAGTTAGTAAATTAGTCTATAGGAGTCAAAAGGTTGTTCATAGCTCTGAAACACAAATGCCCCTGACAGAGCTCAAACTTTGACCTCCCACAAAAAAAGGACCAGAAAATACGATTGGCATTACAAAAAAAAAAAAAAAAAAAAAATTGGGCTACGAGCCTTTTGGAATCTTTCAAGAATTTAGACAAGTGATTATCGAGTTGGAAATGCAACGTGTTGCAATTTGTCATAGTCCAGTCCTAATTAAAAACTCGTTTATTTGGGGAGTAATTTTATTCACGTTCACTTCAAGGGAGAGTAACTTTATCGGCATTTGGCGAGACAAGCTGCATATTCTATTGTGGTAATCAAAATCGCTCACTGTTTATGAATCACTACTTTAATTGGTTATAATGCGAAAATTCAATTCAATCAGTAGATATCAGTAAGTACATAATCAAGAAACTTAGTTTTATTTTAACCCAAGAATTTTCAAATTTTCGATTAATATTAATACTGAAATTCTATTGGGCTGAAAATTTTACGCGATCTTGTAATAAGAAATTAATGTGAAGGATTTGGGTAAAATTCTGGTTGCCTGGCTAAAACGGAGTTGGACCATGATTTCTCTCTCTCGTTTAGTTGTAGCGTAGCCCTCCCTGCACGCTTCCTCCTCCTTATTAGTAAGTAAGTATATAGGAGGAGAGTAGTAAACGAGTCCATCATACCCCTCCATTCTCCAGAGAGTAAAATCAAGAAAGAGAAACACAAGAATACGAATCTGGAATTTCCCCCCATTGGATGGGATTCGGTTCGAAAATGTGCGACGAAACCAAGTTCAGCGTCATGTGCAGCCTGTTCAACTGGATGCAGAGGAGCAAATCGTCGGCCAAGAAGCGCTCCAAGTTCCGAAAGTTCCTCGACAACTTCTGCAAACCGGGCGATTACTTCAACGCCATCAGGCTCCTCCTCCCCTCCCTCGATCGCGAGCGCGGCTCCTATGGCCTCAAGGAGTCCGTCCTCGCTACCTGCCTCGTCGACGCCGTCGGCATGTCCAGGGACTCCCAAGACGCCCTACGCCTCTTCAATTGGCGCAAGGGCGGCGCACCCAAGGCCGGCTCTAACGCCGGCAATTTCGCCCTAGTTGCTGCCGAGGTCAGTCAGCTTTCCTTTCCTTTTCTCTCCTCTCCTCCATCGTCTAGCGAAAATCCTAGCATTTTTTTTCAAAGTCATCCAAACAAGTGATAGGAATTTCCCTTCCTTTTCACTTCCCGCCCTTTCTGTATGTGCAAAGTGGCTTGGACTGTAGTAAGTAATGCTGTAATATGAAGGGGATTTGATTGTTGCTATTTGAAGGGAAGGAAAAAGCAAAGCGTAAAAGTAAAGAATGAAAGGCTAGCAGATGTTGATAACTTTATATTGGACTTATTTTGGTAATAGAATTCCATGTTGGTGATCAACAGGTGCTGCAAAGAAGGCAGGGTTGGGCTTCTGGCGGTCTAAACATTAAGGAACTAAATGAGATGCTTGATCGGTTGGCTTCAAGTGAAAACAGGTAATCACTCCTAATAGTGTTGGTAGATATCCTATGAGACTTGGCTGTTGTTGAATGCTGCACCTTAAGCATCCCTTCAAGAAAGGTTTCTATCTATGCTGTTTTGTTTTGCACCCTTAAGTCAAGGACTTTTATTTTTCTCCCTTATGGCTTGCCTTTTAAATGTCACAACAGGGCGGAGAAGACTTCTGTTCTTTCTGATCTAATCAAGAAAACCAATGCACAAGAAATGAAGTGGATTGTAATGATAATTCTAAAAGGTTTTCCCTATGACCTGCATGATTTAATTCCTTTATAGTGTGTTCGAACAATATGCTTCTCCCTCTTGCCCTTCCCCTCTGTGCTCTCACCTCTCATGCCAACCCAGATCTCAAGTTGGGAGTTAGCGAGAAGAGCGTCTTTCATGAATTCCATCCGGATGCTGAAGACTTGTTCAACGTTACGTGTGACTTAAAACTGGTTTGTGAAAAGTTACGGGATCGAAGTCAACGGCACAAACGTCAGGTTTGTTTGAGTTTCATTTTGAGTTTACTTCTTTGCTATGTTGAATCATGCTGCCAGACAATTAGTATCTGGCGTTACCTTTTGATCATGTTTCCTCAGTCAATTATTGTAATACCTTGTAAATCTTGAAAGCATGTTTGCTCAGACCGTCAATGTGTAACACCTATAAACCCGTTTCCTCTGATTTGTTTGGTAATGTTTTGCAGTTACTTCTTGTTTGGTAATGTTTTGCAGTTACTTCTTGTTCTTGTGTTGCTTACTTAGTGTAGAGTCTGTAGACTGTAGAGTATCTTATTGAGCTTTGACTTTTAATATTATGTAATCTGCTCTTATATTGAGTTGTTTTTTCCTCAACCAAGCTCTCGTCTTTCCTCTTTTCTTATCTTTCAGTTCTATCTTCTTGTTCCAGTTCCAGAAGTTTTAATCAAAATGTGTACATTTTACTATGCCAAACTTATCTCTTTTGTAAATCCCAATTTGCAGTATTGGCTGTGCTTCCTAAATTTTACATATGTAAATACTAAGATTGGGAACTTACTAGGATCTTAATGCAGTGGTATCTGGGCTTAAAAACCGTACTGCTTGATCTTTTGTACTTATCTATAAGATGCTTTGGTTTTTTGTTCTTTGAAACTCTCCAATTTACTTTTTTGAACATTTAGCCATGATAGCCATTGGTATCATATGTATGCGTTTTTAGGAGAACTACCATATGTGATTTTGCTTCTGTACTTGCTGCCAACTCGTTCAAACCTTTGGTTTGGGAGCTCTGGTAAAAATTTTCGTCAGTGTGTTTACCTTCTATACTTTGCATCCTAAGGATTGATATGATTCTAGAAGCAGTTATTTAGAGGATAGGGAAAACCAAAAAGAAGGTTGGTTGAGGTTGTATGTGAAGATGTGAAGCTGATAGTACAGAAATATGGTTGCAGAATGATGATCATGTCCAGTGTTATCTATGCACATTTTTTTTCCTAGTACGTGGAATTGAATTAGCTAAACGGCTGCGAACGCAAGTGGTGATGTAGAAGGAAAAAAGGTTTCTCCCACTCTTGATTAGCGATGCAAACATAGTACTACTTTGCCATGTTGCTGTACTTCTGCAGAGATAATTTTTCTTCAAATACATTTGTACATGCATTTGTAAGTGGGGGAAACAACACATAGCATATGTGAATTCTTTAGCTATTAACACTCTTTGCATACTTTTCAGGACATAGAAGTTGGAAAGCCTGTGCGTCCCCAACTAGCTATGAGGGTTGGTAATGCAAACAATGCATGGAAGAAGGTTTGGACTTCACTACAGTTTAATATAATATGACATTGTTCAAAACTTCATCCATGGTATTCCATAGATGGTGTCATCGTCTCATCGGAGCTTGACGAGAATAACTGCATTTCAAATATTTGTATTTCCATGGATTTTTTGCTCTTTCAAGGCTTATTAGTTTTTTCTCTTGGTCTTTTGGAATCTGTGACATGTTGGATGTCCTCAGTGGTCTAGCTTCTTTAACCAGTTTTGGTTCATTATACATTTATACCTTTCCCCCTTCTTTCTAGCTTCACGGGAAGGAAGTTGTTGCAGAGTGCAAATTTGATGGTGACCGGATTCAAATCCATAAAAATGGACAGGAGATACACTTTTTCTCAAGGTGTTTGTTTGCCTGATTTACCGATAAGTTCCTTCTATTTGACATTTTTGCTTTTTTTGTCACGTTGTTTAGGTTCTCTAATTATATTATATGGTTATGATAATCCATTTGTTAGTCATGATTTATCTTCTACATATAACATCGTCTACAATCCAGAACCATGTCGCCAAATTGGAAATGCCATTTAAAACCAGAAGTTCTTTATATAAACCAAGTATACTTTTTATCTTTATCAGCTGTTCAACGTTGATAATGCACCAAATATTTTGTTAACGCAATACACAAATTATGTCATTTATGCAGGACCTTTCTTGACCACCCTGAATATGGGCATTCAATGTCAGCCATCATCATACAAAGTATTATTGCTGACAGGTAGTTGACGGCAGTTTCACACTTGACGCCGTGTGAGATTATTGCTACTAGTAGTTCTTAATTGTGGTGTCTTTTTATCTTATTTTCTTGTATTTTTGTCTAAATCTATTCCTGAATCTTGAATTGTAATAGACTTCTGCGCATGCCTCCAATATTGTGACTGTGAGACTCTGACAGAGTGTTTGGGCTTCAATGCTAAGTAGTCTTATGGTGCATCCGTGCATAGCATCTACATTATGCGTATCCATTATTTTAATTTTATATTCCTAAAACATTGCATTGGCGCGATGAGTGCATGATAAGCTGCCAATGGCTCGTTGGGTAATAACCATTGAAAGTGAACCTACCAACATGGTAAAAAGCTTAAGCTTGGCTTACTTTAGTAGAAGGTGGCATTTCCTTGTTTTAAAATCATGCTGTGACATCTCGTGGATGTGGGAAGCGACAATCATCCTCACTTTGATACGCCATGTCCCTCATTGCGCATGTGGTCCACGTAGCCTAGTAACTTCCCCGAGCTGGCTGATTAGAAGAACAAGTCATACACGACCACAGAGTCTGGAGCCTATGCTCCTATACTGCACCACTATTTAGATCTGCATGGGGTTTTGGTCGGCTACAATACCACTTGTAATGATGCATCACTTGCTTGTCCACTAACCTCTTATGGTGGACATGCTAACTTGGCCCAAAACTCAAGCTCAGGTTACTTTATTACCAGGTGGTGTTTTATTTGTTGTATATTATTATCCCCATATCCCGCTCTTGTGGGATGCGATAGCTATCCCTCATGGGTTTAGTTTTGTGCATGAAAGTATGTCTTTCTTCTTCATGCAAGCATCTATCTATGAAAGTGTGTCTTTCTTCTTCATGCAAGCATCTATCTATGTACATGCACTTGTAAGTTGTAATATACTTCCAGTTCCAGGCGATACACTATATATGTTTATGCCCTCACTTTGTTTGTTCTCCCTTTATTGCTTGGTGACTGGCTCCTGTGATAACGTGCTGTTCCTTGTGCACTTCGTCACTAGTTATTAGTTTTTGGTACCACAAACGGCAAACATTTAGGGTTCTCCTTATGGCGCATTATTTGTTTAAAATCAGTTATGCTGTTGGGTACCAACATGTTTGTGGTGTTTTAAATATTTTTCAGGTGTATACTTGATGGCGAGATGTTGGTTTGGGACACATCTATGAACCGTTTCGCTGAGTTCGGTTCTAATCAGGAAATAGGTTTTCTACTCTTTTTGGCTCATTTTCTTACATTGTCATAATCTTTTTCTTATTGTATTTGTGATGAAATTTTAAGGTCTTAATGGAGTTGTTATTTCTTGTTTCATAGCAAAGGTAGCAAAGGAGGGACTCGATAGTGACCGACAGGTTTGCTTTTCTGTGATGTCTGCTATGTTTTTTTTTTTTTTTTTTTAGAACTGCTGATGGAAGTAAAGTAAATGCTTTCTTCTTATGCAGCTATGCTGTATCCTTTGTCTGCAGTTTTTTGGGAAACAGAAGTGTTTTAATTCAGTCTTCGGATGGTGAAAAATGTTGTGCAACAAAAGTTCTTATTTTTCTGGAACTTGAATTTGCAAGAAGATTCACTTGGTTTTGCTTTACCTTACATGAATGGCTTAGATGTTGCTTTTGACATTCTCTATTTCGGAGACACCAGTGTTATTCATCAAAGCTTGAAAGAACGCCATGAACTTCTTCGTAAAGTTGTAAAGCCTGTAAAGGGTCGATTAGAAGTTTTGGTTCCCAATGGTGGCCTTAATGATCGTCGGCCTTCTGGTGAGTGTGCTGGTAGAGATTGACTTCATTTACTTACTTCTAAATGTCATTAGCATTTGGAATGTCTTGACACACACACACACACACACACTCTATACATGTAAAGAGTTCATGTAACTTAGTTTTGATACGCTATTCTAGTTCAGTGCCTATCACTATCAGGTTGTTTTTGAATCCAAGCCAACCATGAGTCTGAATGCTGCTTTGTAGGCTAGTCAATCAACTCGATTGGTGTTGTTGCCAACTTGCCATGGGTTTAAGTAATCTTGTGGTTATTTTTCAGTTGTTGCATCTTGTTGGAGTTTGTCCACATTGGTTAATTATCTCCTGCCGAACTAGTATATGAGCTTGGACGGCCTCTCCACTCATTGCCAATTGGTATTGAGTTGGATGCTTTAACATGATATCAGAGCTGGGGTTTTGGAGAATTTATTCCCCCTTGTTTGTGCCATTAGTGCATCATTGTTTGTTGTGATTCATGTGTTATGGATCGTTTGTTTATCTCTTCATGTGCAACTTGGGGGTTCGCACTTGCGGGGGAGTGTTGGAGTTTGTCCCACATTGGTTAATATCTCCTCCAAACTAGTATATGAACCGCGGCAACCTTTCCACTCGTTGCCAATTGGTATTGAGTTGGGTGCTTTAAGACATCTCTTGCTAGTTGCGAGTAATTCATCACTTCGCTCTCTCTTTGCCTTTTATATTTTTTTGGTGCTATTCTCCCTTTTTCTTTGACAAAAATACCAACGTACTAGCTTATGGTAATGTTTGAATGAGAAGCAGAATATTGCACATGCTTTGCAGTTGACTTAACCAACGTTTTCTTTTTCGTTTTATAAGTCATAAGGATGACACCAAACTATTGTATATTTTACCATTTTGGAAAGTAGTTTCTTTTAGGTTTGGGACTAGAAGCTAGAATCTAGCCTGCTTCTCAGAGCTCACTTAATCTACTCACCATGCAGGGGAACCTTGTTGGTCACTCATTGCTTATAGCGTGGATGATATTGAGAGGTTTTTTAAAGAAACTATTGAAAACAGGTCAGTGAGTATTTTTGGTTGCCCATGTTTCGTTTTTCATCGTTAGAACTTTATTAAGACTGCGTGGGTTAGATGTATCTGCCTGAATCTTATTTGGCCATTCCTGGCCTGCTGGGGTGTGAAAATACTATCATATGATGTTCCCTTTCTTATCTAGTTAGTGATTAGTGATAGGTGAATCTGTACATGTCTTTGGGTCGCATATAAACATCATTTTCTCCAAACTAACCCAACAAAGTTGAAATACGAAGTATTGGTTGTATCAGTGCAGCTCTTAATTGAGAAGCTTAGAGCCTGTTCATTGATAGGGTGCGGCGCCTTAGTCCCCTACGTAATAGACTGTACTTGGTATGGTTTTATTTTCACCCTGAAACCATCTGCACAATTATCGGCAGTTGATTAGAGTGATTGGCATGCTGCGAGTGTACAATGATGTTCTTTATGATGACTTGTGATTTTTGTAGTTGTGTTTGGGAATTGGGATAGCTTGTTTTTCTTATGTCCATTTAGAAACTTGAGTGACCCCTTTTTTGTTAACTCACTCGTTTTTTATGCATGTGTAACAATTTATTTTTCCTTCTCAGAGATGAAGGTATTGTGGTAAAAGACCTTGGTTCCAAGTGGGAACCAAGTGACCGAAGTGGAAAGTGGTTAAAGTTGAAGCCTGATTACATTCGAGCTGGCTCCGATTTAGATGTTCTTATAATAGGTATTTTTTGGTTTCCCTTTAGCCTCTACGTAACTTGAAACATTGTTGGGCATTCTTTTTAGCTTATTTGACAGTTTCCTTGGTGTACTCATCATAGGAGGATACTACGGCTCTGGGCGTCGTGGAGGAGAGGTAAGCATTTTATCATTTTTCCCTTAAGCTATTGTTTTCTCTCCCAATATCATTGTTTCACTAAAATTGACCTGTTTTTTCTTTGTATAAATGAAGGTGGCTCAGTTTTTGGTGGGCCTTGCAGAGCGTTCCGCCCCAGATACGTATCCCAAAAGGTAAGCAATTTTCAGGCATCAACTTTTTGAACATCAGGGATTAGATGGGTTTTCTCTTATTGAAGCTTTATTCGAGAGGGGAAGCCCACAGAAAAAGGACCTATTTCGCGTAAGATAGATTATACTTTCTTGGGGGAGATCATCAATCGACAAGCAGCTGCTGACCAACTTATTAAAGGAGATTTCCTGTACTTCTTTTCATGTGCTTTTTACTTGTTATGAGAAGACTTCATGTATCTTAAGATTCTTGTCGATTGGGATTTGGGACTGTTTTGTTGCTTCCATGTATTTTGGCATAAAGGCATTTGCTTGACTATGCACTGAGATGCATCTACAGGAAAGTACATGTTAGTACCTTGTTTTGGGTAAAAGTCCTCAGATATTGTTTTGTTATGGTTGCATACTGTAGATGTATTATGCATTGGGTTAAATACTAAGGACGTGGATCAGCTTTGGTTAATCCTGATAAGAGGGTGGGTTTTGGCTTCTGTAATTAGGGGGTGGGCATTTCTAACTCATTCCTCACCGAAACCTCGTCAATCTCTATCATGATGACTTTAAAAAGGCAGAGTTAACTCGATGTGTTTCATGATGCAGTACCTTTGTTTGCATTGCGCTTGGAATATTCACCCTTTATATTTTGAAGAATCGAAATCTTATAGTGATTCTGACTGCATCATTGGTTGCAGATTCATCTCTTTTTGCAGAGTGGGCACTGGACTTTCTGATGAAGAGCTTGATGCTGTAGTAACAAAATTAAAGCCATATTACAGGTACAATTTTGGTATATGGCTATAGAAATTAGTAATTTGCTGCGATTCTCTGACACAATGTCTCATGAGCTGCATTAAGAAGGCCATGTAAAGTTGTAAACAAAAAAGACTGCTCCATGATTTTTAAAGGGGCCACAACCATTGTGTAACACTGTTAGGCAACGTTAGGTTGCTCTCGCTACCCTTTTTGGCCACTGTAGTGGTGAAACTGAACTTCACATGCGTAACCACCATAATCTAAAAGTAATGCTGTTATATAACGCTGGCAATCAATATATCTTCATATTTTCCCTCGTATTTCGTGTTAATTGAATCCTCATTGTATTTTGTAACATAGAAGTTGTGTCTGCTACTGATATATCTTGAAGGTACTTGTCATAGTAGTTTGTTCAGTTTGTTATATTTTACATATGTATCTCTGAAATTTGAAACACAGCACTGTAGCCTGTAAGGGAAACAATGCTATTGTACGATATAGTGATATACACATATCTGATAGATAAATAAGCATTACAAAATCATGTCAAACGAAATAATTGACAGGAATATGTAATTACATTTTGGAACTATAGATCATGTCTATTGAAGATTGGTCAATGTGGTAGCTAGGACTTAGGAGTAATATGGTTATAGTAGATGATAGCACTAAGGGTAGGGGTAGACCAAAATTGAATTTCGAGGCGACACTTTGGAGGGATCTAAGTTTTTTGTATATCACAGAACACTATGACTTGACAGAGTTCAATGGAAAAAACGGATTCATAGAGTGGACCCAATTGATTGAGATTAAGGCTTTGGTTGACTTGGTTTGGTCTGCTTTGAATCATGCTTAAAATTAACTCACTAAAACCCATTTTGCGCCCCAACAAATGTGATATAAAAATAGAACCTTCTGTTGTGCTAAAGAAAATAAAAATTCATGGCCTTGGTTCTTCCCACATTATGGTAATGGCTATTATGCTCTGAAAGTGCATCACCACTGCTGTCATTGTTGACTGCAACCGCTTTTTTGGAATCATGGACAACTCTTTCAGTATGTCCCTTTTCCACACATTGTGGTTTCTTTTTGAGGTCAGGTTGTGAATTTTCTGACTCCTTCAGTTTGGCACAATAAACAATCAATGTCATATTGGCCTGGTATAAATATCTGGGAGGGGTAATATTTTGTGTGCCAAAAAGCCGTCTTATGGAGAAAGTCAAAGGAACAGTGGAAATTTTCCTCTGAAGTTATACATTCCTAGTTAATGGCAACATTAACATGCATAAATGAATGTGTCCAATTGGTTTTGCAGGAAAAATGAATACCCGAAGAAGGCTTCGCCAAGCTTTTATCAGGTTACAAATAACTCCAAAGAGAGACCTGATGTTTGGATTGAAAGCCCTGAAAAGTTAGCATCTGTTTCCTCTTTGAAGTAGGGGAAATTGCTTTCATACTATAGATCATGTTGTTCACATTTTTCTCTCCTGTTATCTGCAGATCAATCATACTTTCTATTACCAGTGATATTCGAACCATAAGGTCTGAGGTATGGCCCTAGAAGATGAGATTTGATTCGTATGTGTTAACTTATTAGTTGTGAGAATCATATGACTTTATTCTTCTATATTACATTTCACCGCCTTTCCCAGGTATTTGCTGTGCCATACAGCTTGAGGTTCCCACGTATTGACAGAGTCAGATACGACAAGCCTTGGCATGAATGCCTTGATGTGCAATGTAAGCCAACAATCTGTTCAAATGATTCTCTACATAACTTCTGGGTTAGGTTCACTTTATTTTCGCAATGGCAGCTTTTGTAGAATTGGTACATTCAAGCAATGGTACCACGCAGAGGGATGCAGATTATGGGGTCATGCAGGTTGACAAACCGAAACGCATGAAATCGTCAAGAAAAGGGGAGAAAAAGAGTGTTTCTGTTGTTCCTTCTCATTTTGTTCAGACTGATATTTCCACAATAAAGGGGGAGACGTTGATATTTTCGAGCATGATGCTTTGTATCCATATTAATTCGTTGTTCCTTTCTTTCCAAACTAATTGTTACTTGTTAGAGAACATAAACTATCTAAGTTACATATCAGACTGATTCTTTTCTGTCTTCTTGTGGTACCAAAAAGCTCCCAGTGGTTTGTCAGCTGGTCACTCTGTAATTGCTGGCAACGTCAAAGGCTATTCTGTCTAAATAAGTTTTTTGCATTGAGAGTTTTATGACCATTTTGTGCTGTACTGTTCATACTTGACATCAATAGACTTTGTCAACATTGGTCCAACACATTCCCTGGATTCCTTGCACAAAATGGTGGCTGAGAATGGGGGAGCTTTTTCCATGAATCTGAATAGCTCAGTTACTCACTGTATTGCAGCTGAAAGTAAAGGTCTCTCTCTCCCTCTCCCTCTCTCTCTCTCTCTCTCTCTCTCTCTCTCTCTCTCTCTCGTTTGTGTGTGTGCGCATTTGTACATGCAGACCCATTTGCATGATTTTCTGAGTTTTCTTCCTCAAAGCTTATATAGAAATATATTTGCAGGTATGAAATTTCAGGCAGCAAAGCGTCATGGTGATATTATTCATTACTCTTGGCTCTTTGATTGCTGTTCACAGAAGAAGCTTTTCCCTTTGCAGCCAAAGTTAGTATTTCATCGTCCGGCCTAAAGAATTATATCCTTTCACTGGTGTATTTTGCACCTTTATATATGATGGTTTTTACTGTATACTTTTTTGCAGGTACTTCCTCTTCCTTTCTGATTCTTCAAGAAAAAAGTTACAAGAAGAAATTGATGGGTTCTCTGATCCTTACTACTGGGATCTTGACATAAAAGATATCAAACAGGTAGACATAGGGATCTGGCCGCCTCTATCTTCACTTATGTGACATGTTAATATACACGGTACGGCTTCTTATGAAAACCATTGGAGGAGATTAATGAATGTGCAGAAGAAGTCTGGAAATTTTAGTAATGATATCCCTGTTGTATGATGAGTAATGGATATCTCTTTAACAAGTTTCTAACTATTTCTCTTCTGGTTTTTTCCCCTTCACTTTGAAATTCGTTTCTTTTTAGCTGTTAAGCAACATAAATAGGTCCGAAGATTCCAAAACCGTTGAACATTATAAGAGGAAATTTTGTCCAAAGGCTAGATGGTGTTGTTTTCATGGTTGCTGCATCTACTTCCACCCTTCAGTGCAGGCGTTGTAAGATTTCTTATTGTTTTGTTAACCTTTCTTAGGAATGGGCTTGATTTACCTCGTGGTAAGGGTCTGATGACTCTGATCTATATGCTTTATGAATTGACTTTTTTGTGTATTGAATTGAAGGAATTCGGATACAAAATTGTTGACTGAACTTGCATTGAGAAGGATGAAGCTTGAAGTGTCCAATGGTGGTGGCCAAGTCAGCAATAGTCTTTCTCGGGCTACGCATTTAGTTGTCATAGCACCATTGGGATTGAATATGGATTTTGATATAGTGTTGAAAAGGTAAGCTACAAATGGTGATATGGTGAAATTTAGATTGTAACCAATTTGAAAAGTTGCTGCTAGTAGGCTATTACCCAAAACCTCCGGCAAAACTCGTACCATCCAGTAACTCCGTGAAGGATTCAAGATTTCTTTAGGGAAATGTGGCTCCTCTTCCAGCTTCCTAAGTTAATGGAGTGATTGCTTGGTCTGTTGCGGCTCCTCTTCCAGCTTCCAAGTTATTTAGCTTTTTTGTGTGTTCCCCCTCCGGCCTCTTTCTATGTAAAGTAGGAAGTTAGTCTTACAAGAGATTTATTCTTTCCCTCCCTTATTGTACACAGTTATTCAATAGAGGAGGCACATCTTTTACTTACCTTATAAACTTACAAGGGATTTATTCTTTCCCTCGGCTTGTTGATCACAGTTATTCATCAGAGGAAGCACGGCTTTTACGTAGGAGAAGCTTGCATGTTGTTTGGTCTCAATGGTTAGAAGACTGTTTGGATAAGGAAGAGAAAGTCCAAGAGGAGACATATAGCTTGAAGCCCACTGGCTTGGAAGAGTCGAACTCTGGAAAGTGGTAATATGAGTGTGCTTTTATTTTACTGCTATTATGCACTTGCATGCATGCTTTGAGAGATTATTTCCGCTGGATATCTTGGCCAAGGAACTTTTTACGACTCCTCTATATTCGTTAACGTTTAGTGAATTCAAGTTCTTTTTACTGTCAATGTTACCACTGGTATCAGGAAAGTACTTTGGGACTGTTAAAGCATCCAACTCAACCAATTGACGATGAGTGGAGAGGTTGCCCAGACTCGTATAGTAGTTTTGGAGGTTATAATTAATTAATGTGGGACAATTTCTTATAGGGGCAATGGCTGAGCTTTTATCTCTCGTTATACTACCAACAAAGCAGTTAGGAGCCTTGGTTAGGGCTTGGTCCCTGTGTTTAAGTACTGCATTGTAGGTTAATGGGAGGAGACAAGGAGTTGAGTGCATATTCGTTGGACATGAGAGCATAGTACAGCATGTGGATTCTTCATAATCGAGCCTGAGGATTCTATACAAATAAATACTGTGTTTGAATCTAGAGATGCAGTATTCTTTGAGAACAATTTCTCATCGATATAAAAGTAAATAGTTTAAGTGAACCATTCCATTTCTTTTAGTCAGTCCAGTTATCTTTTGAGAATATGTCAACTGTAGTCTCATCCATCCCCCTTGCCTTGGGTTGATAGAGTATGATGTATTGTATCTCCACAGAATCAGAAGGATAATAAAATAAAATAAAAAATTGGTCTTAGGTCTATTATGTGAATTTCATAAGCCCACAAGTCCACCTATTAGTTTTGTAAGCCCACAAGTCCATTAACCTAAACCCTAGGGTACCCATGAAAGTGCCCAAACCACTATATCCCTAACTTAGCAAAGCCTTTTTCCACCCTTCACCATTTTAGAGCATAATTTTGTGAGTGGTGTCGCTGAACATGTTAGTAGGATGATCTGCAACCTTAGCTTTTAATTTTCCGTAAATTCGTATTTTGTACGGTGAATTTCCTTGTTCTACACTCAACTTATACAAGGTGTGGTCAAAAGGTGTTAGGTGTCCTCATTGAGGCTTTATCTGTTTTCTGTTTTGGAGGGAAGACTCACCTGTGCCCCAAATAAGGGTTCAAATCATTCAAAAACGTTAAAAGACTTTAGATTGATGATATTGAAGTAGGTGAAAATTCCATATAGCAGTTGAATCATCCTTTTTATGCATGTACAAATTTCAAGGCTTGCTTAAATTTACGTCTAAGCTTTTCTTTTTGGGAAAAGTTGTTTTAGCAAATGTTAATATAAAACACCTGTTCTTGGTTTTCTGTTTTTTTGTTTTTAGGAAAGATGACCTTAGTCTAGATGAATTGTCAAATATTGACGCTGTAGAACGGCCGAATACATCATCTTCTCCTGCCAACGATGGAGGACATAGCAAAGGCAAAGCTGTTTTAGATGAACCAAGACTTTTGACCTCTCCCAAGAAAATTGGAAAAAGGAAAAGAGGAAGGCCCCTTGGCACGTGTGTAAATAAAGGGCAAAAGGGTGTCCTTCAACCTCGAAGAACACGGTCACGAATTGGAAGCAAGTCTGCTAAAATACATGAAAGTGAACCAGATGTAACTTCTTCCGAGGAGAATGCCATTACAGAAGAGTATGAAATGGAACTTGGAAATCAGGAAAGTAAACATGAGGTGATAGTAGAAGATTCCGATTCACCAAATAGAGGAAAGGCTGTTAAACCAGAAGAGGTTGGAGAAGATACAATACTAGGAGAGTGGTTCAACAATTCTCATGGAATCAAATCGGGAAGTGGGAATAGTGCCCAGGAAAATGAGAATCTGGAAGTCCTGGTCGATCCTGTTCAGTCCATGCTTCTAGACATGATTCCGAGCCTTAAGACAAAGAAAGTAGAGAGTATAGATCCTGTTGTAGAACATCAGAAGCCACCAGATGATACTGATGATAATGCAGAGCCGGTGAAGAAAAAGAAGAGAGTCAGCTATAAGGATGTTGCCATGGAGCTGCTCAGGGATTTTTAGAATGTCACAGGTAAAGCCTCTTCATCCTCATTGTATCTGTGATTACTTGCATATATAACCATGTCCAGTGTTCTGTCCATTGCAGTTAGAACATGGCTAGTGATATATTGCTTGAATTTCTTATTGTCACTTATTAATGTATCCTACCACTCTTCTTTACCATGGAAATGAAAGCATTTGTAATATCATGTACTTGCGATGCACTTCAGGTGTTGATTGTTCTGCTCGTACTTATGGAAACTATGCGTTATTGCTTTCAAAAGTTCTACCGTGCTGCTTTGTGAAGGCATTTCTGTGGAAAACCTAAACTTTTTGCGTGATTGGAAGATACTTAAGCAATTAATGATCCCCAGAGTTACGAGCGTTTTCATACATGCATGCATGCACACGTACGTACATATACAGATATAGGTATCTATTTTATATGTATATATAATGGTAAATGCATTCTGACATGAGCATTGTAAATTGATTTTGTGAGTTGAAAGAACGAACATGGAGTTCGATGAGGTTCCATTTGAAATCCTGACTTCCGAGAATTCAGCATATTGGCAGTATGTTTGTGCTAATTCTCATAGTCATGGTTTAGATGTCGTCTATTTGTCCGTTTATGTCTCGAGTTTGGAGTTTTGTAGTGCCACATGCAGCCAAACGCATCCTTATCTTGTATAGTACCTACTTTTGTCCGGGAAGCAGAAAGAGAATGCTGCTTTTGAGTTTCACGGTCAAAACTTGGTATATTTATCGAAGAGAATGATATCTTTCGCAGTATGTGTTACTAGGAAGGATATGGCTGATGAACAAATTGAGCTACTCGAGTTCAAACCCGTGTGCATTCGTTAAAAGTTCCTTCAAGATCAGTTTGTTACATAAAGAAACAAAGCTTGAATAGTTTTTTTGAAGATAGTTTAGATTTCAAATCAAGGTTGAAAAACCTTTAACTCGGCTTGTTCGGCTTATTATGTATAAACAAATCTGTGCTACTCTAGAGCGGCTCGATTAAAGCTTGTTTGACATTGGTTTGTCTCATAAACACACTAAGCTTTAACATATTTTGAAACTCCTTAAGTTTTCGAACCACGCTTGAACAACTAATTACTCGACTCGTCTGGCTTGTTTATCACCCCTACGGAAGGAAGAAGGTAGCATAATTATTGCTATATTTGAAATGGATATGTGGAAAAACTTATCTATCTTGCTATCTATCAACATCCTATGCAAATATGTGAGTCTTTAAAGCCTCCGAACTTTCAATCCTTAATTCTCATATTTTTTATTTTTAAAATAGAGAGAGAGAGAGAGAGAGAGAGAGAGAGATGTGGGGGAGGGTGTGAATATGGGAGGCGGGGGGGCTGCTGTCCCCTTGGGACAGCAGCGTGCTGTTGTGCCAGACTTTTGGGCCCATTTCGGTCTTGCTCCGATGATCGGAAGCGTTTACTTCGTAGAGCTCGTCGAGTAAAACAATTATGCAAAAAATCAACTTAATTGGATATCATTAAGTGTCTGATCGGAACTCATATAACTCTCGGTCCGTGGGTTATAGTTGATTTGATCTAGTGTTTCGGATCCATTCATTTTTTCAAGATAAAAAGGTTTCGATCAGGCACTTAATGATATCCAATTAAGCTGATTTTTTGCATAGTTCTATTCGACGAGCTCTACGAAATGAACGCTTCCGATCATCAGAGCAAGACCGAAGTGGGCCGAAAAGTTGGGCACAATAGCCCGCTGCTATCCCCTTGGGACAGCAACCGCCGCCGCCAAAAATTATTTTGTGTCCTGGGATTACCCAACGACCCCCCCCCCCCCCCCCCCCCCCCCCCCCCCCCCGCGAATTTGGAGGAAAAATTATTTTATGTCCTGGGATACCGTCACATGGTGCTCTAAATTCATTTTTCACCACATGTCTTTTAGTGCATAGAATGAGACCAATGCTAGCGTGCATTGAACACGAGACTGTGACTGTAAAAAAATTAAACTATATTTTTATCAAAAAGCGTGGTGCCCATTCAATTCCCGGGGTCGAAACAAACATCAATGTTATTTTTTTGTCCCGTGCATCGAACGGTCACAAACACTAGAAAATGCATAAACGAAAGTGGTGGGGTAACCTAGCTTGTCTCTGTGATCTTCTAAATGTGGGCATTCTGTGATTCAAGCACAGGTTAAGAGTATTCTGGTAATTTCTCATGTGAGGTATGTGTAGTTGAATGTTTAGTTTTCTTATTAAAAGGAAAACATTTTATTCATGGCTTAAAATTTTCCTCATGAGAGAAACCGTCGACTCTTTATCTCACATAAATGAAAAAGGGATGAAAAAGAAGAGAAGGTAACAAAATACAAGATGAACTCTCTCTATCAAGGCACAATTCATTTCACAGGATGGAACATCATAGAGTGGAGTTTGATGGAACTCTCTGTTTCATGTGATCAGAAGCTCACAGGGCTTTCTGGATCATTGAGAGATGCTATGGCACTTTCAATCTTTATCTTCAAGAGTTCTCTTTCCTCCTCATCAGCCTGAAAAATAGGATTCAGACACATAGTAAAACATTGGAATTAATGAAGGGATGACATTGGGAGTCAGTTCACCTGTCAAATGTATGTTCATATAACGCTAGTATTAGTTTAACAAGTGACTTTTGTTTTTAGGAAAGTAATTTAACAAAAAACTCCATTGGGTGGATATAACCCTGTTCGATTTAGGTTTTGAAATAGGTTTTTACGAGTAATAAATGGAGAGAGATAGATAGAAAAAATTTATTAGAGACCATCCACAGGAATTAGGGAAAATGACGGCCCAAGACGTGTTTTGATAATATATATCCGTGAATGACATGTTAAAAACATTTATTAATGCTGAAAATGCCTTTAACATGTATTAATTATAAAAACACGTCATTAACCATCATTTTCCAAGGAATTATGAATCTCCTAAACGAACAAGCCCGATCTGTATACTCTGGTGTTACTCTGGTGTTTAAATAAAGAGGAAGGAAAACTACACTCCGGTATTTGGGGTGGGGTGACGCCTCCTTCCTTTCGCTGGATTCTCGCCCTTGAAGAACTCTAATCATTGAACCAAAGCAAAATAAAAAAATGCAATGATGTCTACACTTTTATTATAGTAGTCCATCATCACATAGACCCCACAACACAGCCCCTTAAACACTCCAGTTAACTTCCTATGATTTGATAAACAATAATTCAAGAACAAGTCACAACCGCCTGATTACTCTATTAATTCTCAAATTAGCAGATCTTTTCTCTCTGTGTCGCAAGTATCTGATTCTTGATACAGATGGATATAAGAATACCATACTCCCTATTATGCAATATGTATCCAATATTAGTCGCGGAACAGAGGAGAGTAGACCAAACAATAGGATCCACCACTAGTTGTAGTTGTGCATGTGCGATCAAAACAGTGCAGTTTGTAACGGCTACCGATATATTTGTGTTCACAGTTGCATTTTAAAGTTGTGTCTGAGTAAAATATTTTAGACTCTTCTCTTTATAAATAAATAAAAAAAAAGAGAGTTATCTAGACATGCTCATTTTTTGCGTTTGTGACGAGTTTACCCCCTAATAAAAGTACCTCGTATTCCGATGTCATTCGTTCAATAAAAAAAGCAAAAGACAACGCAACGTATGATAAAAGCAGGAGAAGTGATTCTTGAGAGAGAGAGAGAGAGAGAGAGAGAGAGAGAATGGGGTTGGGAGGTCACCTGGAGGAAAACAGTTTTCAAAAGCCTGCCGGAGAAAGCAGTGATGTTGGCAGTAATGATTTTGAGCTTCAAAGACTCAAAAGCCTCACAAAGCTTAACCATCGTATCCCTTCTTTTGCAACACGTCACGCTTACCACCACTGTCTTCTCTCCCATATATGATACCCTCAACTGTTTCACCATTCATTCATTCCCCCACCAAATCAATCAATTCATAATTCCACTATAATTTAATTAACCAATCCAATTACTACACTAATTAATTTAGTGGGGGAGAGAGAGAGAGAGAGAGAAAGACCACCCACCTCGAGATCTTCAACGGGAGATGATGCCCTTGACCCTCTGGAATCGAAGCTCTGATCGGTTGTTCTCTTCTTCTTCGATCTCAACAACCCCGGCATCTCTTCTTCTAAATCATAAACAGAAGAGTTTTTCTTCTTCATTTTTCCGGATTCAAGCTCCACTATCTCTGCTTGGATTCTCCTCTCTTGCTCCTGCAATTCTTGTATGTAATCTATTGCGTCTTTGATTATTGACGCCTTGTCCATCTAAAACCCAAACCCAAACCCAAACACACATCATTAACCAAATTCATTCGCTGCCAACAGAATCATACATAACCAAAACTTAATTCGGTAATCCCTCAATTAGGTACCGTAATGAAAACATATACTAGAAAACTATGGGGGAAAGAAACATACTCCGTGCGGCGTATCAAAATCTGAGTTTCTATCTACTGAAATATATTCTTTGATCGAGGAAACAAAATATGACACTGAATTTTCAATCTTTCTAAACACGGCGGTGACAATTGCTCCACATGGATAATTGGAAGAGGGGCAATAATTGACGGGGAGTTTACTGATTGTTTTGTTTTTTCCTTAATGGTAAGCTTATTAAACTCGATCGTTGCTCTATGAAAAAGAGTTGGTTGGTTGGTTGTGGGTGTCACCTTGCTAATGTTTGGGACCACTGATCTGAGTGCAAAGAGCCTCTCATTGAGTTTCTTTCTTCTGTTCCTCTCAGACACAATGTTCTTTGAGGCCGCCGACGATTGAGCTCCGTCCGGCGAACTCGAGTCGTAGTACCCGGAAAAAGCCTCGTCCAATCCCCAGCTGTATACATATATATATCATCAGTCAAGTTCATGTTTTGAATAGGAAATTCAGTTACCAATCAAAGCTACATTTTCTAGTACAGACAAATTTGGTTGTGGGTTGAAATTGTTTGTACCTGTCAAATTCTTCTGTTTGGAGGAACATATTGGTTTCCCAGTAGTGCTTGTATTCATCACCAATGTTTTCCATGGTGTCTCTAGCTAAGAGAGAGAGAGAGAGAGAGAGAGACAGAGAAGAGAGAGTAGAAATTAAGAAACAAAATAATATTGGGTGATGCTTTTCTTGGATGTGTGACTTCTCTCTCTCTCTCTGGAAATCGGGGATTTTATAGGCAAATCGGGATGGTGAAATGGTGGAGTAGTAGTTAAATAATAACAATAATAATAATAGAGGGGGATTCTCAATCGCGAAAATAATAAAGAGAGAGAGAGAGAGAGAGGAGGCAAGGGATTGTAGACCCACGTGGGGTGGAGGTATTAGTTGGAGACTTCGAGTAATATACTATACTCCTGTAAATACTAGTACTACTCCATTTGGGTGCTGCCTCGTTACAAAGAAAGAAAGGGATCTTGACCGGATGTTGCAGAGTGGTCTGTGGTCTATGATGCCGCGTAAAAGCGACACGTCTCCTTTCTCCACCCGAGATGGCCGTTCGCACCAGCTTACGCATTTCTCAAGTTGGATATATTAATTTCACCATCCATCAATGAGAGACCCATTTAAAGTCAAGACAAATTTTCATATGAATTGACCTGTTGCTGAGGGTTTTTTTTCTAACAAGTACTACATAAGTTAACTAATGAAATTTGACTATTTTTTATGGAATACATGATTTTGATAGCTACTTAAAGTAACATAGTTAACAAATACAATTTTGCGAACAATAATTATGTACTTTCCAAATTATACGAACTGAATTAGTACCATTGAGAAAATGAAAATTCGAAACTAGATGGGGCCATGCCATTGAATCCAAGGGAGATAAACCTATTCCAATCTCTAGCATATGTGGTTTGTTCTCTTCTCTCTCCAGCGCTGACCAAGGTTTGAGTCCCATGGGGGTAAGTTTGGGGTTTCAGTCTTTCAGGGCTATGTGGATAGCCTTTGAGGCCCCGTTGAATAACACACTAACACTCCGCTAATCCCCCAATGATGTATATCGTTTGGCAAAAAAAAAATCTCTATAATTGGTTGCTTGGTAGAGTGAGGGTGTGTTCCAATTCCACTAACTAAAATAAATACTTATTTTTTAAATAAGTATTTATTTGTAATTAAAAATAAATATATATTGTAAAAGAATGACCCGTCTCGTGAAACAAAAATAAGTACTAAAAATATAAAAACTTTAGCGGGATGGGCCGCCTGAATAATTCAGCTTCCCTATTTATGTGGGGGCGTGTATTATTAGTCTACCAACGAGAATCGCACTTCTGTTGTGTTAGCCTGTTGGTCCAATATTGGCCATTGTGTTCCCTGTGCATTTCAGCTACACTTTTGTCAAACCTATGTTTATGCCATGACTTTTGTAATACGGTATGATATAATTTTTACGAGATTGGGGTATAATTTTTTCATACCCATCAAAGCAAAATATGAACATGTAGGCCCGCTCTAAGTCACATAATGTGCGGGCGAGTGTGAGTACGGAAGCGCGAGCGTGAAAGCGTTTTAAAAAAATGTTCCATTAATAATAACGAGAATTCACTCAAAAAAATTATTTTTTTTTGTGACATAGTTATTATTCTTAGATAGTCAATCACAAAAAATACACACCCTATGAAATGAACAATTATAAATATAAAGTGAATGAAAAACACTTCAAGTATAGAATAACAACACTTGATTTATCACTATCACCAATAAAGATGTAACGAGAATGAGCAATTTTATCTAGGAGGTTATTTCTGTGTGAGAAAAATCAATAAAAATCGAAACATAGTTAATATATAGGAACTATATATATACACCAATCAAACAGTTGAAATATGCATATCCTAATTTAACAATTGAAAAAAAAATTGTTAACTCAAAATATTGTTTGAGTAAAGCGTAACGTCTTATATATATTTGAACAAGATCGATACATGCAACTGATAACATGCATAATATTTTGAGAATTTTTCGCAAGAAGAAATTAGGAGAGATGTTGTTGCGAAACAGATCGAGACATGGGAAGTGGGTTAATAGATTTTCTTGAGAGGGAGAGGTGAGGCAAGTAATATGTGTGATTTCATTTTCCAAGGCAAAAATTAGATGATAGTTTGCAATTTAGTTTCTTAATTAGTTTGGGTCTTCTTTCTTTTCTTTTGGAGTAATCTGTACGTGATAACTACAGCAGCAGCAGCAGCAGCAGCAGTAGGATAAAAAATGGGGTCTTCCTTCTTCCTAAATTGGGAGCCTAAAGATTTGACTTTACCTGTCTAAGGGTAAGCCGGCAATGTGGACGTCATGTTGGAGGAAATTACACCTACCAATGCTAAATGTAACAGGGAGCTTAGCCTACGGGTTGTTTGATAATCCATATATATTCAGCACTTAAAATTGAATGAATTAATTCAATTATGTAATAAGTGATTAACTAAAATTATTAAATACCTCTTAAAACATAAGTCAAAAAGTAGATAAAATTAAGTAGTTTTGAGTTATTTAATTTTAATTGAATTTATGAATCTTCAACACTGCCACCACTATCCACTACCACTATCACTCTACCGCCACCATCAACACTACGACAAACACTCCACCACCGTCATTGCCACAACCACTACCACCACCACAAACGCTCCACCATTGCCACTGCCACCACCACCACCACCACAAACACTCCACTCCCGTCGCTCCACCACCACTAGTACCGCAATCACTTCGCTGCCACCACCACTCCATGACCATCACCACTCCCACCATCACTCCACTACCACCACCACTAGTACCCCATCACCATTTCACCGCCACGACAAATACATGGTGGCCATCAGTAAAATTAAAAGAGAATCATATAACTGATAGAACTAAAATTAGTTCATTATTTTTTTTTAAATTCAGCGCTTAATTTTTATCAATTCAGCTTAAAAAATTCAGCTTTCGGTACTTATATTTTTCAATATTTAGTTTCAGTTTTTTATCAAACAACACCTAACATTAACTCTACTCTTTGTTTTTTTAAAACGGAAAACGGAACCAAGTGGTGCTATTAACCAGTCAGTTTGTTCAAGATTGCGTTCTCAATTAGTTTCTTTGTAAATTTTGACCAAGACTAGAAACATGAGCGGGAATTTTCCTTTTTTGCACCTACGTAGTACGTACATTAGCATGTGATATCCAAGTTCCCTTCCTCTGTCTTAGCCTTGTCGTGCTCCACCTGTGCCTCCCCTTCCCCTCCGCATCCATCTTCCCCCCCTCCCCCACCACCCTTTGTCTCCTTCCTCCGTCTGCTTGGCTGGCCTTGCTGGGTCGATTTGATGAAGATTTGAAGATTTGGTAGCTTTGCTCATCCGGTGGATAAGCCAATGGATCTGGTGTGGCGGCTTCCAGCAACAATGTCCTCGGTCGGATTTTATTTTTTATTTTTCTGTCTCTTTTTGGTTCGTTCGTTTTGGGTTTTGTTGGTTTGATTTCTCCCTTTAATGAGAGTTTTTTCTCCCGTATGTGGGATTTCTGTTGTTATTTTGGTTGTCTTTGCCGTAGTTGCGGGTTTGTGTTGCTCTCTCTGTTTGGAGGTCGGTCATGGCTAATTAGCTGGCAAAGCCTGATTGCGAGGCTCTAGTGGGTGATTTTGGATAGTTAGGCCTCTTGTTTGGTTATTTACTCCCCTTGAGACGATATCAAACTTTGATGTATTCTCTTGTCAAAAAAAAAAAAACTTTGATGTATTCAACTGTTTTCTGATATAATAGAACTCCTACCATTTTGGCAAAAAAAAAAAAAAAAACATGAGCGAGAGAATCACTTTGAGAAAGAATTAAGGACATAATTTTCACACCTCAATTTCTCATAAATATATTTTAGAATATAATTTTTAGTAATTATAGTTATACACAGCACAATTTCGATCCAAAGCACACGCTAAAAAATAAATGTTAAATTGCATCCATGAGAAAAGAGAGCGCAAAATCATTGGCCAAAGAATTAATGGGAAGGACTTTGAATTCCATGAAATGAGTAACACAATAGAGAGATTTGGGGTGTTAATGGACGACTCAGACCCAGACCCAGACCCAGATCGAGCTAGACCCAGCCACTATCAATCTTTAGCAATTTCATTAATTATTATTACCTCCGTCCCAAATTACTTGTCCCAGTTCTATTCTAATCGGATAAAAAAATTAGTTATATCTTTAAATTGGTAATAACTTTTATATCCAATATGGATCTTGTTTGATAGATCTCGATTTGTTTTATAATATAATGTTTTTAAAATCACCTAAAATATTATAAATTACAAAATATAATTAATTAAAAAGTGGCATGAATTCTAAAAAGTGACAATTAAATTAGAACGGAAGGAGTATTATTTTGCTGGGCAACGAAAGAGGACAGACCTTTCTTCGGCCCTTCTAAGACGCGACCAATAATATTATGAGTGGTGGAATTTGGAATGGAAAAGGACTCCCCATGGTCTCACAATATCAATCTCAAATGGGTCTCTGTCTTTTCCCTGTGAGATTATGTCATCCTTCTACTTTTGCTTACCTCATTTCAATATACTTGGCAGCCGCTGGTATTATGACGTAAATCAACGCGGTAAGCGAGTGTGAAAGGATCTTTGAATTACATGTCACACTATTATAGTTTGCAAGAGTGAAAATTAAAAGCGCAGACACAGTATAAAAATTAAAAGTGCAAGCACAAAATATTTTAAAGAATCACGTGATTAAGGGACCATAGCTAGCACAGGAAACTTCTTCTGCAATTCCCTTTATAATGCGGCGCGACTTTCCAGTCCACCCGTCTACACTTATCCTCCAACTCCAACTCCAAGTCCTATCTCCAAATTAAACAAAAGTCTTCGGCAACAAAAGACTTTTGCGACAGTATATTTAACGTGATTGTAATTTGTACCTTATTCCCTACTTGATTGATTTCGGGTACGGGGAAATTAACTATCAACAGACAACCTAACAATTTTATGAGGTATCAGAATTTACTAGCTGGCTATATAGTTGGTATTTTTAACTTAAAAATTACGTACTAATCACGTAGTAGCTCCTTTACATAGGGATAAAAGAGAGATGGTCTTAGGTCAAATAATCCTCTAGCAGGATTTTTCGTTCCGTTACTGCTCTCAACTGTTGCTTCTACGCTCTTGTTAATTTTCAATATTCGCTCATGCAAATTTTTAACTTGAAATATTTATGAAAGACGCTTTTGCGCTCGCGTTCTAACTCACACACACGCACTATTGACTTAGGTCCTACTTTTAATTTTACACATCCGAGGTAATTTTCATGACACTTTTGCAAGGGTAATTGCTAGCAATTTGTTGTGCTAGCTAGGTAGCAGTTTCAAAATTTTATTGATCACTTGCACCCAGTTAGTTGTGGCAAACTATTTATTAGTAAATCGATAACCGATACCAAAATTTAGAAGGAAAAAAAATCAAGTACTCACGTCTTGTACAAGCAAAGGAAGAGAGATGGACTTGATGGAACTGTTAATCCTTTGATTTCGTTAATTAGAATCAACGGCGTAACCCTAGCTAGGTAACAAAGTACCTTCGACTGCGACTCACGGGCCGTGAGGTCGCGGGGGCTGCGGTTGAAGATCTCGATCGATCAGTCCGGCTAGCTAGCTAGCTACTTGCATTCAAGGCGCCACCATAAATTCAGATCATGGCTAGCTCGATCCGCCCAAAACATAAGAATTACTGTAAGAAATGAAAAAATGAAGAGCAAATTAGGTAGGGAGTGGCTGGCCGGGCCGACCATGCACTCACCAAAATTTCTGGTCTCCTCCACTTGCTTAATTTTCTCTCTCACCGAACCCACTTTTGTCCATTAATTGATTTTTCAAGCATCGATCGATCCCCTGATTTGAGAAGGAATTCAACGTACAGCCCTGTAATACAATAAGGCTGCATTAAATTAATGGAAAGTTGGAATCACTTTTCTTTCAAGACTTCACGTCACGTCTATTACTGCTAGCTAGCTAGCTAGCGTACGTAATTAACTAGGTTAATCTGCACTCATTTTAGGCCTTATTCTTCATGTTGGTCACATGGGTTGTCTTAGGCTCCGTTTCAGAAATCTTTTTAAAAAATAAGTACTTATTTTATCACTTTTCAAAAAAAAATAAAAGGTTTGTTCCACAAAATCCAAATAACCAGCTTATTTCACATTTTTAAACTCAAAAATAACGTAAATGGGAAATAATTTTTCAATTTTTTTTTGCACTGTATTAAAAATCTCAATGAGATCTATGAAACAAGATCCATATTGATAGAAAAATTATTTGCGTAAGCACATGATTTTGAGCTTGAAATTATTTTCTCAAAAAATAAGTAATTGTTCAATTTTTTGTGGAACAACCCTCCTAATTAGACAAAAAATAAGAACTTAAACCCGTTCTGAAACGGGGCCTTAGTATTTTATGTGCGCCACCCATATATATATATATATATATATATATATATATATATAGATCAGTGTTTTATACTCCGTACTATATGAAATTTCTTAAAAGAAGTTGATCAGAGAGATTGAGAAATTAAAAAAGTAAATCTATTTTTTGAGAGCAAAATGGGTGTATATATTAATATAAAATAATTTTGTTTATGAATTTGCTATGCCGCAAGGCAGAGGCGGTCCAAACTCTTTAGAGGCCTTAGGCGACATTAATTTGAATGTGAGTCCTTAAAATTAAGTTAGTCTATCTAGCATTTACAATTTCTAGTATTTCACATAACATGTGAAATATTTGAGATATATTAATCTTTTGAAATGATCAATCTTCACAAAAAAAAAAAAAAAAGATCAATCAATTGAAATAGTTTTTTCGGAAACTCAAAACTTGTGGTACAAATATACACGCATATACAAAAGTGGGAAGTGAGGCCTCTCAAAATTGAAGGTGTTAAGCATTATGGCCTAGTGCTTGGGCCGCACCTTGTGCAAAGGTTAATAATATATATAGTTAAGGTGGCTTTGATTCACAATTAAGGTTAATTGGTATACAAGATAGTAGGAGCAGCAGCTTCACATGTGCAATGGACACCATATATACTTGTTTATCGATTGAAGCACCCAATAGACACGTCATTGAAAATTTGGCATCCCTTGTTGTACAAGTAAGTCATGCCAGCTCTCACCATTAATTTAGCTAGCTAGGCCTAGGATAGGAAATTAGAGCAAGTTTACCGGTTGAAAGGTAAAAATGCTAGTAAATTGTGCATATTTTTTTTAATTTTATCTACTCATAATTCTTTTTACATTACATCAATACTTTCTACTTTACTTATCATTTATTAGAATACAAATTCTTTTCTGGAGAGAGAGAGAGATAGGGAGAGAGTGATAGGGAGGAGAGAGAAAAGAAACAATATTTTAATGAATGCATTGTGAATAGTGGTTCGGTACATTTACCTAACTTTTTTCACAAAAGCAAACTAGCTTCTTCTTTGTCGAAGCTGGTGTAGGCTAGTTTTGGTGTCTTAATTAGATAAAAGGGCTTCAAAGGCTTGTTTTACTATGATGATAAACTTGCTCTTATACCTCAGCCTTTTCACACCTTATTCCTGACAAATTTGGCAATGCCCTATTTAACTTGCGCTCGGGCTGGCACACAAAAACCTCCGAATGCTTCATTTCCATTTTTATTGACACCCCCTATGAATATGATGAACATCATTTATACTCCAATTGACAGAGGTAATCAAGTGACAAGTAATTAATCATTAATTAATTAATATTCGAAACTGGCCGGCGATTAAAATAAAACACAATTAACTGTTGTGTATTGCAGTCTATTTTCCCACTTATTAGGGTCAGAGTTAAGATGCCTTCATCGGGCTGATAAAGATGGATCGATCTCTATAGAAAAACGGGTCTAATTTTCTAGTCATAATTTTAATATGGAATAATTTGAAATATGAATTGAGTAATACTTTGGAAGGTTAATTAATTATGGAGCGATTTTTTTGGGTAAGTTTTGAGCGATTGTCTGAAGTGCGTGACGGCTCTAAGATATTTCATGGGTACGTGGTTATTAAATAACTTGAGTTCTACGAATCCTAGCAGTTCATATTGAAATTTTCACCAAAAATGTATAAACACGCAAAATTTTAATTGTACTTGACGGGAAATGCTTCAATGCACAACCCATATTTTTTTTATGAATGTTATGCTTATGTTTGGTGAGTATTAAGCCTCTTAAAGTGAAATATTACTTTTTGTTTTGGCGAATGTTATGCCTTTCATGGTTAGGATACATATGATATGTACCTTTATACGTGTTACACCTATAAGGGCCAAATTAATGTTATGCCTTTTTGCTGCGAAATGTGATGTCCCTTTGTGGGGAAACATTATGCCTCTTTTTGGTTCAACATACTATCTCTTAGTAGCAAAATGTTAAGCCTCTTATTGGTAAATGTTGCAGGGTGCATATCAAATACCCAAAAATATGACTTTGAAAGTTCATGTAGTTTAGATAGATGAAAACAAGGTTAGCTAAATAGTTTCACTATATTCATTTGATTCACAAAAATATGAACAGAAAATTAGTAGTTTAGATAGCTCAAATGTTAGCATATATCAAATGAGTGAGAGAGAGAGAGAGAGGGGTCATCTGTGCAGTACGTGTGTGTGAGAGAGAGAGAGAGAAAGAGAGAGAGAGAGAGAGAGAGAGAGAGGGGTCATCTGTGCAGTACGTGTGTGTGTGTGAGAGAGAGAGAGAGAGGGGTCATCTGTGCAGTACGTGGACCAATTGAATTCTGTTTCTTCTCTAGTTTAGATAACTCACCAAAGCTTTGATTGTCCTAGTGGTGGCACTCTTGTGGTGTCATTTGACATGTCAAGGGTTCAAGTCATGGTATCCACATTCGCAATAAAAAAAAAACTTTATTCTTTTTCCCTTCTATTTCAAGAGATGCTGGTGTTATAGGGTGTTCAATTAATTAGGCTAGCTAGCTAGCTCTAAATAAATAAATCATGTATATAAGAATATTTATGTTCAAGGAATCAAGGGCTTTCAAATGAGCACTCTCTAATCAAAGGGTAGAGCCACCACGATTGTCTAATGTAGCCTTCGAATCTAGAAGCCTAATACTAATACCAGTGGAGAACAAAGTTGCACCGTGACGAAGGGGAGCAGAATATTTGACTTTTTTTTTTTTAACCGAGAAACAGCCCTCAGGCCACTACATGAATCTGACTGTTCAATCCAAACCTCAACAAGAACTAGCTACAATACATCAACCCCCACTTAAATATCATATCCGGTGAGAAATCAAACCTTAGACCAATGACATCTGACTTTGTGTGGCATAGGAATCTCGAAGCCAACTGCAAAGCAAATTTTAACTCCAAGTCAACGGTGAAAAGTAAAGCAATGTTTTTCTTCCAACGAGGTAATTAAAGTCATGGTAATTAAAGTCATGATAATTGTTAACCTTGCTTATTGTGTATATATATATATACACACACATATACATATACATACATACACACACAATGAGCTTGTTGTAAGAATTTTAAATAAAAACCTTAGTTGTGGACCTCATAATTTAGAGATCCACGCTAATAATTCCAGCCATTCAAATTATTTAAATCATGTTTTTTGAGCTCTAAAAAAGTAAGAGATCTCTTTCTAAAAGGATATATGTGTGTGTATTATGGCGTAATAAGTAAACAATCCATAGACATCAATGTTGTTAAATTTAGTGATAGTCTCCGGCTGCCCAAAGCCCCATGCAGACTATGATGCAGACTATGAAAGTCCATCTCCCAAACCACACGTTCTTCTCAACTACCCCAATTAAAAAATAATAATATTAAAAAACTAGTAGAATAACATTTACAAATAGTCCTACAGCTAGGGCCTAGGGGTGATAAATTACACAATAGACACACACTTATTTATAAAAACAAATAAAAGAAATTAGAAGTCTTATAACAAAAAATACTTAATTGTCAATCCTTACATATCGTGACGAGATTGTACGTACTGTGACTTGTCAAAAATTATAAAATTAAATGGCAAATAGGGATCATTGAATTTGACACTCTTTATTTGACTATATATCTACAGTACTGATTTTAGTAAATTTATTCACGTGAAATTATAATTGCCTTTCAATTTGTGAAGAAATAGAAGTATGGAAAAGGTGGCCGGCATGCATGAAAGAGTGTAAACATAAGAAAATATAGCGCAAAAAATACTACTCCTACATAAGAAAACAGAGAGAATTGAAGAAAATAATCAAATTAAAAATTTAGTACATACTCCAGTAAAATATTAATGGATCGGTCCCTCATATAGTAAGAGTAGAATTTTGACGGGATGGAGGGAGGGAGGACGAGGACGAGGACGAGGACAAGGACAAGGACAAGGACAGCAGCTCGGCGACTCGTTCCGTTCCGCCCAGTTAACTCAGTTGAAGCCACGTGATTACTGTATTTACGAAGAGAAGTAACCCTGAAGCATCATCAGTAGCCATCCCATCCAATCCCATTATTATTACGCGGCCCATTAGATTAGGCACGCACCGCACGTGCTAATTGTGCTCAACTCTAAAGATTCAGCACATGCTAATCAATGTTTAGTTGTCCACCTCACCCGGTCCACTACAAAAAGAAAGATTCAGTACTACGCGCGCACATCTTTGTTAGTAAATCCGTGTGGTGTGGACCTGCAAGATTTTTTCAAAAAATATTTACAGTACTAGACTAGAGTATTTTTATGGACTACTGGCTAGTATAACATGGTGATGGAGTACTTATTACGCCATAAAAAAACGGAAATTTAACCTTCAAAATAAATCCAGGTATCAACTACTCTCTTTAACAATATAATAAAATTAATGAATTAATCTCTTTCTTTATCTTATCTTATATAATATATGTTCCATTCGTCCCCATTCTTTAGTCCC
Source organism: Rhododendron mucronatum var. ripense (assembly GCA_019656295.1). Classification (NCBI taxonomy): domain Eukaryota; kingdom Viridiplantae; phylum Streptophyta; class Magnoliopsida; order Ericales; family Ericaceae; genus Rhododendron; species Rhododendron mucronatum. The sequence goes on along the minus strand of BPLT01000074.1, from coordinate 197,590 downwards.
TTTTAGGAGTCCGTACTATTTTTCAATTGATTATCTCTTGTAATCTACTATATTTTTTAGGTAGATGATTTTAAAGCATCGTTTAAAAGAGCTCATTCATCGAGATCTATCAAATAAGATCTATATTGCATATAACTAGCTAGTATTACCAATTAACAGTTATAATTAATTTTTTATTTGATTAGAATAGGACAAGAGACGAAAGAATGAAGACAGAAGGAGTATATAGGATTTTGTCATGAGCCAATCACTATCGATTAAATACTAGTAATACTCCACTGTATATGTATACATATATATAAAGAGAAAGAGAAAGAGAAATGATTAGTATTAAATTGGGATTTTTTATTGTTATTTTTGATTTTGTATTAGTAGTTAATTAGGATTATTTAGTTGTATACCCCACCCCACCTCATTTTGCTCGCTAACTAATAATTTATGTCAAATTGGAGAAATTGATGATCAGACATTTGAGCTACTCCCCTCTTATATATACAGTCTTCCGTGGGTGAGTAATGTGAATTAATTACTCTATATATGAGCTACGTACATTAAACATCACATCACTCATGTACATATGTATATATCATCATAATAATAAACAAAGTATCTCGATCTGCAATGATTAATTAATTCCCTAGTTAATTAATTTTCAGATCAAACAATTGCAGTAGCTAATAATTAATCAATGGCAATGATTCTCGTAGCTTCAAGAAGCCCACCATTGTTTCGTTACTAATTAGTAATGTTCTTTGCTGGAACTTTCTAGTTAGCTAGCTAATCCTCTTATTGTGATTAGGCACGTATATACTTGCTTATAGAGAAGAAGAAAGTGATCATGCACAAAACTTTGCCTTTTGCTTAATTTCTTTGGTTTAAAAGCAATACAACAATTAATATTCGCATGTGACTCAACCATCATGCATTGCTCTCTCTCTCTCTCTCTCTCTCTCTCTCTCTCTCTCTCATTGAAGATAACGTACGTACACTACTATTTTTAGTATTTTATGGCTATATTCTGGTTTGTCCTTTTGGATTGATCCTCAACATTGTCATCCAAATTCCTAATTAACTTTTCTTCTTATGGCCTACTTTTGTTTCGCACCATTGAGATTCTTTTTTTTTTTTTTAAATGTTCGGGTGTTTTTCCTTTTTGAGATTCTCTAATTTATTTAGGTTAGTCTTTAGTACCGCCTCGACATTATACAACTAAAACCTAAAGTTTAACTATCAAATTGGTAGGCGCTTAAGATTGAAGACTAGCTATTGCACCGTTGTGATGTTTGAAATAGGAAAATAACAACAAACACCAAAATCTTTCATCACACGATCGAAGACCATCTCTATTACAGTATTGGCGGTACAACACTCATGTATTAATTAAAGTGGAGCCCACAACATTTGTAAAAGAAAAGCAAAAATATGGATGCTGATACTTTTGGCGTTTCTAAAGTCCTCAACAAAGGAGTATATAGCACTACCTAGACCACCCATTGGAGACTCGTTTGCTCTTGAAAATTGATAAGTGGACAAATGATATAGTAAGGATGGGAGTCAACCGCATCTTGATGCAAATATGAGAGTACGCACGTACTCCACTTGCACTTGAGCCGATCGAGCACTCCACTTGCACAATTGGAGACATGAGATATATACTACTTATGTGTTCTCTTTTTTGCATAACAAAAGAGTACTCCTACAAAATCGAAGTAATTAACATTGCTAAATACATACTGGCAATTAACGGATATGGGTCGGTTACGAGAAGCAAAAACGTAAGACATAAACAAGACAGGAGATTCCCAGAAACGAATATTAATTAGCTAGGCATTGACTGTGACTCTGAGTATATGTTGCAGTCTCTCTCTCCCTCTCCCACTCCAACATTTCGAAAACATGGTACTCCAGTCCAATTCTTAAAGTGCATATACAGCATAAAACTTTGTTTAAAAAAAGTGAAAGTGAGATCTGTTGGGATTTGCCCAGCCCAAATCACACCAAACACAAGCACAATCACAGACAAGCACGAAAAAGAAAGAAGCAACATCGAGAACTTACGTGGTTCGGCCAAACAACCGGCCTACATTCACGGGGAGGGGGGTTTCACTATATCGAGAAAAATACACCAGTGAGGTTTTTCAGTCACTCACACTCTCCTCTCTCGGTACAATGAAACTCTCCTCTCTCTCTGACCTTCGGTCTCTTGCTCTCTCCGTTTCTCTCTTACAGAAAAAACCACACACCCACACTAAGGATACAAAAGCTTACAAAACAAGGAGAGCCAATTGGGCCAAACCAGCCCAATACCAAAAATAGGCCCACCGGGGTGGACCCAACAAGATCAAAGGTGAACTACAAGCTCCAGGCCCGTGGAGACTAGAAAAGGGGTCGGAGAGTAGTTCTGAAGTCCAATACGTCAAGCCCATGGGCTTAATTTCTTGATCCAAATCACTTGGATGTTCAATTGCTTGAAAAAAACTTGGGAGCCTCTCCGGTAATTGTCCCGGACAGTTGCTAAAATTGTTTCACAAGTTCGGGTCCAACAAATATATCTTCACCTGAAGATATCTGAGAAAATATGAGACCGTCCAGAACAGTTACCGGAGAGAATCCCATCCCCAATTTGGGTCCTATCATACCTTAAAAAAGGGATAATTTCGTTCAAAACCTTTGCTGTTTAGAAGTGCATGATTATTCAGATAAAGAAAAAAAAAAAGTGCAATCATGCATTATGGAAAAGCTGAGAATTTGGCCCCATTTGTCCTAAATTTTTGCTCTAGTATTTTTTACTGTTTACTTTTCATAAAATTTTGTTTAGTTTTTCTTCATAATTTCGGGACTAATCATTTGTTTCAACGAGCAAATTAAAAAAGTATAAAAATATGTAACCAAAGTTGGAAAAGTTTGAATAAGACGACACTAAAGGCCAAAAAATACAGCAATTTCAAAAAAAATTCATCTATGGTGAATTTATTTTTGTTTTCGTCTTAATTTTGTGATGTTTAAACTCCACTAGTCGAAATGACTGTTTAATTTCAAAACATAATCGAAACCTAAAAAATTCAAAAAGAAAGAAAGAACAGGGCCTAAGATTTTGTCCAATGAACTCTTCTTTTCAAGATTTTGGGGACTAAAAATGTTCATCTTTTTATACCATTTTTAGCACCTAATTGTTTCTACCATTTTATATCTTTCTTCCTTCGAATTTTATGAGGAGGCCTATAGCATTGAGAGTGTTGTCATAAATATGTGAACCAACAGCTCCAGATCAAATAAAAAAATATATCTGTATTTTTGCTCTATGGAGAAGTCGAGAAATAAGGAAAAATGACTTTCCATAATGGTAAATGCTGCTTCGAATAAAGAAAAGTAGTTATTGATGCTGATTTCACAATCAGTTTACTACCAGTATATTTCTCCAACAATATTTCGACTTTTCTGATAAATTTAGGTGCAAATTCCAACTTGTTCGGAAAATGATTGTTGGACTAAAACATGTTTGGACGGTAGCATCAATTAAAGGGCCAAAAAATGTCCAGGACAATGTAATGTAAAAGTACTGCCAAGGAAGACGAGACACAGACCGCTTCTCTGTTGAGATGAAATCCGCGTCTGAAAAAACATGGTTGCTCTCTATCCTTTACCTCAGCTGTATCATTTCCTTCCTACGCCTTATCCATGCCCTAATTTCTGGACAGTTAATATTGTTGAGCCACGCTAGTGTGAAACTCAAGAAGCAACCAGATCTCCCTTTACGCTTCCGAGCTGATGGCACTTTCAAAATCCTTCAGGTGTGTCCAATTTTCTTGGAAAAATAAGAATTGGGTCACTCTTTTCTCTTCTTGTTTGTTTGATGATAGTTTGAAGTGGGTTTGGTAAATAGGTGGCTGATATTCACTACGGTAATGGGATATTGACTCGGTGTAGGGACGTGTTACCATCTGAGTTCGATCACTGTTCTGATCTTAACTCGACCCTTTTCCTGAAGAGGATGATCGATGCCGAAAAGCCAGATTTCATAGCCTTTACAGGTACTCCTTTGCCGTTTCCTTTGCTAGTAATGTTAAGCAAGTGAAAAGGTTGAGCTGATTTATTGGATCTACACACCCATTAACTCATAATACTTATATTATATTGTTAGTTTGTTACTGTAAGTCTGTAATATTCAAGTAGCTATCCACCAGCTCTAATAGGAGGACCTTTGTGGAAATGATCTAGTCACGGTTATACAGACTTCAGCTTGTTTATGTGTTGGATTCCAATCCCACATCGAGTAGATAACTAGGTAGACATGATTGTTTACGTTATTAACTTCTACAAGTGTGGTGTTCCGGTGGCTTTTGCCTGTATGGGGTGGAATTTATGCCCATTCAGAGTTGCCTATTTTGCGAGTAACGGGCTGTTACAATTACTCAGAGAGTTTCTGAGGAGCCAGGCAAGAGAGGGGAGGAATTCATTGATGGGGTATCTGATAGTTTCTTGTTTGGTAGGAGATAGCGCAGAAGATCAGGCAATACAGTCTGTGTCAGTTGCTAGATGGTATTATTGTATTCCTAGAATTGTCTTGCCAACATGGATTAGAGTCTAATTCTACACCATGAATGGGGTATCTATTTTCACAAGTAGGATTCCAGATGATTGGGATTAGGCATTTGTGGCGAGTACCCTGGACTTGTGTGTTTGATCGGGATTTCGGGTGCAATGATAGGGCTTTATCTTGGTTCATCCCCCTTTTTTTGTTATTCACCTCTAGTTTCATGCCACTGTATAAAGAAAAAAAGGCATCTCTCTAGCTCACTATAGAACTAACCATTTCCGTCTCTTTGATACCTAGGAGATAATATATTTGGGACAAGCACTCCAGATGCTGCAGAATCTATGTTTGAAGCTTTTGGTCCTGCCATGGAATCTAGACTTCCTTGGGCTGCAGTTTTAGGGAACCATGACCAAGAATCTACTATGACTCGTGAAGAACTGATGTCTTTCATTTCCCTCATGGACTATTCAGTATCCCAAACCAATCCATTGGCTGAAGACACCTCTGAGCCCAGCAATCAAAGTCTGGTTGCAGACATAGATGGGTTTGGCAATTATAACCTTAGAATATGGGGTGCACCTGGGTCACATTTAGCGAACCACAGCGTTCTCAATCTCTACTTTCTTGATAGTGGAGATAGAGCAATTGTTAATGGAGTACAAACTTATGGATGGATAAAAGAATCCCAACTTCGTTGGCTCCGTGGTATTTCTGAAGTTCTTCAGGTATGGTTGTCTGGATGATGACAGATGCAATTATAAATGCTTTCCATATTAAGGCAGCATTTTTTTTTTTCATTTATTAATGAAGGGAGGCAAAAATGTAAATGAACTGTTGCTTAATTCTACATTGAGGAAGTTGTTATAATATGATTTTAGTTGACTTGGCTGGCTGCAACAAAACTATCTACCACAGGTTAAACACCCTTTTGCACGGATTGTGATTTTTCTCCCACTTAATGGCCGGTTATTTCAAGTTTCAGTATGGAGTTTGTGACACATATTGAGTTACCTTATTGCTGGTGACACACAAACAGGGGCAAAATCTGGATATCCAACAATCAGCAGACTTTTCTTCACCCCCTGCACTCGCATTCTTCCACATTCCAATTCCAGAGATCCGCCAAGTGAAAGAGATTGTAGGCCAGTATCAGGAATATGCGGCTTGTTCGTCAGTTAACTCCGGAGTGTTACAAACCCTTGTCTCCATGGGAGATGTTAAGGCTGTGTTCACAGGACATGATCACACCAACGACTTCTGTGGCAATCTTCATGGTATATGGTTTTGTTATGGTGGAGGCTTTGGGTATCATGCTTATGGTAGAGCAGGGTGGCCAAGGAGAGCTAGAGTCATATTGGCAGAACTTGGTAAGGGGGACAAAACATGGGTGGGGGTGAAAAGGATCAAGACATGGAAGCGACTTGATGATGTGAACTTGAGTAAGATTGATGAGCAAGTCTTGTGGGACTGGTGGTCGCCGAGATGACTCAAATGGCAGGTACTGGACTCCATTATTCCAATTCTATAGTTTTCATAACCAATTCTACCTTGGTATTTTTATTCTGGTTTCCTATGCGAAAGTGGAATATACTCAATAGTATTATTTGTAGCGCGATATGACAACCATGTGTGTATCGTTGAGGATTAGATTGTCTTGACACCGATTTGTTTGTTGTTCTGAATATTTAGCACTATTCTTGGGCCCGTTCACCTTTGGTGCAAGAGCGCTTGATCAGTGAGCTATTATGCTCTCTTTGAAGGTGCTTATTTTTAAAGCACACGAAATTTGGTTGACACGGGTATTTTTTACTAGTACTAGCAATCTATGCAAGGTTTTTTTTTGAACGGCAGCAATCTATGCAAGGTTTTGATGCAGCTTTCTCCCCCTCCCACCCCCATTCCCTAATGTTACAAGAGAGGGAGAGAACATTTCTTCATTTCCGATTTTTTCTTTTTCATGAACAGCGGGAGCCACTCAATGTACTAATTTATACTCAAAAATTCCTTTTAACTTGCATTCATGGCTGTACTTCAAACTTTGCATAGATTTTGTCGTGCATCTCTATTCAGTTTTGATGTTTATTTTGTAGGATTGTACTTGCCTTTTGGCAACAATCGAGCTGACTTGCTTAAATGGCTTCTCTTTTTTTGAACAGAGCTTAAATTCCTTTTAACTTGCATTCATGGCTGTACTTCAAACTTTGCAAAGATTTTGTCATGCATCTCCATTCAGTTTTGATGTTTATTTTGTAGGATTGTACTTGCCTTTTGGCAACAATCGAGCTGACCTGCTTAAAGGGCTTCTCTTTTTTTGAACAGACCTTAAATGGCTGCATTTTTGTTTGATTCTTGTGACACGGCTCAAGAGGCAACTTTGTTATCTGCTCCTTGTTTTGGAAGGAGATTCTTGCATGAGTGGGAAAATATTGTTGTGTAGTTTTGGGTAGGCCCTCCTACGTTGAGTAGTCAAAATGTATCCTTTTAAACAATATGCTGGCAATCAAATCTGTAATCACAAATGCACGTACAATTTTTGATCGCCAAATGTGTGAAACGTATCGGACATTTTTGTTTTTGGTGGGTACTTCTTAATTTAGATTGTTGACAATTATAAAGTTTGATAACACTACAGTTGTTAAGAGGAAAACTGTGTGAAGGTCAAAAATAATTGTTGTCCTGCCAGTTAATCATTACTGTTTGTTGACATGCTCCATATGACTAGCTCGATGTGCTCTATGATTAGTTAGGAGATTGGATTTGTAAAAGTATGCACAACTGAATCAATTATGCGCCAAAAGTATATCCTCTCACTGCAACCACAGCCGAAATGTTTCACTGCAACTCCCCAACAACCACCTACTAGCACTCTAGCATTTACTGTTGCGCCAGTTCCACTGCGACCTCCAACCACTGACATTGAGATTTGTATGGCAAGTTTGTACATGTTCGATTCTTGGAAGTTTATGTTACCCAAGGCTTTTATGGTGCACTTAGAATGTGCGCAGTTTTCAATTGTACTCTGCTAACTTGTGGGGAACTACTTTCAGCGGAACTAGAATTTCGGTTGTGTTAGATTTGATCCCTAAACCATATATGCAAGAGGCTGAATTTTGATGGTGACGGAGTTCTGAGTTCGCAACAAAAGCCGCCAACGTTATGGGACGTAACGGACAGGGTACAACCTGCGGCGGCAGGTATGGAGGTGGCCAAGATGGATGCAGGGGCGGTGGAGGGGGATAGGGAATTGGTGGTGGTGGTGGTGGTTATGGGGGCTTCGGCAGTGGTGTTGAGGTGGAAGGTATGGCAGAACAGGTGGTTGTGGAGGCGGTGGCGGTTGCTACAGCTGTGGGAGGAAGGGTATTTTTCCCGGGAATGCCCTAACTTCATTGATGATGGGTAAGAAAAAGACGGGGTAAACGGGTAATCTTTCACTGTTGTTAGTTTAACTCTCTCTGCTAGTTCTTGGCAACCGTAAAGCATGTGACTTTTTTCTTTCCAAGTGCTGCCAATGCTTTTGGTAGTCTGTTGTTTAGATAGGGTTGTGAATTGTGATAGCTCTGCCAATTCCTACGTGGAAATGCTGAATGGATCTATTTGGCCTTTGTTTAACTAATCGGAAACCTTGCTGCCTAAATGAAGCCAAATCCCACGTGGATTTTGGCAGCTTCAACCACACGCCAAGTTCGGCAGCAATCTCAAATTTGCATTTTGAACAATAAACTCTAAACTGTTTGTATTTAAAATCTGTGAAAATATATAATTTGACACTATGGTCGGAGAGAAAAGGCTGGATGCCAAATTTTGAGATGTAAATTTCCCACATAAGCATTAAAAAAAAAAAAGTTGGCATCTCAAGATTTGGCATCCATAGTTGGAAATGCTCTTTCTATACTATTTAAATAGGTTCTGAGTTACACACATGTATTTCAATATATATGAATTGAAAATTCGAAACTTGAGGGAGTACATGATATAGGTACACACTGATACACATTCATTGATTGCATTTTTTTTTATGAGAATTCTGAAACCTGCTCTTTGATGAGAGGCAAGATTACAAATACCATAACATTATGAAATCTTAAAAGTGAATAATTTCATAGACATCCCATCGCTGTAGTGGAATTGTTGTAATATTTGAAATAAAAAAGTTGAGAATTAAATAATACTGTACAAAATTTTTGTAAATTTATTAAACAAAAAATAATTTATGAAACCAATTTATAAGAAAAAAATACAAAATCTGAAAAGTAAAAAAGAAAAAGAAAAAATGTTTCAGTGGGGCTTGGGCCCCATTGTACCCTAATTGCCTCTGCCCCACTTGTAAGACTGGTGGCCGAACGCATAGACATTAGGTAAAATGACGGTCCAGAACGTGTTTTGATAATTAATACTAGTCAAGGACAAGCTAAGAACATTTATTAATACTGAAAATGTCATTGACAGGTATTAATTATCAAAACACGTCATTGACTGTCATTTTCCCTTTGGTAATTGGTGATATTCACTTGCTGTGGGCTAAATCAGGTAAACAAGAGGGTCCAAAAATGTTTCCCCAAACTGGACTGAAGCCGAAACAAATTTTTTGAAAGGCCAAACAAATTAGGGAAAATGACGGCTAAGGACATGTTTTGATAATTAATACCCGTCAAAGACATTTTCAGCATTAACAAATGTTCTTAGCTTGTCCTTGACGGGTATTAATTATCAAAATACGTCCTGGGCCTTCATTTTCCCAACAAATTAAGCTTAAGCTTTTGTGAGCATGTAAAAGAGTTTAGGAAATGGGCCACTGAAATACACCCAAAAGGCATTCAGGGGATTGAATCTAGATCGTTTTGATTTAGAAACGTACTCCCAATCTTGTCTTGTTTTTTTTTTTTGAAAAGCAAAAAAGATTTTATTAATTTTTGAAAATAAATTACAAAGATTAAAAAGATTTTAAGCACGAGGCATCACAACAAACAAATCTTGTGTGTTAAAATCTCAAGTTACACACAAAATATTTATCAAATCACATCAAAGACAAAATTTAGAGTGCTTTCATATGAAATTAGAGTGTGAAAATGGCGAATTATAAGTGTGGATAGTGAGCTTACAGATAAGGAACTCCATTCTGTTGACTCTACTAGATAGAATACAACTCGTATTTTTTTATAGTCAAAATTAGAGTTTGATCCTAGGTCAGAAAAAATGCTAGCTATATGCTTAACACATGTAAGACGAACGTGAAAGTTGTTTTCGGGGAGCTCGGCAGAAGGAAAAAAAAAAACTACACCAGCACTACTGATGACGCAAAAGCTTTTTTGTAGATAGAGAATATGAGGGGGCTTCTACAGGCGATTTTGTAACCGCAGACAAACAAGACCCGACTTAATGATGGCCACGCATGAGATCGCATGAGGCCACTTTGATTATGAGTCGCAGGATGCGAAGGTAGCGGCCCTAAAATACCATTTGCGCTATCTTAAAACTACCCAATTGGTTCGGGATTCTTGCTACCAGCTGGGGAAATACATTCCACTTTTTACGATAGTTGTTCACTAAAATCTCAGCGGATGCAATTATAGTGCCGAATGTACTTTAGTTATCTCAAAATACATAGATTCTTAAGCACGACTACATAGCAGAGAGTGCATTTAGATAAATACAGTAAAAAAAAAAGGGACGAACTTTCAATTGTAGACTAAGCAGTCGTCCAATTAAGCATATATACTCGTATCATGTTTTGATTGTTCCTTCAATATTCCACTTCCACACAAAGAATTAAAGGAGGAAGTTTAGTCCCGAGGCATGCAAGTGGAGCTAGCTAGGCACAAAAGACGAAAAAATAATTAACCACCAAAAAGTGATGTAACAAGACGGACGGACGGACCCCAAAGCCAAAGAGACATTCCCTAGCTCGAACCCTACCAAACTAAGTATAAAAAGTAACACCAACTATATATATATACTCTACTATATTCCTCATACCCCACCCCCCACATCAGCTGCAATTATGATGATGGCACTGGCACTAAAGAAGAGTGCGAGCTAGTGGGGCATGCATACATACAAAATCTTAATCAGAGATATCATTCACCACTTATTTAATTCCCATGCAAAATACTGACTACTAAAAAGTAGACACACATAGACATATATAGTAGGATGATGCTATGGTGTTTCCGGTCATTTTGGGGACACCGTAATTTTTGGCATAACAAAACCCTAACAAGCATAACAAAAATCATTAGAAGTATAATAGAACTATAACATGGCATAACCAAGGCATAACCAAAAACCAATCAAGGCATAACCAAAAACCAACCAAGGCGTAACCAACCAAGTTATGCCTTGTTATGGTTTTGGTTATACTTATAATGCTTTTGGTTATGCTTGTAATGAATTGGGTTATGCTTATAATGGTTTTGTTATGCCAAAAGTTACGGTGTCCCCAAAATGACCGGGGACACCGAAGTCATTCCCTATATGGTACTCTCTGTGTGTGTGTGTATGGGTGTGTGTGTGTGGTGATAATGGAAGGAGAAAAGCATGAAGCAGAATCTAGCTAGTACTGTCTCTTGAGAAAAGTGATTTGGTTATACTAATAATGCACTAGCAAAGAGAAACCCACAACACATTTTAGGGACTTGAAAAGGTGAGCCCAGCAGGAGGAAGAGGAGCAGGCCAGAGGGAGTGGGAAAAAGGCAGAGAATTTTGTGTCAGCTGCTTGATTAGCATGCCTATACCTAGGCTACCTACCTATTCCCATAGTATATAATAGCTAGCTATGTGCTTAATTCGATTCAGAGAGTTGTGGAGTAGTACTGTCTGCATGAATCAAAGATTTTGTGAATTGGTCGTTGGACTCTTACTCTTGGCATCTTCCCCACCGTATTCCCTTCCCTTCTATTCTCCTGGTGTGGTGCCTCTACATATATATATATTTGGTGTGTTCATCAGTCTCTGCTCCGGGGATAAACACTCACATCAATAAACAGCCTTCCTTTCACCCATTTGTCTGCGTAGTGGGATTTTTTTTTTATTTAAAAGAGAGAGAGAGAGAGAGAGAGAGAGAGAGAGAGAGAGCGCACATAAATGAATCCTCAAACCCATAAATGTTTTTATTAGTAGATACGAAAAAACTTTTTTCTGGATTTGATCCTAAAACCAAGGATTTAAATAAGCAGTACTCTATATACTGATGAGCAAAGGACAGATGCATAAAAGAAAGATGCAAAAGGTGGAGAAAACTTTTGACTATAATAGTGATCTCTGTACTACTATACTCTAGCTAGTATACAACTCTGTAATCTAGCTAGTGGTAAAATATTGAGGAAACATGTTGATGATCATCTGAGTGCATGTGCTGCTTGTAAATAAAATTAACCAGATACTTTACATAGTACGTACGTAGGATTCATTGATTCAACCTAACCAAAATAAATAATAACAAGCACTGTCTTTCCTGCAATATTAATCGGTTGGAGGCCTTTGAGTAGAGAGGTTATAAGTATCTGGTTTCTTTGTCAATTGAACTTAATTAAGATCAAAAGTAGTAAAAAGAAACAAGAGAAAGATGATCGATCAGGGCCATATATAGTACATGACCAGCATTAATAGTGGAGAATTTTTTTTGATTGAATTCAAATATTGACTTTCGAAGTAGTGGTCTAATAGAAACTTTTAAAGTGCTAGTTAACGTGACATGATCTCGCGCTCGGGTTACGTTCTCCCAAGTTATAAATTTGGTTTGTTAGACTTGGTTGGGTTCGCACATAATTTTGTGGAGAGATTATTAAGATTACGAAAAATAGAAAAGCAAGATAATGCAGTAAATAAGTTAAATATTTCCACACTCCTCTTTTGGTCTTCATCCGCATGCATTTTCAATGCTGCCTTTGAATGTATGAAAAATTGAACTGAAAAAAGGACAATATAGTAAATTCATATTAATAAAGACAAAAAAAGAGTCTGAATTGTAAAAAGAAGAGTGAAAATCACTTCCCTAATTGTATTCATTTGATTCTGAAGCTATTATTTTCCACTTAGTTAAAAAAAAAAAATTCACAGTTTCTTCATTGAACAACCTTAAAAAATGTTGACTTTTCGTCAAGATGAGGATTAATTGAGTACCACCAATATTACATGGCAAATGAAAAAGTTTGATATGTCTATCCTTGCACTGTATATCTATACTTCATTTTTTCAAAAACATTACCACCATTTCAGTACTGCACGTCATGATATATGATTCTTGTTACTACACAAACATGCATCGCCATATATTGAATTTAATCTTGGCATGCATCCACATTTTGAAAATTAGATTAGAAAAAGGGTAGACTCCAAGTTTAACATCGGTACCGTACTTCCGGCTTCACATATTTCTTTAGCGATCTTTTCAAAAAAAGTTTGGTGATGAATATATATGTTTTGATTTTTCAATTTTCTTGTGAAGATCGACAGAATAATTTAGATAGTTCTTTTGGCTGCATTACATTACAGCCTGGACATGTCATTCGAAGTGGGGCTTTATATATATAGTTAGGACAAATTTTCAGAGCCCATTTCAGTGAATGACATGCATGGTCGGGGAGGACATGCACCGGTGATTTGAAGAGATATGCATGTTTGTACGTACGTTCGTTCGTTCGTTCGTATTCTCATTCTTTATTCTAATTGGCTCATTAATTTGCAGAGATGTTGTGAAAGTTCTTATGTTCCTTAATTATCTCTTACTCTAATGATCTGGTTCTTTTCAACTAACCTTTGCTGAATTAATTGTGGTTCTCCAACACGGATGACGCAGAAGCTTATATAGCCTTGGCAGCCATGCCAATGGCGAAGGCTTATATCCTAATACTGTAACTAAGTTCAAAAGTGTTTATTTAATTTCTAGTCAAAGTGTCTATCAAGTTTTCAATTGATGACTTTAATTAGTTTTTAATTGGTCTAAGTATTTATTATGTGCTCTAACTATCTAGTAAGTTTTGTGTCTTTGGTTTAATAATGGTCTAGGTATTTGGAAGGCCTTGTTGAAAATTTTCTAGACTTTATTAAGTCTTGGAAGCGTAATTTTTGAAATGCATACAAATAGGTGATCTAATGAAATGAGAAGAGAGTTGAGTTGATTATTAAATATTGTGGAGTGTGTCTTAGTTGGAGTGAGTGATTCCTTCTATAATCAAGCAAGTGGTTTGGTCGCGTTAGGTGGCATTTGTGATCAATAGCGTTGAGTGGCATCCACTACTCTCAGTCGAATGGCATCCTGGGACTATCGATCCTAACCTCGCAGGTTCCAGCCTTCGTCAACGGGTACACAACATTTTTAAGAAATACTGCCATGAGACTCTATATATGGATTGTATATTACCATGTGGAGTTAGTGGAGCTTGATTTGGTTTGGTTTGTCACTTGAAAATCTTTGGCCAGGATCGACCGCAACTCGCACCACTAGATCGTAAACGAGGATATTATGATAATCGATAACTTTTAGGCTCCGTTTGATAACAATGATAGATGGGTGGAATTCATAAAGAGATGAAATTAGGATTGAAATTGATAATGAGAAAGTAGTAATAAGAAGGGATTAATAATGAGTATGTTTGTTTGAGATGAGATTGTATGATAGGATTATTAGTAACATGTTTGAATGAGATGAAATTAGATGATGAGATTGAATTGATAAAAGCAATTGGTAATGAGAAAAGATTGATAATGAAAATGAGTTGAATTTGGACTATTAATACTATCTCCCCCGGGGTATACAACTAATCCTCTACTCCTCGATCGGGGACATGGACTATTAATTACCAAGGGGAGTAGTACTGTTTCCCAAAAGTGGTGAAGCTTGCAATTGCGAACAGGACCAGTCACATGCATGCATAGAGTATTCAAGCTCTTCACATTCACTTAGGAACGGAATCAGGATTAATTTCATACAGGGCTAGAGCCAGAGGTGGGAGAGACCGACAGAGAGATTAGCTATCCTATAAGGTCTCATTTGATTTGCAAATTAAAACCTCTAGGATTAATAGACTTGGGATTGTAAGCTCTTAGACTATTTGTCCTGAATTACTTTCATCTCTAATTCTAACCGATCCTATGTTTGATTTGCAATTTTACATGCGATTACAAATGAGATGATGAACTTCTTTTTTTTTTTTGAAAAAATTTTTAAAAAAAAGTTTCTGAAAATAGGTTTTTTATGGATTTTTTTTGGAAATAATAGTTTTTCAAAATAATTAACGAAAACAGTTATATTACGATTTTTTTTTTTTTGGAACGAGTTGTGTTTGTTTTACAAAAACTACTTTTTGAAGAACATCTTTTAAAAAATATTGAATTTAGTTTGTTGTTCAAAAAAAACTTGAAAACATATTTTTTGAAAAAAAATAAAGTTTCAAAAACAATTCTGTAAATTTTTTTTTGGAAAAAAGAAAGTTTTGAAAAATATTTTGCCAAAAAAATTATGAAAGTATTTTTTATATTAAAATTATTTTTTTATATAAATTTTTACAAAAGATAATTTTGAAAATACTACTTTTTTAAGAACAATTCCAATACTATCCGAATATTTTTTAAACAATCATATCCCTTCTTTGTTATAATCCTACCCAATCCCACCTCTTCCCTAGGATAATTAATTTAGTATCTCTATATAGAATCAATACCAAGATTGAATCCCGACAGTCATTTCGGAAACCAAACGTGAGATTACTTAAAATTAGGTACAATTAGTCATATTTTAGACAATTAATCCGGGAATCAAACGAGGCAAGAGTATATATAAATCTATGAGTGGGTATAAATGTATAACTTAAGTACGAAATTTATAATCATAATCGTGTGTGTATATATATACTAGTAATTGTCCGTGCCTACGGCACGACCTTGGAATTGAAATTTCCCTTTAAATCTTGAGCGTGGCTCAATTGATGGCATTTTTAATTGGTGGCATTTTTGTAATAGAGATATATATCTCTATCAAAAAAGAAAATTAATGGAGCTGCAACGGGGCAAGGATCAAGAAGGGTCATGTAAAACTGCATTCAACCTGTTTGCGGGTGTTTTTTGGCCAAACCCTTTTTCTGAATCTAATCCGATTCCCAATAAAATTCGGAATGCGGTTGGATGGGGTAGAATTGTCACCCCATGCGTACGTAATCGGAATACAAAAAAAGAGTTTTGGTGGAGTATTATTTTATGGAGTACTGTGAAGAGTCTATTCTAAAACCAGCACTAAAACACACACATGCATGCAGAGGAAAGCTCATGAGCATGCAGACTGTTGTTTTGAACCCGGCAGAGACTACACAAACAGAAATACCTCTCTCTCTCTCTCTCTCTCTCTCTGAGCATGAGTCGGTATATATATATACACACACACACACACATATATAGGGGAAAAGGTTGATGTTACTTTCTCTGCACATTTTCTGAGATTTGTATGGAGTATATCTTAGCTAGGAGGGAGGTAGACAAGCCAGATCAAAAAACAAAAAAAACTAGACAAGCTTTTTTGTTTCTTTTGTGCATCAACGATAATTGCTCTGTTTCTAAGTTGTTTTTCCTGTCTCTATATATATATATATATATATATATATATATATATATATATATATATACACTATCGAGTAGTAGAGTATCATTTATATATCACCCTCCCTGAGTCCTCAACACAGATAGCTAGACAAACGTCACCATCTTTGCATCAAACAACTAGACAACTATATATATATATATATATATATATATATATATATATATATATATAGTCGACATACTAGGAAACAAGAAGACAACTGTATGTACGTACGTAGCTCCATCCTAACTTGACCATCTTTGCAAAAACAAAAAACCACTTGACCATCTTATTTTGCACTTATCTCTCTGTTTCACGTACTCAAGAATTTTCCTAGCTACCACTTCATGACCTACCTACCCACAAACTTAGTGGTGTCAAACTGATCGATGAATTTCCTCAAGACTTGATTTTCTCTTTTAATTGGTCATTGACATATTTTTACGGTTAAATTATTAGTTACATGATTAGATCAAATTCATACACCATCTAAACGTATTAATAAAAAATGCGAGAACTTGATCTTTTGCCCTATACTTGAAGATGCTCCTCCCTTTTGTGGTAATAGTGAATGCTGAATAGACATTTATATATGCTAACCCGGCCATTTGACCTAGTACTTGAAACTCAGTTTATAGAAACATTCTTTAGCGAGACTCTATTTCTACACATATTGATGGGAGAGTCAAGTCAAAGTGTGTAGGCTCCACCCTAATTAATGTGTGGTGTAAAAAATAAAAACTTAGAGCACCACATAACAGTGCTCCAAAGACACTGAAATAATCTCTTCACTTAATTGGGGTTAAATGGGTTACGATCCGACTGTCTTAAAACGGGGTAGACTTTAGGGGTTGTTCTTCTTAATAAGCCACTGGCTTTCCCTCCAAAAATGAGCTAAATAAACCCACAAAAAAAACGAAAATAAGCCACTTGTTTTGTCTTTATTCAAAAAAATTGGATTTCGGTCAAAAAATTTTACTTTTTAGATTCCTCGTCATGAGGATGCAATAATCCCCAAAAAATTGACAATAAGCCAAATGATAAGAAAAATTTTTGAATAAGGACAAAAAATAAGCCACTTTGACTTATTTATCCGAACACCCCCTTATGGTGTGATTCAAAAGTTTGAGTCAAAATTAACACAAGAATAATTACTTTAAAAGTGGGTACAGAAAAAGGGATATATCAGGAGAGGCTTTCGATACTGAAATTTAAGAGAGTAGTGCTTAAGGAAATGGTCACTGGAAAGCAAAGAAAGTGTTAAAGAAAAGAAAAAGGGTAACTGGCCGGGGGAGGGAGAGGTGTATCTCATTTTTTTGTATCAAATCAAAGTAAGTTTGGTTGCTTCGATCCTTAGTTATCCCCACATCATCATTACTGCCACTCTCTTTTCATCCCGGATCCCTATAAATAAATTACTCTTACTAGCTACTTTCAACTTTTTCATCACTCCCTAGCTAGCTAGCTCTTTTATTAATCTCTCTCACAACTACTCCCTTAAAAAAAGAAAAAAGAAAAAACTGATCTCACACACCCTAGCCTCCTACACGGAGCTGGACTCAACAATTCTAGTCCAGTCCCTTGAGATCCAGTCCTATCCATTTTGAATCTTCTAAGTTTATGACAATGATCAAAATCGTTGAAATTAGTTGTACGTATACGTGTCTCTCAATCTCTTTCACACCCCCTCTACACATAGCCAGCCATCCTCGTCCTCCATCCTTATCTAACAAGAGGAAAGGGTATACTCATTGAAATTTAACTTTTCAAGCCAAATGCCACATTGTATAACAAAGCTATAATGATATTTGCTTAGGTTGTTGATTTTGTAACTCTATTTTTTGTTAACGCTAGTAGCGTTAACAAAAAAGAAAGTGGCATAATCATTTCCCTTTGCTTATCCAAAAAGAAGTTATAATGATATATCTTAGTTTTCATAATTTAGTCTTCAATGTATTAGGTTGCACTTGTATGTGCCCAACACAATCATGTAATCAGGGACAGATTCAGGAACGTAGCCTAGTGGGGGCACCTTGTTAATCATATATAATAGCGATTTTTTTTTATCAACCACAGTAAGATCGTACAAAATTAAGACATGCATTACTAACTAAAGTTTATAACGCATACTTTCAATTAAATTAAGTAAAAATGAGCATAAAATCACAGACAAATTTTTTTTTAAGTATATATATATTTTATTTGAACATTGACAATTTTTAAAATGATCGAGCTAGTTTTGTTAATAACTTTTTTTAAGATACTTCTTCCAGACAGTTAAAAATAAAGAGAATCAAGAAAGAATAACTTCAAATAAACAAATAATTCGTAAAGCAACCCAAGTATAAATGCACTATATGATGAAATTTAAGCATAAAATTAATTCTATATGTGCATAATGGTAGTTTGGTTATAAAAAATTTCATAAACATGCATGCACAATATTTGATGTTGGACGTCCAAGGGAACGAGCGACGAACAAAAGAAAATTACTTAAATATATTGTGAATAAAGATGGATTTTTGTTGGAAAAGCAAAAGCTTTTACTCCTATAAATGGAAGGGAATGAAAATATGTGTGTTGGGTTTGTTTTAGGGAACACAGCATTGCATTTAATGTATAAAGTTGCACGCTTTCCTTTTCATCTTCCCAAGATCAGATCAGATCAGATCAGATCTATTCCCACCCTCAGCAGCACTCCACAGTCCACAGTCCACTCCACTCCACACCCACCTTTTCCATTCCATATTTCCATGGCCATGGGTATTGGGTAGTAAGTAGTACTACTAGTCAGGACTCATGAACGAATTGGGGAGCAGTACTCTACTGAGTTCTGAAGACTAGACCACCACCACATCCATTGAAAAAGGAGAGATTGAATATTATTTTATTATTGATTCCCCTCACCAGATCGATGTGGTCCGGACCCACTTGCCTGGTCAATGTGGACCACATATTTTAGCCCTAGCCTAAGACGTTCATTTATTTTTCATTTCATTTTACTACTACTACTACTAAATAAGAACACCATTTCAAAAATATTCAAATGAAATATGTTCAGGATTACTTGAAGAAACTCGCAAGTCCTGTTTTCAATTTTTACTCATTGAGGAGTTCTGATGACTTAGATCGATACCTAGGCAAAGATTATGCGGGATGAGTCAAAAGTTGTATATTATGTGGGTGCTTGCGAAGTTTGATATTCCTATACTATTTCATAAAACATGGTCATATATAAAGAAAGGGAGATATGTAGACATAAACTATAAAATTCACTTCCGCGTCTCAATTAATGTTCTTGTAACCTATGCTAGAAAGGAAACATAATAATAAAACTTGCAAACCATGGTAACATATTCAATTTACCCTTCTTAATACCATGCATGCTGACAGCCTAACATCACTGAAGCTAATCATTGTCAAAAAGAAGAGCACTTTGGCTTGGAGATAAAATTTTAAACTTGTGGACAGTTTATTATATATATATATATATATATATAGAGAGAGAGAGAGAGAGAGAGAGACAGAGAGAGAGAGAGAGAGAGATTGAGATGTGGGGAAACAACGGGTAAGATGAAAATATGGACAACTCACAACATTATCCATATCGAGATATTCATGCAGGGAACCGCTATATGGTGTATGAGAAACATTTTTTGTGTTTTTGTTTTTCCCCGGACCATAGAATGTTAGTAAATGTCAGAGAATTAGTAGTTCTAACAGAAGTCGAGCACCTCCTTCATAAGAACTCGAACTCAAGACTTTCTCTATTAAAAGGGATATTAAGTGAATAACCAATCACACCAACCAGTTGTTCTTATGGGAAACACATTGATTAATAGCATTTGTATAATTTGAGATTAGCTTTTTGAGCCACGTAGTTAGGCAATTGGTTAGTAGGTCAACTGGCCGGTGCGGATCGTTACATTGCAATTTTACATGCAATCTGTATAAATAGAAGTGTAAAAAATAGTGGAGTGGTTCTTGTAAATTCTTTGAATTTGGCATATAGTGGAGGAATTTGGTTTGTCGAGGTGCGATCCAAGTGATCGCAACCGTTGTATAGTGTTTTTAACGGTCGAAATTAAAACATACTTTTCCAGGAAAAACTTTAATTTTTCTCCGAATTTTTTTTTATTAAAATATTAATCTTTGAATGCAATGATAAACGACTGTGATGCAACTGTAGAGACTCTCTTACAATTGGACTGCAAGGAAGCCGCGTCCATAGTGGAGTGGTTGCATCACAATTTCTTTTCGTTTTTTGGAAATTGGGTAAAGGATGGATCTGTCGCACTGAAATCGGGTCATGGGTAGTCCTTGAAGGGATCCGCTCGTGGACTGAGTACCCCAACCCAAGTCCGACTTGCTCACGGGTCTAGACTAGATGAGGCTGCCAGTGGACTGCTTAGTGAGTGGTGGCAGAGTTAGAATTATGTAAGGCCAATTTAATACACATATATTTTGTATTAGATTATATACTTATTATATCATAAATTTTTTATTTTTCAATACATTACGTACATTTGCACATTGAAATGATTATAACTTTATACTTTTGAAGTAAATCAATCATTTGTTTTTTTCTTTAATCTACTTCAACAGTCACGTGCTTATTTTTTATTTGTAAGAGAAATTGAGAAATGAGAATATAAAATAACCGATTTTTTATCAAATCAAATCAAAATTATTAAAATTAGAAGTAGCTAGCTATACATAAATACTTATCAATAATATTTAAAATCAGATATATATATATATATATATATATATATATATATAAAATAAAACCCAGGCCCCAACATACACCAAAAAAAAGAGAGAGCAATACTAACAAAAAATATGTCACTATAGGTGAAAAAATTGTCACTAAAAACTTTTAGCCACACACTTTTAGTGACAACTTTTTTGTCATTGTCGTTCATTTTTATTGTAATGATAGCTCCACCTCTGTATGTGAGAGAGGTGTGTTTGGAGAGTAGTTGGTAGAAGTGTTCCCAGACTTAGGTTTAGGCTAGCTCAGATATATTAATTCATAGTCAATCCATGGCGGTAATTCTGTGCTCAATTCAGACCTCACTTATTTTGTTTATACCAATTACAGAGATGATGTTATACGTTTCCTATGTGGGCCTAAATGTCCCAACTTTGGTAGTTTCTCGTTGATCCTCCTTTTGTGCTTTGTTGAAAATTTGTTGGGGCACATGCAAACAAAATCATTTTAACTCCAAAAGATGATACATTTAACTCATCAGATCAAAGTAATTACTCAATCTCAATTAACCCAATCATCATAAAGGGATACTTTTCTTCCAACTAGAGGAAGCCATATTCCCATTTCACACTACCCTCTTCTTTTAAACTTTAAGATCCTTATAATGTTCCAATGATGTGGGCGCCCTCTTTTTGTGAGAGAAAAACAGCCCCTTCAAACAAGAGGGACCATGTTAGATTTTATGCACACATCGCTGATCATCTAAACCACCTAAGCTTGATTAATATAATTTGGAGGTTACTTCACTTATAGTCAATAGTTTTAGATTGTAACCTCCAAGAAATTTAACATGGCTGAGATCAGAACTGAGTTTTAGGTGGCATCACCTCAAGTGGTCGAGTTTTCGTTGCCCGAGTCAAATCTCTTCTTCTCCTCAATTCATACCTCCACATACATTCGGGCTACATACATATATGTGAGGGGAGTGTTAGGTTTCATCACACGCTCATCTAAGTCTAGGGATGGTTTTACATAGGGCCACACGGGGGCACGTGCCCCCACTCGAACACGTGCCCCACTCGAAATTAAAATATTTTTATATAAATTAGCATAATTATGAAAATATGCTACTAATATATAAGCACACATACTTCCATATATCTTGAAAATACAAGTATAGAATTAGTTTTATGCCTGAATTTCATCATATGATGCATTTATACTTGGTGTTTTACGAGTTGTTTATCTATTTGGAGCTATTCTTTTTTGATTTTCTTTATTTTTAACTATCTGGGAGAAATATTTTAAAATCAAGTCATTAACAAAACTAGTCGATCATTCTAAAACTCGTCAATGTTCATTTAAAATATACTTTAAAATTTTTGTTTAGGATTTTGTACTCATTTTTATCTAATTTAACTAAAAGTATGCATTATAAACTTTTGTAGTTAGTAATGCATGCCTTAATTTTGTACGATCTTACTTTGGTTGACTAAATAAAATAAACTTCTGCCATTATGATTAACAGGTGTCTCCACTAAATTATATTCTTAGATCCGTCCCTGTCTAAGTCACTCAAGTTTGATTAATATAATCTAAAGATTCATTCACATATTAACTAATTAATTTTAAATTGAAACCCTCCAAAAAAAAATTTCTAATAGTCCCTAACCCTAAATTTATAGGATATATAAATCTGGCGGGATGATCCACCTTTTGATTGATTATAAAGGGTGTGCCCATATCACAGCATATATATATATACACACACAAAGTTGCCGGCCCCACATCATCACATTTTACTTAACTCTTTTCAGCTTTTTTATCTTTTGCATGCAGTAAACAATATGTTCCTCATATGAAGCTTTCAATCATATGAAGTAAATGACAAGAGCCATTAAAAGGATAGTATTTATTAGATTCCCACTAGCTAGTAAAGTTTTCATGAGGTTAATTACCTTGAAGAAATCTATGACTTTGACTGCAAAAGTAGTACAGTACTAGTCATGATTTAACTACCTAGATAGAAGAAGAAACCATATATGCTGGAATTAAAACTAGCTAGCTCCATTACTGCTTGTTCTAATAATTACCTCAAAATTCTTTCCATTACGTAAGTATTTCTATTTAGTGCACACCCATTAGATCAACTTCACCACAAATGTTTTCTCTTGATCAAGTCTTCAATTGAAGCGTGCGTTAAATCTTCGCTAGTGTCATCTGTTAGTTTACTTATGTATACTCTTAGCAGCTAATGTTGTCACCACTAGTGTGGCGAGTGGTTTAGACGGGAGACAAATTATGGAAAAATAGTATATCACAATATATTCTTTAAACATCAAAATTTGCAAATTACTCCTAATTAACTCGTTTGAGGAAACTGATCGAAGGAGGAAAGACAAATCGATCTCACATGAGTACCATATAGGAGTATAAAATTGTAGGCTTTTAATTAGTGTTATATAAGTATATATCTAGCAGTGCATGTGATCTTTGCAAAGACTTGAATGTTCTTTCCCAAAACATGTTCAACTCAAATCAGTCCATCTTGGTCCTTAGCATAGGCTTTATCAATTCTACTTTTGGCTCCTTTGTTTCTGTAATTTAATTTCTTTTTGGCAAACTTGGAGATAAAACATTAATCCCACCTTTGAAGATATAAGAAAATTCATGCAAAAGAACTAAAGGACCTCGTGAATTCGACATGATGACTAAAGGCAACTCACATGCACTTTTGACCAAAGAAATTCCTAAAAACAACTCGGACATTTTTAATTTGAACAAAGAAAGGCATGTATGGATTGGCCTCATCAAAACTAGATGAATTCCAGGAAAAAAAAGTGCAGTAAGTGGACTGCACTTTGACATCCCCATACTTCCCCACCACACACACCCCAAACACCACACCCCACCCCCCCCAAAAAAAAAAAATCCCATACCCTAGAAGTCTGTACTCGTAATTTCGTTTAATGCATTTCCTTTTCACCAAAAAAAAAAAAAAAAAGCCCGTAATTTTTACTAGCTAGTTATAAATAGGGTATGATGATACAACAAAGATTTCATCCAATTTTCAGGTCATAGCTTTTAGTCAATCAACCTTCAGCTTTTCATTTCTAGCTATTTGGGTGATAAGGAAAAGTCTTACAATGGGTGGTTGGAAAGAAAATGAGATTAAAACAAAGGACAACAAAAGTTTATTGCAGAGACTAGAGAGAGAGAGAGAGAGATGGTGAAAAAGGTCCAATAATGCTGTGTAGGATAGCAGACAGAGGGGTGCTTTTTGTGGTACTTGGGGAATAAAACACTGTCTCTATACGAGGACTGGCGTGATGAGTTTTTCTCCTTTTTCCTCTACCGAAATGTGTATATTAATATAGAAAAGAACAAATGATAAACATGAAAAAGGTTAAAAAGATACACTCTCTCCTTTTTATCTCTCATCACACTCTGTCCCTTCTTTCTCCCTTTTCCACTTTAGTACTTTATTTGAATTTCTGCTGGCTTTGTCTGTCCATTCAAAGGGTGATGTGGAACAACAACAACACACAAAAAAAAAAAAAAAAGGGGGCAGGTTTTAAGCTCTGAGAGTGATTTTTTGAAATTGTAGGTCCCCTTGGCCTTGTGGACCCCTTTTCTTGTGAAACCTCTTTTGCATGAGAATAACACAGCAGAAAGGGGACAACAGTATTACCATTCGTTCAAGGATCAGCTTGTTTTACTAGAAATGTGTACTTTGATACGATCTTAATCAATCACATGATTCTTCAAAATGTTATGTGTTTCTGCTCTCTATTCTCGTACTATCAATTCTCAATCTCACGGATTTTAATAGTTGGAGATGTGATTTAAAGAAGTTTTTACACTTCTGCTCACGCACACGCACACACAAATCATATAACTCAAGAAATGATGTTCACATTGGAATTTATCATTTCTTAAACCATATATTTTTGGGAAACAACACGAAGAAGAGAATGTAGCTAGGGAGTGTGAATGTGGCTATATTTCCATTGGTTTAGATGTAGAAGTTGTAGTTGATCTTGGCTGAAATCTTCTTTTGGAGCTTTTCAAAATCTGGTGGAAAATTTGCTTGTGTTACAAACGAAAAGCTTGTTGTATAACTATTTTTTTTCATTAGAGAAAACGATTTTTATATTCAACTTTTGTACACACAAATTGATAAAATTTTGTATGGAGTATGCAAAGTTACATAATAACCCTTTCACTACTAAAAAAAATTGTATTGAAACTTGTAGAACCACCAATTACAAAATGACCTTCTAAAGATAAACCTTTTACATTAAGCTATAATCAGTATTTCATTACACTAAACAAGGGTGATAAAGTCCTTGTGGCAAACGAGAGAGGAGTCCTGCTACACACAGCAATCTGTGCACAGATTGTGCACAGATTTTGTTGCGGGCCCACCACGGGTCCCACACAAATCATCTGAGCCGTTCATTAAATGTAAAACATTTTTTCAACGCCCCCCGTACAAAATAAACTCAATCCAACAGCTATAGATGCTTCATCCAACCATCTAACTTTTCATTCAGATTTTCGGATAATGAAAAGTTATATGGTTGGATCAAGCACCTATAGGTATCGGATTGAGCTTATTTTTTACGGAGACCCTTCAAAAAATATTTTACATTAAATGAACGGCTCGGATGATTTGTGTGGGACCCGTGATGAGCCTCACAACGAAATCTATGCACGATCTGTCCACAGATTGTATGTGTGTAGACTTTTTGAACGAGCGAGAGAGAGAGAGAGAGAGAGAGAGAGAGAGAGAGAGAGAGAGAGAGAGTGCAAATAAAAGGCAAAAGAAGGTCCACAATCATACAAAAAATTCAAAATACTAAAAGCCCCAGTAGCAACAAGTATAAAGAACGAGATATGGTCTAGTCTTGCTAAGTTCTCTTTAGACCTCTCTCTCTCTCTCTCTCTCTCTCTCTCTCTCTGATTTCCCTCCTCTCCTACTCAAAACATTTTCCTTCTAAAGTCTTTTGTTGTCATTTGAAAACCTTGTAACCTAGTGGAACACATTTGTCTTTCTTTCTTCCAAATAGGAAACAAACCTCTTTTTTCCAAACATCAACAAACCAGAAGCAACTGTGGTGGTGGTGGTGGTGGTGGTGGTGAAGAGAGTGGAAAAAAGAAGAAGAAGAAGATACAGAGAGAAACAGAGTTGGTTCTGATCAAGAAACACCAAAGGGGGGGGTGTGGGGGTGGGTATTTTGGCCAAGTAATGCGAACAGGGGCTCTTACAGTGCACCAGACCCTCACTTCAGAGGCTGCTTCAATACTGAAGCACTCTCTCACGCTAGCCAGAAGGAGAGGCCATTCTCAGGTCACTCCACTTCATGTAGCCACCACTCTCCTCAGCTCCAGAGCAAGTCTTGACCTCAAAAGGGCTTGTCTCAAATCCCAATTACCCCCTCACCACCACCAAACCTCAGTCCCTCTCCATTGCAGAGCTCTAGAGCTATGCTTCAATGTGGCTCTCAACAGGCTCCCAACAACTCCTTCCCCTCTCCTCCATTCCCAACAGCCTTCTCTCTCTAATGCTCTCATTGCTGCTCTGAAAAGAGCACAAGCTCATCAGAGAAGGGGCTGCATTGAAAACCAGCAAAACCAGCAGCAACCCCTTTTGGCCATTAAAGTGGAATTAGAGCAGCTCATTTTGTCTATCTTAGATGACCCTAGTGTTAGTAGGGTTATGAGGGAAGCTGGGTTCTCTAGCACAGCTGTGAAAAGCAATTTAGAGGACTCAGTTTTTCACTCAGTTTGTGGTGGTGGTGCTGGGGTTTATTCCACTCCTTCTTCCCCTTCTCCACCTGAAATTAGCCATAGAGAAATCAGTAACTTTTGGCAAACCCATTTCTTGAATTTCAATCCTGAGCAAAACCCACTTTTCTTTTCCCCTCAAAAGAAGCTCTTCTTTGCAGAATCTGTAAAAGAAGAAGATATCAAGTTGGTTTTGGAGGTGTTGTGTAGGAAGAATAAGAAGAGGAATACTGTCATAGTTGGGGACTCTTTGTCCATAACTGAAGCTGTTGTTGAAGAATTAATGGTAAGGGTGGAAAGGGGAGATGTTCCTGGTGAAGTGAAATCAGCACATTTCATCAAATTTCAGTTCACATCAGCTCCCCTGAGGTTGATGAAAAGAGAGGAAGTCGAGCAGAACATTTCAGACCTGAAAAGGAAGGTGGATTGTCTCACATCAGGAGGAGAGAGAGTCATTATCTATACAGGTGACTTGAAATGGACAGTTGAGACAAGAGTTAATGGTGATATCGGGACAGGAGATATTAGTGGGTATGATCCAGTTGATCATCTAGTTGCAGGGATAGGAAGGTTGGTTTCTGAATATAGCAATTTAAACAGCAGGGTTTGGTTAATGGGAACTGCAAATTACGAAACCTACATAAAGTGCCAGATGAAGCGGCCTTCTCTTGAAATTCAATGGTCTCTTCAAGCTGTTTCTGTTCCATCTGGTGGGCTTGGTTTAAGTCTTCATGCTACTAGGTGAGTAGTACTTCACCGTTTTTTTTTTTTTTGTTTTTTTTTTTCCTTTTGATGAAAAGATGTCATTATAGAGTTCTCACACACAACTTTTGACCAAAATAATATGGCAGTTGCATTGTTTGAATTACTGAGTCCCTCCATGGACATTTTAGTCTACACCCATATATAATATAGAAATTAAGAAATACATACATCGGTTGGCGTTCTTTCTCTCTCTCTCTCTCTCTCTCTCTCTCTCTCTCTCTCTCTCTAAATATATATATATATATATATATATAAGAAATGCTACGGTGACCATGTTTCAGTATCACATTTTGAATATCATGTGAGGTGTCACTATTGCATTAATAGAATGTACTGCACTACATAACAAATAAGGCACATTCTATCAATACAGTGGTGACAAATCACTTGGTGCCCAAACTCTGATATACTTGACATGGTCATCAAAGTATTAATGATATAATAATATACTATGTGTCCATCTGAGGAGGAACCCTCCAAGAGAACTCACAAATAACAAATCACATGTATCAGTAAGTTAAGGTGTTGTCAAAAAGTGGAACACCAAGACTCCTTAATTTGAAGTTGGTGATTTATATTCACATGTATATACGCGTGTACTAAAGTGGAGTGTCCAATTCACATGGGGCTTCTATCCCTTGTCATGTGTATCGTGCAGGCAAGTATGGGCAGCTTTTTTGGTTTGTACTTGAATCTGGATTTGTTTTTATTCCTTTTACTAGTGTTGCCAAGCTTTCACGGTCTGAAACAGTCTAGACCATGCCACTGTGAAAAAGTAGAGTTGTTGAGACTCTTGGGAGAGATATGAATCACTGTCCTTTTGTTTCTTTCTTGCTTTGTCTGGATATATGCCACTCTTGTGTAATAGACATTCCTTGTGTAGTAAAGTAGGAATCAGTTAAAACAAGAATAGTTACAATTCGATCAAGGTTAGAGGGTGCTGTTTTTCATTATGAGTATCATTATTAGTGGAGAACAAAACAGTGTCCACTGAAGAATGCCATCAAAACTAACCAAATCAAACCAAGCCTTGAGTTACAATTAATTGGAATTGACTACATGAATCCTTTCTCTATTGAGCTCTGTCAAATGAGAATGCCATTAAACCTACTATTTGTAAAATCATGGTTTTTTTGGATGCATTAGAAGCTGTATTCTAGGGAGGGAAATGCTTGTTACCCTGGATCTTTTTCAGTGCTATATAACATTGTTCATGTGAAATACCGAAAAGAATATAAAGAATTGTCCCTGAGAATTCAGCGGGTTAAAATGTGTAATCAGATTACAATGATCATAATTTTTTGCACTCGTTTACATTTTCTAGTCTTCTTA
Organism: Rhododendron mucronatum var. ripense; assembly: GCA_019656295.1. Lineage (NCBI taxonomy): Eukaryota > Viridiplantae > Streptophyta > Magnoliopsida > Ericales > Ericaceae > Rhododendron > Rhododendron mucronatum. Next base: position 168,883 of record BPLT01000074.1, on the reverse strand, counting down.
ATCTTTTAAACTTCTAAACAAAGTTGATAAGAATCATCTGGTATTTGCAGTGGGCATGAGTCTAGGCTACCCTTCTCAGATATCCAATCTCAAGTGCTGGAAACAAAGCCTACTTTCACTGGAAAGCAGGAACTAGAAAAGCTCAGATGCTGTGCAGAATGCACCTCCAAATATGAAACAGAAGCTTCACTGTACAAAAGCTCTTGCAACGCTAAGGACATGGACAAGGGTTCAACCCAATTGCCCCACTGGCTACAATCACAAGGCACAAAAGAGCATCAAAAGGTAGGGATATCAAGTGCAAAACAATCTTGTAGTATTAACTGGTCTGGAGGGTTAATTGCTGTATTTAATACTTCTATCAGCCAACATGTATAATGTATCTGTTTTTCAGCCTTCCGATACTGTTAACCCTGACATACCAGTGGAGGTAAACGTCACTTGTGTATTGACCAGTTTATGTTATGTACCAGTTCATAGCCGAATACCCAGTTCGCAGCCATACGGCTTATTCTTGTCTCATAAGACTGCTCTAAAGCTCTTTTCGGTTTTGTGATTGTGGAAAATTCACGACCACAAGACCCCATTGTTATTTCTGTATTGCAATTAGGTTAAGTCCAATTAAATTCTTACTGTTTTCCCCTCTACATTTCAGGATGATTTGGTTGAGTTGAGGAGAAAATGGAACAGAATGTGCCACAGCCAGCATCAAGGCAGGAATCTTCAGAACAATACAAGCTCTTTTTTACTCGGAAATCAAAGCTTAAGCGGAAAGAACTATTACACCTATGCACCATCACATACTTGGTCCCCTAATCTAAACAGTAAATTTCCAGACTCGAATTCGATCTCTTTTGCCCACTCAACCTCAAAGCCTATCCCAACCGCAACACCTCTGGCTCGGTTCAGACGCCAACAATCATGTCACATAGAATTCAGTTTCAGCAATGGGGATTATCAGAAGCACCCGTCTCTAGAGCCAAACTTGGATTCTCTTAAGAAAACTGAAGGAAAGGAAGTGAAAATCACGCTTGCTCTCGGAAATTCCCTATTGGTTAATACTGATAAAGTGGTGGAAAGGAGAAGCGAAATATGTAAGAAGCTGCAAGAAAATGTGCCCTGGCAATCCGAAATAATTCCTTCGCTGGTAGAAGCTTTGATCGAATCCAAACCTGGTAAGAGAGGGACTTGGTTAATGATTGAGGGGAATGATTGGATAGGAAAGAGAAGATTGGCACGGGTGATTGCAGAATCAGTTTTAGGGTCAACTGATTTTCTTTTCCAAATGAACATGGGAGATGAAACAGAAGGTAAGGTGAGACTTGAAAGAGCCTTGAATGATCGTAAAAAACTTGTTGTTTTGATTGAAAATGTTGATTTGGCCGATACCCAATTCATGAAATTTCTTGGAGATGGATTTGAAACTGGAAAATTTGGAGAATCAAGGGAAAAGGGGGCAGATGATAGTGAAGCAATATTCATCCTAACAAAGGGTGAATTTGGAAAAGACCTGCATTCTGTTATCCCAATGAAACTGGAGGTCAGTGGAAAACTTCCAAATTCTGATAACAAGAGGAAAGCTGGGTGGGATTTCCCAAACAAGGCCAAGAGTCCGAGAATCGACGGTAAAGAAAATGAGAAAGCCAAAAAAGAGTTCACAAGGCAGTTGAGCTCCAACAGCCTTGATCTGAACATGAAAGCTGAAGATGAGGACAACGAAAATGAAGCCAAAACCGGAGATGTCAGCCCCATTTCGAGTGATTTAAGTTGTGAAACTGGAAGTGAATCTAAAAACCCACATGGGTTCCTCGAAGTGATCAAGAACAGGTACATTTGGAACTGGGATTCGGCCCGCGAGAGCCAGGTGAAAGAGATGACCTTGTCCAAGATCAGAGGGTGTTTTGAAGAAGTGAATGAGAGTGAAGGGCTGAATTGTCAATTTGATGTAGAAGAGAGGGTGATAGGGGAGGTTTTAGTTGGGTTTGGGTCTTTTCTCGAGAACCTGTTTGAAAAATGGCTGAAAGAAGTTTTCCGAAATAACTTGCGAACGGTTAAAATTGGCGGGAAGGAGGGCAAGAGGAGTGTTAGGCTATGTTTGGGGGAAGGGAATGAAGAGAGTAGTGGGTTTATGGGTTCAAGTCTCCCCATGAAAATCCAAGTCTCCTTTGTGGGTTGAGAGGTCCCTTGTAAATGGAAAATGACCTGAATGTACTTGTGTTACTGCTTAAAGGTTTTTAATAGAATGTTTCTGTTCTTTTTTCTTTCTCCTCTTGCCCTCCCTCTGCAACTGTGTTTCCATCTTTCTCTTGTTGTATTTTTTTCCCTTCTTTTTCTTTTGGATTTTTACAACATTTTGCCATTTTGGGCAAATGGATCTCTACTGCATAAAATTTCTCTTTGTAGCGTAAATCTCACAATGCGATCTAGTTAGTCTGCCAAGATGCAGAACAGTTTTGTTTTTGATAACCGAATGTCTCAACCATTTTACGCACACCTCGACTAATTTTGTGATTCTGAAATAACTAATCGGATAAACTTCCAATAGCCCCGAGCAGTCATATGTTGTTAAAGCTCACTTGCGTTGCAAATAATCAGTGTTTTCCTTCCCATTTAACAGAATATAAGCACAAAATGGTGGACTTGGGGATGTTGTAGTGCATGCACCCCAGCAACAGCGTGAATGTGCGGCCGATCTGATCATCCATTTTGGCATGAAGGGCTCAGATATAATCCGAGCTCCTACATATTTGAACCGTCCATTACTTGAATTAAAATACGAGGCGCACTACACACTGTAGTACGTGGGTGCACTATAGCATCCCCAAATCTCAAAATGGTATTATATGCTAGCCCAAGGAGAACATACTTGCTGGTAGAGTGAAGCCAGATTATAATACTAGGTGGACTTGGAGGAAGATTTGAAGAAGGTACGAAGCAGGTGGAAATCACTCACCACAAAGGTTTCTTAAACACCTTTCCATTGATTATATTATCTCCAATATTATAGCCCCTCCTCATCCACTCTTTTGATTGCAATCAATGCAATGGTGATCCATACATGGATTATTATAAATAAAAATAAGGGAAAGAGTAATCATCTATATGTTCATTGGGCCAAAAACAGAAGGGAAAAACATACCCTCCTCTCCACTACAAGCCAATGTCCCTTTTTTCAGTTAAACATGTTCTCTTTTTGTGTTGAAAAACCCTTCATCATTACTTTTAATTAATTGATTGTGCTCATCAAACGGAAGAATGATTACATCAAGCGGCGAATGTGGGGTCTGTGTGTTCCTATGGTAGATGGAAATAAAACCTCAACCAATAATTTCAATTTTTTCGTCGAGTTGATGATTAGGTATGATATGATAATAACCACATAACAGTGCTATAGAAAGGCTAGTCTATAATGGGGGAATGATGGGCAACACTACTAGTGCAAATGTTTCATTTTTCCTAAAAGCTCATAGTGGTCATTTTGTCACGGTTTAACCATGGTGATATTAGCCAAAAACACTGTATAAAGAAAAGGTTAACAGTTAACACATTGCACCAGAAGTGTTGAATAATTTTGCTGCATTTGTTGAGTTTTGTTTTTTTGGGGGACAAAAGTGAGAAGTTGTATTGATATCATATAAAGCCTAACGACACTTACAATACGGAATTCATTACAAATATCTTGGACAAAGCCAAATTAATCGTCTAACAGATACAAAGCAAGAGAATTACAAGGCATTTGATATCTTTCCCCCCAATTCAGGCATCACTTGATGCACATTTTGCTAAAATTTTATATTTTCTAGCAGTCTTAAAAAGAGATAAGATGTTAGTCAAGAAAAAAGACGACAAATATTTAGACGATTAGACAAACTTCAACTAAATATGAACACACCAATAAACTTCTAAAGTAACAGCAAGCCACATGAGTTGCTCCAGCAAGGACATCATACGGAAGTAGTAGAGCACTGTTGACATAGATGCCGTTGTGAAGCAACATCATCTGGAAGAACCTAATATGTAGACGTAATATTCGCCCAAAGACAAAACTAAAAACTCTCACAAAAAAAGAGAGACAAAACTCTCACAGTTCAGACCATAAGTCATCACAAAAAAGAGAACTGTCACAGATTAGATGACAAGTTGTTGATTTAAAGAGACGAGAGAGAGAGAGAGAGAGAGAGAGAGAGAGAGAGAGAGCTGCATTTGTTGAGTTAGTAGTGAGATTTTTTATATTCTTTTATCAGAGTTAATGGAGAGTTCTCAATGCCCTTGTACAATTCCAAATCATCATCTACTTAAAGAACCATTTAGACACCATCATTAACTCAAAATCCTCAATTACCATAGGCTCTCCAGTTTTGCTATGATGAAGGCCTCTTTTTATCATACTTTCATGAGTTTATTATCATTCCCATTGTCTCCTAATCAACCTTCCAACACTTAAAAAGCTTGCAAATGGATTGCCTGAAAGTTTAGAAAAGATGGTATGATTCTGCTAGGTTTGAATCTTACTAGCTCCTTCTGTGTTGCTAATATCTTAGTTTTCTAGATACATGAGCACTTTCTTCGTGCTTCAATAGCGGCAAAATAATAAGTCCCTATTATTGTGCAGTGTATATTCTATTTGGTATAGCTTTAGCTAATGCTCATTCTTTTTTCCTTTTGGCCTATGATTTTACAAAAACTAAAAGCAAAATTGCGTTACCAAACCAATTTACAAAACAAAAACAATTCATTATGCAATTCGTGCGTGAGAAGAGGCAATACTCCCTTTGTACTGCATAATTATTATTATAAACAAGAAATGAAAAGATTAAGAAAAAGATTAACATAAACAAAAATAAAAGGTGGCTGGGTAATTAAATGGAATTTATCGGTCAAAGCATCCCAAGAATTGAAGCAGTCACATAAAGCAGAGCTGCTAAAGAGCAGATAATAGAAAATTTTAACGACAAAAGAGTTGTGCTGTTATCTGTTTATGATAGTCACCAATGAAATCAAAAGAATGAACAAAAACTAGCTACTTTTACTTCAGATCAAGTGTCTATCAATCTTACACATGTTACAAAGAAAGGGAAGGAAAACTTGGATTAAACACAGAACCGGGGGAGAGGGTAAATACCGATAAAACTTACATAACAGGGAAAAGAAAAAGAGACGCCAATATACAAAGAATGACACTAATTGCATGCTCTAATGTACATTTGTGAACCTAGGATTGCCTTCTATAAACATATACAGATATGGGGTGGTTAGACAAGATATTTCCACCCCCATAACTGAAGCAAAATACTACAGAAAAACTTAGAATAACAAAGAACTTACAAAGAATTTGACGGCGATGTTCTTGAAGAAGAAACTTGTAAGGACTTATTACGGTTTGACAAATCTACAGTCATTCCAAGGTCGAGCAAAGGTTTTAGTCTTCTCCCTACTTCATTGCCCAGTAAATTTATTTCCTTGACAATCATAGACATAGCAGATTTGCAAGAATCCTCATCCCTAAATGCCAGCGTCCATCTCCCATCAACCAAAGCATTTGTCTTCAGCTTCCCTTGAGCAGCATGTTTAGAAGTATCCACGAAGGGAAAAGTGGATGGACGGACCCGAAGATGCAACCATCTTGAATGCTTATCATCAATTCTTGGCTGGAAGACGTAAAAACAAAAGCACATCGAGGTTAATAGCAAGAAGTATCCGAGAAATAGAAAGTAATGGATCTAGGAGGCTAATAGCAACAATCATTTACTTTTATAGTACTTGCGAAGAGAAGCATAGCACAGTCTCACTTACATTACAGCCAACCAAAGGGGCAGTAACACGAACTACTCCATAATGCTTTTTCAAAGGCAATTCTTCTGCAAGAACAATCCACCCTGACGTTCCAACAGATATTGCTACCAAGCAAAGATGGCGTTCTTTACCCCTCTCAAATGAAATCCTACAAGGCACTGCATCAACTGAACAGCAGCCAGCAGGGGGAAAAAATCCAAAATGGGTAAGATTTTAAACAATACAGTAGAGTCATCCATCAATTTATAAAGCCAATAATTAAGTACATGCAAGCCATTGAATACCCAAATAAGAAACTCCAGATATGAATGTGTATGCTCCAGTGTTCTAAAACAAGGAATTAATCGGTGATTAATAGCTGGCAGGGCCTATCTGATTAGGTCGGACTAACAATTAATCGCCAATTACTAATAAATATGCACCGATTATTCGCCGATTAATCGCTCGAAGGTGGCCGACCGCCCGACTAGCGCCTAGCAACTTTTAGAACATTGGAATGCTCACATAGCTACGCGAATAAGAAACTCCAGATATGAATTTGTATGCTCACATAGCTCCTATCAACATACCGCAAGAGAGAAACTAACCAAGTTTTAATTCCGCCCCTGGTTTGAGACCAAAAACATCCAGACCAGCAGCAGTTTTTGCTTGGGGCTTTTCAGGGACATCTAGGGGAGGGTGGATGGGCGGTTGATCAGGCAAAGCTCCACCAGTAGAGAAAATTTGCACTTGATGGAGTAGAACAAATACCTAAAATGGAATGATGATGATGATTACTGAGATATCAAAACGAGAGCAACAATTAATAAAGAAATGCTGCTACGCAAAAGGACCCAAAAGAAATTTGCTTTCAAATTATTCATCAATGGATGCTAATACAAAGCAGGATCAACTTCTGCCTCCTAGTAATTGCACATACATTCCCTAATAGGAAGTTGGCCCCCACCATTGATATGAAAGCACACAAGTTGAAGCGCTAGCATGTATAATATTTTTATGTTCCTATAGAAGGGTATTGACAAAAACTGAGTTCAAACACAACCTTCACCAACTCGCACATTCTTTCACCAGCGACGAAAGACGACTCACCAGGAATAGCTGCAGCAGGAATAATATTTTACATTATTAAGACGAGCATAACTACATACAAGCATGTTAACATAATGCTCTTTCCAAAATTGACACAAAAAACTCCAATTCATTGATATTTTTACCTTCAGAAGAACACTTCTGTGATGGGAATAGCAAGCACTTGGGCTCTTTCCGAGGTGACGAAGCCTCAATTGCTACGAGTAAGAAGTTTTATTCATCAACATATAACTAGAACACTAGTGAACATAAAAGTTCTCCAACAACAAAAGTAGAATACCTTTTTTGCAGTTTTTCCACTCATCACAAAGGACTGTTATAAGTACGTCAGACCAGGTTCCTCTAGCCTCCACATGTAGACCACTAGTGCAGTTCTTGTACGACTCCTATGCATGAAGAGACCAGCGCAAAAATATACAATTAACAATCAGATCATCAAGAAAAGACTGCGGATCAAAAAAAAAATCTAGAAAAGACTGAGTCCAATGTTAAAATATACACAAAACAGCTTGCAGATGTATGATGAATGAACTGGGACGATCCAACAAATTATACACGACTGTATGTAAGATTATTTCAAGGCCACTCAAATTGAAATCAGAAAATGGTAAGCAGTCAGCAGTAGCAGCGAGAAAGACAGGAGGTGCAAAAAAATCAAGTTCCCAAAAAACTGCTACTTAGAAAAGGAGTTCCGGTAAAAATGCCCAGTAAGTTCAAGAAGATGCCACTTTTACCTTCGCATACTAACCTAGACTCGCCTCAATAAGAGGCAATGTGAAAGTAAAAGCAGATAGACAGATAGACTTAAAAGCCAAGACGTTGTCAAGGTTTACAAAATAATGGGACTTGAAAGCCAAGACGTGGCAATATTTGAAGCTAAAAGATGAAGGAAAAAAACTCACTAATACAGATAGACTTAAAAGCCAAGACGCTGTTAAGGTTTACAAAATAATGGGACTTGAAAAGGTACACTTACTTAATACTGGGTCTACATGATGTACGTAAAAATAAGATGGGACTAACCAAAAGAAACAATAAAGACAGATGTCCAAAATAATACATGACAATACACAAAAACATGCAAGGCCCTTGATTACCTATTGCAGTGGCAGCAGCAAAACAAACAAAGTGTGCAGTCCTGCAAGGACTAATGCATTGTGCTTTTGATGGTTTTTCTTTGTTCTTCTACCATCCACAAATTCAAAGAGTATTAACTTTCTTTTAAAAACTTGACTTCCTCGGACTTAATACCATCTTCTTTTCCCACAATGTGTATCACAAGACCTTGAATGATTAGAGTGAAGGCTGAAATGTGCAATTGAGATTGATGGATACTAAATCAATAACCAACTAATATTACAGTTTGAGCACTCTGATGCTAGTATAACTACACCATCATGATTACACAAGATGATACACATGTTGGTCACCAGTACAATAATGACACAAAAAATCCTTCGTCAACTGAAGGAACACGGACCCTATCTCTTCTATGCATCAAAGAATATCTTCCTTTGAACAACTTCAGATTGCCTTCGTTCTTTTGAACTAAACTAAATTAAAGTTAATTAATGTAATATCCACCATCAATAGAAGCTATGTAAAAGTACATCAAACAAGATAAGACAACTTCATTACATGGTGTATTATCCGGATGTATAGGAAACAACTTACTTTGAGCAGCTTTAGATGATGACTGTTAAACTCTGCCTCACTATAAGGAAGCAACTGCCGCAAAAGCCAACCTCCATCCCATAATGTTTCTGCAGAAATATTTGACCGGCAGAAAAGACTGACCAAGGCATCGAGAACCTAAAGTAAGTTTATATACCTTGTCAGAATAGAATAGAAAAATTGATACTCAAAACAAATTATGAGTTCATTAACGTCCTTTGACCAAGACACGAAGCGCGAACTGGCTCATAAGCACAGCGTGGTTAGGCACAAAGCAACATAATCATTAACCACCATGCAACACACCTAATACAACACAATTTTAAATTTCCCATAAACAGGTCTGGCAGAGTACGCTTATTGCTACAAATTTGTCAACAAAAACATGAGCAAAGGCTACTTCAGTCATGTAAAAATCAGCTTTTCTGCTATGAGAACAGCATTCCATATCCCTTTAGTACTTCAAATTGCTCATTATTACATCTACACTCCTTTCGTCATTGCTTTTTTCCTAAAGTCCTCGTCCAGTCGTATTTGTCCTCTCTTTTGTACCCTACATGCCGGCTGGGGATTGGCTATTTGGCTCGAAGATGAACGCAAGCACAGAGTCCAAAACGCTTCAGTGAACAATGAAAGACGATAACAGAAAGGGGAGGAAAGGAAGTAGGGTGGTGGATGGTAAAGGAAGGGAAAGAATGCAAAGGCCAAAGGGTCTTAACAAATCCAAAAATATTGCAGGCATGGTGTGTTAAGAAGAGACCAAGTACAAAGACATTTCTACGGAAGTGATGAGAAGTTCTAAAGGTGACAAGGGTAAATTAGGAATTTTAAGGCCATGCCCAGACAGGAGGTGAATTCTCATCACATAGTACCCAAGAATTCTAAAAAAAAAACTATCTAAAGTTGAGGTGAGGTAGGACATTCCTTGGTTCACCCATTATAGCTCTATAAGAACGCAGTTTAAAAAACAGTTTTGGGAATTCAAAGCTGTATCAATTCCGAGAGAGAGACAACACTAGCTATCGATTGAAGGACACTTTGGTGGACTTACCATTGGAAGGGGGGAGGCCAATCGGAGAAATTCAAGCAATAATCCTACTATGTCTATAATTTAACAAAATTTAGTCCCCACAAATTGCGAGAAGCATTCATAGATGCTACACAATCATGTTTCCTCATCTATCTCAGACACCATACCAACAATACTCATCTACAAGGAACTCATGCAAGCCCGACCTCAAAATTCAGCAGCGTGTGGACAATGGAGGATGGTTTGATTGAATTACAGAGAGGATGATGGGACAGATAGCGAAAACGTTGTCCAACATTTGCCATGCTAAAAAACTGAGGTTCTTAAACAAAGACTCAAAGAGATGGTAAGTATCTGTCAGTGAGGTGGTGAGGATGGCTAATTTGTTGAAAGGGATATAACTGAGCCTGGAAATTTATACAACTAAAAGTAAAATAGCAGGGACTATGGAGGCGATCGGCCAATTCAGGAGGAGGTTATTGGGACTCTTAATAGCATGAGCATCAATGGTAGTTAAAGTACAAGACCAAATAAATAATATGGAAAGGCACCAAGGGCACAGTGATGACAAGGCGGACTGTAAGTACTATATATCTTAAATTTCCTACCACAAAATACTGTATCTCCACCGGATGTATCAGTTTACTTCTGTAGTATGGAACGAATTAATCTTATAAAGCCCCGACATGATGCAAGTGCCTAAGAACCCAAATGTAGTACAGTGTAACCTTTCCTTCCCTATCCCCTTCTTCCATCTATTCTTCAACAACTTAGAAGCTCTTCGACCATAAAAACAAGGGAAGATGGCCACAACCACTGCATAATGAATAAAGATAAAAGAAAATAGAAGTAACACAACTATATTCTGGAAGAGAAAAGAGTACTTGAAATCTGTGCACACGAGGGCTCACTCCAACTTCTGGACAAGAACATGACAACCCATATTGATCCTGCTCACAACCGGGGAGAAAGGAAAAAAAGAAGCACAAATTACTAGACAATCACACAAGTAATATGAATGGCAAAGTATAAACTTGCTCAATAAAAAAGGCACGATTGAAATAATTCAGTAGACAAACGTAATTCCACCAAGCCAGAAAACACTGGACAAACTCTTTCATCATATATTACTTCTAGTGTCGTGCCAAGAACATTCTAGAAATATTTCTTTTAACATATTTCATTAAGACATTGCAAGTTAAACCATCTTTCATGATGCAATGTTCATACAGTGACGCAAGATTCCTACAGCTCTGCAAAGCACAATATAAAGTTGCTTATCCAGTAACTGTGACTCAGACAAATGTAACAAGCATTATAAATAACCATTGTGCGTCAAGCAATACCAAAAGATTCAATGAGAAGTACAGAAGTAACTATGCTTAAGACATGCAGAGAAAGAGGAGCCACAGGGCAGGGAGAGGAGAGATAGAGTGTGCAACAGACAGGAGTAGCATACCTTAAGCTTTTGCAAATAGCAATCAAGTTCATTACTGACGCCATCTTTCATTGAGCTACTTTCTGAAGAAAAAAGCTGCTCCTCGCCCGAGCCCTCACCCACCAAAGCTTGCTGAAGTCAAACAAACAAGAAGGCATTATACTTCAACCACTCAACCGATAATCAGGGTATATACACAAATCGAGCGTATAAAACTGAACTTCAAACCTGATGACCTCAATCCAACAGATAAAAATGTTATCAAAGCTAATTGAAAATAATTGCCATGCCATTTGGAAGGTCATTAGCAAACTTAACCTACATTAATCTCTACCATAAACTTTAAAAGTCCCTCAAGAGATAGATAATCTTACTCCAAAAGTTTCTAGAACATGCAGCCTTTACCTGGATTACAAAGTGAAACAGTTCTATACATTGCTGCCCCACATTCAATGGAACATTAAGGGAATCATAATATGGACTTATATGACAGCAATCATCAGAAAATAGCCTCCAAAAAGTCATGTAGTCAAGTAAGACTTTTAAGTGTATGAATCCATAAGCATCTGCAACTTCTGATATTTATCAAAAACAGGGAAAAAATTGTCAAAAAAACGTATGTAATACTCATCATTTTAATACATTTTGTCTGCTATAATCCACCCAACCAATAGCAGAGTTACGAAGATTTCGGCGATGGAATTAACTGCGATGTATCCGAATTCAATGGAGAATCAGAAGTATTCATTAATGGGATCCACAAACTAGAAACTGTGTAGTTAGGGTATTGATGCGAGAATAAGGAGGAACTCATTGTTGCAAGGGCTCACTAACAAGCGCCAACAAACCTTCAGCGGTTAAGTAGGTTTTGGCTATGGAAACCGATTAGGCTCTATGGAGCAGGACTGTAGGAGTAAAAGATTAGTTCGGTTAAATTTCAGAAGTTGCATAATGCTGGATTCTAGTGAAAACGTTGCTGGAAGCCCGGACAACATAGCTTTATGTTTAGGTGTGCATTTGAAGGCCAAAGTGCCAAAAAAGGTTGGGATCATTTCTTCGTTGCATAACCTCTTCCCAGTGTTCTAAAAGGCGGAATTAATCGCCGATTAATCGGCGATTAATCGGAAATTTGTCTTCACCGATAAGATTAATGCCTTGGCGGTTGGATTTGGCGCTCGGGAGGTTAATCGGCATTAGTCGGCGATTAATCGCCGATTAATCGGTTAATCGCCAATTAATCGGTCGGCGGTTAGTCGGCGATAAGTCGATTAATCGGTTAAAAGGCTATTAATCGGTTAAAAGGCTGTTAATCGGGGAAAAATCAGTATTTTCGGAAAATGAAGGGGGTAACTGTTAATATCTCATAACAGTTTAAAATGGCAGATTTAGTCATTTAGGGCGAAAAATCAGTCGACGAAGTTTTTCAGTCGATCAATTGACTTGCTCTCTCTCGTATGGTCTCTCTCTCTCTCTCGATCCCCCCCTCTCTCTCTCATATGATCTCTTTCCAAATTCTGTTTTTATTTTGAAAGTCTATATACCCGTATCTATATGGCCACCAGGCCACGTCTGTCGTCTGGAACTGTGTACAGTAGCAAAGTGTAGTATTTTTTTTTTAAAATCTTATTTCGTACTACTTTTTCTTTTTATATATATATATATATATATATATAGATAACCGATTAATTGCTACAAGCCGATTAATCGGCGATTAAAAGGCCTTGAAGCTTGAAGGTGGTCGACCGAGCGACGAACGCCGAGCGACTTTTAGAACATTGCCTCTTCCTCGAAGTGATCAATCCAATCTAAAACCTCGTCCATGATCCAGAGCAAATAAGGTACTTTGTACAATCGCCTACACGATCAATGTTCTAAAAGGCGGGATTAATCGCCGGTTAATGGGCGATTAATCGGAAATCTGGGCTGACCGATGAGATTAATGGCTAAAAGGTTGAATTAGGCGGCTAGAAAATTAATTGGACTTTGGTGGCGATTAATCGCCGCTTAATTGGTCGGCGTCTAGGCAGCGATAGGCGATTAATCGGATCATAGGCGATTAATCGGATCATGGGCGATTAATCGGCTAATGGGCAATTAGGCGGGGTAAATCTGAATTTTTAGAAAACGAAGGGAGGTAACTGTTATACTCATACCAGGTTATTTAGGGCTTCGAATTACTGTGTTAGGGCTCTCATTCGATCAGCCTCTCATCGATTTGGATCTGGAAAGAAACCCAGTCATCGCCGACTGCTAACGTCAGTACATCGACGATCGCCTCTCATGATTGACGCCAGTCATTGCCGACGCCTTTCATCACCATTCACGGCCATTGTGCCTCACTGCTGACTACTGTAACTCTCGATCCCTCTCTCTTGATCCCCCTCTCTCTCTGTAATTTCTCTCTCTGTGTAATTTCTCTCTCTCTCGGTAATTTCTCGATCCCCCTCTCTCTCTGTAGTGAGTAGTATTTTTTTTGGACAAAATTTAACACTTGAGTTTGAGTAGTAGTGTAGTATTGCAAATTTATGGTTTGGACCGTTTGGTGTAGCCGTGTAGACCGGTAGACGTGTAGTAACTAGCAAGTATTGATGGTAGAGAAGATATATCACATCAACTAGAAAAACTGTGATTATTGATAGTAGGGAGGTTGTAGAATATTTATATATAAAAAAAAAAAAGACTAATTGCTAAAAGGCGATTAATGGCCGATTAATAGGTCTCGAAACTTGAAGGTGGTCGGCCGGCCGCCTAGCGCCGAGCGCTTTTTAGAACATTGTACACGATTTTGCTTAAATACTTGCTTAGTCCCAATTTGTTTGTCCATTTTTGGGAACCCAACTTTTTAAGGGGACATAATGATTGCACCTAAAAACATTTAACTTTCCAACATTTACCCTTTTAACTTTTTAAAAAAGTTACTTTATTTGAAAAAAGCAAGGGCATATAGGGTATTTAGTTCATTAAAAAGCAAATGGACAAACATTTTGGGATACTGAAAAGTCTAAAAGTGGAAAAACAACTTGGGACGGAGGGAGTACCTCATAAGAATCAAAACCCTATTCCAACAACGCAAATAAGGTACCTTACAAGCAAAGTACTCTGCAAATTGGGGGACTTGAGGTAGCCACAAAATACTTGAAAGTGGAGAAACGTCCTTGAGGGCACTTTGTAGGACCTAAGTGACAGATAATTCGTGCCAACCAAGTAGGTTACAATAAATAAACCAACTAAGAAGTTTAATCCAAGAGCTAAGCATAAAAACTCCTGGGATTACAATTATGTCTGAAACCCATTCTGGTCAATCAGATTATACGGTTTAATCTTCTACACCAAAATTTGATTGGTAACAAATAACATGGTTCTATCAGCCTTTTGATTGGATAGCAAGTAATCCTACATTATGGCATCAATCTCAACACTTGTGATGACAAATCAATACGAAGAAGTTTAAGACAGTCAGGATGTGTATCATTTTCCCGTTTTCTTTCCCTCTTGTTATGCATGTGTTCTTGCGAGTGCACAAGTCTCCTTTTCATTAAATCTTGAGTTGTTGGAGTGGGTTATGCATATCCACCAGAAGAATATCAAAGAAAACTCAAAAATTCCGTAGAGGCACACATCCAGACAGAGCAAGCAGATAAAAATGAGGTTGCATACCAAGGATCAGACAGAAAATGAACTTCCAGTGTAGACAAGAACTCATCACCACGCAACAGTATATATGTTCATAGATAAGAAAGCTGGAATCACACGATGTTATCAAATAATGTGAAGAATAATTACACCACAACATACCAGTAAGAGTTTTTTATGTTGTTTGCGTTGAGGAAGAATTCCAAGGGCATCTAGCATTGTTTCATCCAGTTCTACAGCCCCCAAAAATTGATGAGAAAACAGTTGTAAGCAGTAGTCAAGTACTATGGATGAGTCGGATGTACAACCTTTAGTTTGTAAGAATGTAGCCAACACGCTCAACGAACCCAAGACTTGAACATCATCCCCACTAGTAACATAAGAAAGCAAAGCCTCCCTTCACAAAGTAGGTCAATTATCAACACAAGTATGATTTTAATATTTAAACAGAAACAGATCACACTCTCTAGCGTGAGAAAAGAAAGCCATCTGAGTAGTGAGTATATACTAAAAATTATGTATTGGTTACAAATTATAAGCATCCTCCCAGTGGAAATAAGTTATAGGCTTATTCAAACAAAGCTGACATTTTGCCATTGCTTTAGTAACACCTAAGAAAAGCTACCATAGAAAGATACAAGATAGGCAGTCTGATAAGTTGAAGACCCCATTATGCGAGTTCTGTATCGTTGCTAGTTACCTTCTCACCCTTTCTTGCCGTTCCACATCAATAAAAGTAGAAAGCAAATCAGCAGAATATATAGACAGATAAACAAAAAAAAAACAAAGAGAATAAAGCAAAACAGATAAGGAAATTAAAAAGTATGTCCAAGTGAAAAACAAGAACATAACATATATGTGACATAAACAAATCAACAAACAACTAAGAGAGAAACAAAAAAATAAAAATGTGAAGCATTCCTCTACTATCATTTTCACGTACACCTAAGCCATATGCTGCCTCTTATTCCAGAATGTTAAGATTGAACATAAAAGCCTCATATTTTAAGACCTACTTGACTAATTCAACAAGAGCTATAGACTACTGCAGGACAAAAAAACTACAAGCAAGTCATGATGTAAGTCACCTTAAAGCTGTCTTCGAACCATTAATATTATGTCGTATGACATCATCTTGCAAGTTAATGTCAGAACTGGAGTTCGGTACGGTAACTCTTAAACTTCTGCTATCCACCTCTGGGCTAAGTTTATCATTGTCCGGACTATAGTTTTCATGAGAAAAGCCAGTACCGGGCATATGGCCATTGAGTTTGGCTTCAGAACGCGGCATAAATGCTTCAATAGGAAAGAAAAGAGCAGCAGCAACCAAGTTTGCCAAATCTTTAATTTTGACTATTCGCAAGATAGAACATAGTAAATACAGAGAAGTCATGGGACCGATCTTCATTCCCTGAATTTATAGGAGAACAAAAGGTTAGATTTGTTAGAAACAGAAAATCTCGTAAATATAGCTTAAACAACGAAGAACAAAACAGGCAAATCCATCCTGATAACAGAACACTCAAAAAAAGTAAAAGGATAAGAAGATACTTACATCAACATCCTCTCTCCTCAGTGAAGGAAGAAGCAATGGAAATATCAAGAGTTTCAAGATGCTGTCAGTTAGTATCCTCCCAACATCAGGAATCCCGGCAGAAATAACATCACTAAAATAGTAAAGATTGTCTTCAATTTCATCTACAGCTGAGAAAATGGTAGAAGTTGATACAGGGCCACTGTTCCTGTCTCATAAACCAAATGATACATCTTAGAGATAAGTAAATGTTGTTTGCCATTGCCATCGAACAGACAATTACAATACTTACTTCGAAGCATCCAACACCAATGTATTTAAACTTATGCACTGTTCTCGGAAAAATTTAACCAAGTTCAAAAAATAGTCGGCATGAGGGTCGCTGCTGACATAGTCATTCACACATTCATCTCCAACTGGAAACAAGGTAATGAAATCAAAAAGTTGCTGCAGTGCTACAAATTTCCATAAAGAGCGCACAAAAAACCCCAGATGAGAGTGTAACAACATACCATGATAAACATTGAGTGTCAAAGCACGTATAGCTGTTCGTACCATGCTCTCTTCATGAAATGCAAACCTTATTGCCTCGTCGTATAGCGGAAAAGCAACTATTTGATCCTAGATGTACCAAAAAATTAACACCACAAAATGCAAAAAGGGACAAAACAACAAGTGTCACATCAGCAAGGAGAAAGAGGGGAGTGATTTGAACCCATAGTTAAAAATACGACAATACATATGCTTCCAGATAATATTAATAGCGAAGCTACCTATACTTTCGAATAATGTTAAGTGCTTTAGAAAATTGCTAAATTGACACGTAACTGCATAACCAGGAATAACAAAAATGAGGACCATCTTGGGTCCTCAACTTCGTGAATGTAACTTGTGATAGTGATACGTTTAGCCAAATTACATATCTAGCCGGATATGGAGGCAGCAATTGCCTGTTGTGCCAATATCATCTATTCATGGCATGAAAACCACTGCTATACTAGATCATAGGATGTATGCCATGTGTTTGACATGTGAGGCAAGGTTCAACATAACCACCTAATTCATGAAGTTTTACTCTTCTTTGGGACCTTATCTACCAAACAAGTAAATCATTGTTACATAGAAAGCGCCAATCTAATTGTACATGCAGGTATAACAATGCCAAAGCCAGTAAGGGCTCGAAACGAAGAGGAA
Source organism: Rhododendron mucronatum var. ripense (assembly GCA_019656295.1). Lineage (NCBI taxonomy): Eukaryota > Viridiplantae > Streptophyta > Magnoliopsida > Ericales > Ericaceae > Rhododendron > Rhododendron mucronatum. Next base: position 151,498 of record BPLT01000074.1, on the reverse strand, counting down.
GAAGGAAGAAAAGAGCCCATGAAGACAAGATCCATAGGTAACAACTAGCAATAAAAAATGTAGCGGGTGAAAACGAAGTTAGGACAAATTATGATTCATACAGTAAGAAGAACCAAATTAGTATACTACTAGAGGTGAGAGAACCTTGCAAATCTTAGTGGGCAGTGAACATGGTACAAGGACGAGACTGATGTGAGCAAGATAACGCAAGCCTATACTCCAATTGATCCATCATATTCAGCTCTAAGGTGAAACACAGCCACAGCCCACAAGTAGGCACTGCAGTTGCTCTGAATGGTGACAAAATGGAAGTCGAAAGAGTGACTGAACTAACAAACGCTGGCACAGAAAAATGTTGGCCAACTTTGCAGACAATTCTACCGATCAAATGGTGTCAAAAATAGCCGGAAAGAGAGTTAACACAACGCAAGTACAAGATTCCCATGCAGCTTGTCATGAACAATTTCGAGTTACGGTGACGTGCGTGAGATGCTATCAAAATTATGAATTTCACTCAAGTGTGCTTCAAATAGCTTTCTTCCTGCGATGGCATGCCATAAGAAGCAAAAGTCTAGTTCAACGCGCGCGCGCGCGCGAGAGAGAGAGAGAGAGAGAGAGAGAATTAAGGTAGTGACTTCAATCAGGTTGAACTGAGGCTCTAAGAGGCTCTGCCTCGTTGCCAGCCTAAGATGGGATGGGCAGTCTGGTGGGTCAAAGCTGCATCGAGTCGAGCTATGGTGGGTCAAACCACTAGGTCTTATTGGAGAAGAGTAGAACTCTCATTAGTATATGCACTGCTTTGTCTATCAACTGGGAGTTACCTTCAAGGTTGAAGTGAGAAAAGGGTTTGGCTTATGCAGATCAAAAATGATGAATGGGATTGTGGCACTCCACTCGCCGCCAATGCGGAAGGATGCCGCCAAAAAGAATGGAACGCTGTTTTGCTCTGCTGGATGCGTCGGATCCCGTATAACAAGCGAGCTCTTTACCCTAAAATTCAAACATGTGGGAGCAAAATGCTATCCTGCTCTATTCTTATGAAGCAATAATGACTACCTACATAAATGTTATTCCTGCTGAGAGAGGAAGAGGGATATTAAGGTTCCACAGCAAGAAGACAGCAGGCTTCCATGAAGGTTTGTGGTGATGGTGCTCTGAAGGGGTTTGGTCAAACCAGAGTAAGAAGGGGGCTCGAACAGAGGTTCAACTGTGAAGAGATTCGGACATGCCAGAGACAAATGTGCCATGAGGGTTGTGATCTCTGGCAACATTATGAAGAGGCAGAGATAACTGATGGATCAGCAAGAATCTCCAGCAAATGTCAACAGTTTCTGACGAATGTGTTCAACCAGCTTTGATACCACGTTAGAGGACGCCAAAAATGTGAGTTTTGGTATTGCAAGAAACTTGACTAATAACCTAGTCCACCAAAATAAATATATGGCGAATTCTATCTTACCCGCAATAAAAGGACTAAAAGAAAGACTAAAATCACCTTGCAACAACAATATGTAACAAGAAAACAGTGTCTAACCAACCTCAGAAATACTATACGTACAGTGATAAAACAAACAATAAGACCATAAAATCGCAGGAGGTTTAACAGAAAATTTGAAATAAAGATTAAAGAATTCATTAACAGGAGAAACTTACATTTTGAGTCTTAACAAGCAAAGAAATTGTATTCCTGTTCAACTTTCCACTGATTGCTCTTCATAGACAACAGAATTGCAGTTAGAATAAAGTACTAGTTAGTACCATATTAAATACAAATCACATATAAAAAATTTACAGAATACAGACGGTAACAAAAGCAGTAACAACATACCTCAAAAAGGATATGTAGTAAGACAATAACTCTTCATTGCGGAAGTCAAAGGAATAAGTTATAAGATAGTTAATATGTTCATTACTGAACATATAATCTGCAATTTTTTCACAAACAATAAATCAACCATGTTGTTCAAATGAAATTAAGAAACCGTTTGTCAAAAGAAAGGTTTCTTGTTCCACAGCTTACAGATAGCGTGTTCACTTTTGAGGTTCTGGATCATTATGCTTATTGTTTGCAGCAACTGGAGAGAGATAGTAATGGTTCTACTAATCTTTAGCACACGTACAAACTCCCCCATGACCTGCTTCTCCATGAAATACCTGCCAAAGAACCAGAATGACGTCATACTGCAAAAACATATACCTACAGGTATGTACCAAACAATCTTACTCAAAAAAGGCTGAATCATGCTGGTCTCCATAAGTTATCAACTCCGCAATTGATCTCAATGCCTCGATGACAAAATCCTTGAAACAAGTTATAGAAGGATAATATTATAACTTCACGGTAGGAAAAAAAAACGGCAGCGAAAGCATCTAGCTGAATGCCATGGATAGAGAAGGGAAAAATAGAAAATAGAAAGATAATATGTACCTTGTTAACTTCATTAACAACTTGAGCCTTCATCAACTGATCAGTTAGATATCTGCGACAAATAAAACCACAGTTCAATTTCGTGCTCTTTTTCAACGCAAGTAGAGTTTACATCCCCAGATATTAACTTCTCGCTAAAATTTCAAACTGTGTGTTTTGTTATCCTTGCATAAGTCCAATCCTCAACATGAAGGGTCCATAGCATAATGTATCCCATCTAAATGTAATCTACTCTCCAGCAGTATGAATGCTTAATCCAATTTTTTGAATCCACGGCTACTGAAACGGAAACTTTTCCATCAAAGCAAGTAGGGGCAACAAAGGAGCCGAATGAGCCGAGCAGCTAGTTGCTCGAGCTTGGTTTGAAAATTTAACCGCTTCAAAACGGAGTTCAAGCTTAGCTTGTTTATGAGACGAACTGATCTCAAACAAGCCTTAATTGAGCTGAACACTATGAGCCGATCTCGAGTAGCTTGAATTTTTTATAGGTCGAACGAGCCGAGTAGTGGCTTGTTCGAGCTTGGTATGAAAGCTTAATGAGTTTTAAAATATATTCAAGCTTTGTTTGTTTATGTAACAAACCTACCTTGAACGAGCTTTCAATAAACGAACACGAGCTCGAACTTCTCAATTCGTTCACCAGACCTATAAGAAGAAGGTAAATATCCAGCTACTTCTCTAAATTACTATTGGGCCGACGACTTTCAAGCTCTTTCTCAACGCACGTAAACTCTGTGCCCCATAACTTTTATGTTCCACTCAAGTTCACTAGAATTAGAACCCAATAGCCTCTATTCATACTAAATTACAACCCTAGAAAAGATGACGAATGGAACAAAGAACGGCAAGCGAAGAGTACCTGAGTTCATCCAAAGAGAAACGATCCCTTGATCGCCAGAAGGAAAACCACATGATTGGAATGAATCAGGCCTTATCCGGATCGAAAATCATTCTTATTCCAACTTCATATAAGAATCATTCCTCATAGAATAGGTATGGATTGATTGGATTTCGAAAAACTGAGAAACAATTCAAAACTGCTCCACCGTTCGATGGGTGCATCGAGGCGAAATTGCCGAATTTAGAGAGTTTTTAGGGTTTCTCACGTAGGGTACCTCAGAGACAAGATTAGTTGATCTACGAAAAATATGTCTGTGATGAGAGAGAGAGAGAGAGAGAGAGAGAGAGATCGGGGGTGTGTGCGTGAAGGAATATCAACATAGAGATTAGGGATCGTATGTAATAATGAGGATATGCCAAGAAGACATAAAGGCCCGATGTTGAAGAGATGCGAGCAGAGCTGGCATTCGAGTTCACGGTTGAAATTACTACTCATACAAACCCGGTTCCAAATATAAACCGGCTTTGGAAAAAAGATGGTTTAAATACTTAAATGGTCCTTACAAAATAGAGTCGGTCTCATTTTCGTTTTTGTAAAAATTTTTGTGTCAATTTCGTCCTTCCATTTTGTTACTCAGTTTAATGTCACCCTTGCCGTCAACCAGTGGATGGAATTCACCTACGTGGATAACGGATGTACTAGTTGTATACAGGTTTTGGTTAATAGAAATGCTAATGACATTTTAAGTCTAGGATGGCAAAATCATAATTATACAACTATGGAATTATGCGACGGGCCATCATGAATTTGATCCGAAACGGTCTAACGGTCAATACACATGGCCTTAGGCCATGTGCCGTGTGTTTTTTAGCCATGTGATTATTATTGAATGAAAAGAGTCTAGAGAGTATTTTCTCTAAGCCCATATCATTTGTGATTTTTTTGTCGCACGTTCGTAATGTAATTAAATGGCAAATTGATCTTGTGCGCCTTTTTTTGGTAGAAAACGATGTGGGTAATATTGGGGGGAAGATACATGGGCCAGGTAAGTACCAAAGAAGGTTTCCGTTGGCCAAGTGGGCAAATTCCGTCCATTGGTTGACGGCAAGGGTGACATTGAACTGATTCACAAACTGGAAGGACAAAATTGACACAAAAAATTTTACAAGTACGAAAATGAAACTGACACTATTTTATAAGGACCATTTAAGTACTTAAGCCAAAAAAGAATCTATCCGACCAACTCCAACCAAGCTCTATAATAATACTCCAAATATCTATATTAGGGCAAAATTTTGTAAGTTATTTTCTCTTTTCTACAACCCCTTTTGTACTTATGGGAGAATCTTAAATGGATTCATCGTTTTTTTTTTTAAATTTAGTCTCCAAATTTACTTATGGGTCTCAACAAATAGAGACATCACCTCCATTTTGGAGACTAAATTTTTAAAAATGACGTTGAATCCCTCCAACATTCCCCACAAAATACAAAAAGTTGAAGAAAATAAGAAATAAATTATAAAATCCTCCCTCGATATGATATTTTAGAGCATTATAGAGTTTTGTTGGAGTTGTTCTCACGAGGAGCATTAGAAACACAACGTACTACATCTAAACACCGTTTGGTGTATGTGGACCCACAAGCAACACAGACATCTAAAAATTGTGTTTAGAAGATATGTTCCTGTATGTTTTGTTCATCATCATCATTATAAATAAATTTGACCTCTCACTACTTCAAACCATTTTCAAATTCGTTTTCTCTTTTTGGAAGTCAAATCCCACTCAGATATCTCATCCTTCCCCATTCCACCATTCCTCTCCAATACAGTACTAGTATTTCTTATCGCACCTTCTTCTTCCACATCGCCCAACCGACCTCATCTCCTAACACAAAGACTGAAAATTCAAAATCGCATATTATTCTTTGCTCTTAAGCATTAACGGTGCCTCGCTCAAACTTTTCTTTACCAAATATTTGTGGAGCCTTTACACATTTTATGATGGAAACCGTAAAAATATATTATTATAGAAAAAGAGTTTAGAACATCACTTAATGTGCTCTAGGAGCATTGAATAATTTTCCTTATGCACCTAGTCACGACTCACATGTGCCCTATTTTATTCGAAACACAGGATTAAAAAAAAAAAAAAAACTACTACCAAAATGGAATTTAAAAATCCATCACCACGACACACGTCATCAATCTCTATTTTTCAAGTTTGTAAAACATGATTTCTTCGAGTTTTATTTATTTTTAATTCTCAAAGACTAAACTCCACCCAATCACATTCTTCTTACAGTACATATATACTACTCCCACGTGTTCACTCTTACATGTTTAAATTAAAACCCCACGTGTTCACTTTTACATGTTTACCAGCCACTATACTCTACTTCATACTATTGATCAAAGGAATTAATTAGATACGTCTAATTAACTAATTTCCTATGGTAAATATCTTTATTTATAACATATGAACTGCAAGTGAAGATTTTTTTTAGCCTACATAAAATACGCTAATTGTCTCTCGTGTATTGCACATGCACAACATTCGTGATTCTATTGAGATTGGGTAAGAGTTTTAAAAAGTTCATTTTTCGTTGTGTGGATATTTTAATTATTGAAGAGATTATTTACCCGTTGGATTATTAATCTATAAAATATGAAACGTGCAAATACTGGGATGTAATATAATTATTATTAGTTACACTACTAGTCAGTAGTCTTATAAGAGAAGGAATTAATTATCTCCTGGAAACTGTAAAATGAAAGAATGATTATAATATTAGCGTAATCAGAAGCCGAAAATCTTAAATGAGTAAAATGACTTTTAGACTCGAAGTCAATTGGTCATTGTTTGGTGGTGGAATATACAGTAAGTGTGTAGTACTTACTCATAGTTTTGTTTTTGTTTTTAACTGCTTTACTACACAAGTGAAGTCTAGTTAATCAGGCTTTAAACGAGTAGTAATTGTAGTAGCAGTAGTAGGAGTAGGCTTGGGTTGGGTTGGGTTGGGTTGGGTTGGGTTGGGTTGGGCCTGACATTCAACTCTTTTGATTTGATGGCAGTGCCAAAACAAAGGAACCCAAGTCAAGCGTGTATTATGTTGGACCTGGCTCGGCTTGTGAAATTTTTGTACAGTCTTGGAATAGGCCCAATGAGATGAAAAGGACTAATGAGAAAAAGTAGGCGTTGTTTTTTTGCTGAATAAGAGAGAGAGTTCGCCAGTTACTTGAACCTGAATAATAAGAGGGGCTTGTACCGGGCCGCAAAGACGTCTTGAATTGAATTTCTAAAGAATGAGATTTCATAATTTTAGATATATTCGAAGACCACGATGGTTAGTATTTTACTAGTATAACGAACACAACACAAAATTAGCGGATGCAAACATTATTAAACACTTCAAGCACGGCAAATGGAGGAAAAAAAAACATTTGGGAAGTTCAAATTAGAGTGAACCGTCGAAGTGCATTAGCTGGTCATTAAACACTTCAGGCACGACATATGAGAAACCAATTCATGAACCAATAATACTAGTATGACGTGCACGTACATTAATCAAGGACCACCATATACATATACATATACATATATACACTATTGTAGTACATTAGAAGACGACAAGAGGGGACCAACATCTTTCAGATTAAGATATACTCCCTCCGTCCTAAATTCTTTGTTCGGTTCTCAAAACGGAGCGTTAAAAATAATACAATTTTTTCAAGAAAAAATCAAAAGTTTTTTAACAACTTACTAGATATCAATGAATATTTTTAATTTGTGAAAAAAGTTTAAATTTTTTCTTTAAAAACTTGCATTATTTTTAACACTCCGTTTTGCGGACCGGACAAAAAATTTGGGATGGAGGGAGTAATATATATGTGGCATAATAGACATCATAATAAATGGATATAATAAATAATATCGTGAAATTAATTAAGATTGAGATTTGAGGTAAAATCCGAGTGCACGAGCTGGTTACATATTATTACTATGAGTGCCCGACGGACGGCAACGAAATTTAGACTGCCCGTCAAGAGCGAAAATTTCACAAGGCCTAGATCTTATAGCTCTGATATTATGTTAAGAAAGGTGAAAGATATATTATTGATTGTGTCAAGCCATAATTCTAACATGCCTTTATATAGATGTTAAATATGATAAAAGAGATATTTTATTGAGTTCGATAATACTATACAAAGAGCTCTTCTATTTATAAAGGAGAGAGAGCCTAATTAAGAAAGAAAATCATACAAATTAACTATGGAAGAAAATCATCCTAATTACAATCAAATCTCAATCTTAATTAATATCACAATATAATCATGATATTTTTATTATATCCATTTATTATTTTATTCTAACAATCATATCATACTCAATATAATAGCAGCAAGGTGTTTGGTTCAACCATTCAAGTCGACCTTTTATTCTTTAGCAATTTATTACAACATTCTCCGCGAGGTGTTTGGTGTTTGGTCACCTTGGCTTCGCTCTTCGACCGATTCCTGGATCTGTGTGTTATTCGTTATTTTCATATGTGTTCTTCTGCTCAATCACCTTGTAGGTTGAGGGTCTTGTGGGATGTGCTTACTCGTAGTATGTGATTACGTGTAAGCTGGAGAGGTGCGATTTGTTGATGATTAGTGGAAAGAAGGGATGAGTGATCTTGTGGGGTGAGAAGGAGCAAGAGTTATAGAAAAGACAAAGGAAGCGTGTCCTTTGTTCCTTCCGCGGAGGGCAGTAATTGACTTTCCCTAGATGGATTGGGTGAGGTCACCTTTCTTTGGGGAAGAATGCTCTCCTTCCTCAAATTCAGTGCTCACCGCTTTGTCTCTCTGGGAAAAGTTAGCTCTGTCAAATCAGGAGAATGTTAGGAGTATTTATAGGGCACCTGGCCCTAGGTAAGGCCCACGATGGTGTTCCTATAAATCCTGACACGTGTCCCTCTTGTGTCTCTACGTCTTGAGGAAAAACGTTGTCTCTCGCGAGTTCTCCCCGCGGGAGAGCTTGATCCTCGCGACTCAGCCTCCTTCCCAAGCCACCAAGCCACAAAAATCTCCCCCATTCCCTGGAGCAAGGTCGCAAACCGCGGCGATCGTTCTCTTGTCGATGGAGTCCCTTTGGACCCTGCCTTATTGCCCGAACAGGATTCTAGACATTTTTTAACTAAGTCTTCTTTATAACTCCAAAAACGTAGCGACTCGCGGCACTTTATCCACGGTTTTCTACCGTGCAAGCCATCTCGCTAGTGGAGCCTCATCTTCCTTCCGTGGGCCTCGGTGGGTTCCCGCAAGCCCAAGATTTTGTTACGCGGAAATTGTTTTCCGCGGATGCTTCTCTAGGCTTTGCAGACGTGCCCTTCTATAATTAGGTGGTCAACCGTCTTTGTCAAGGTTTGATCAATGCCTTCTTGTTGCGCGGGCCTTGTCGCCACATGCTCTCATTCGATTAGTGAGTCAAAAGTCTCCTTAGGCTCAACGATTGATAATTTTGACCGCACCTACACACCTCAAAAGAAACATTGACATCTACTTTCCTAAACTTAGAAACATATATGTCACATAGAAGGTAATGGTACTGAGTGATCGATGTAGCCAACCCTTTCAAAGTTGTTAGAAGGTTAATTATGTGCTGTGTGCACGAAACTAAAAAAGAAAGAAAGATGGAAAACACGTAAAATTATTGTTTGTAATTTGTCATTATGACTAGGTTTGATAGCTGGATTATTTTATGAAGCCGCGTGCATATAGTATAAGACTAGTTCGTCATTAGATGATCACTTCGATTAATTACCAGAGGAGAAATATTCAATCAATAAGAAATGAGTAATTAGATAGATTTTGAAGACGAAGTACACTAATTTAGTCATCATCGATCTCACGAGTCACAATTGTAATACTTCCCTATATATATTATTAAGCCTTGCCTAGCTAGTTGCCAACCGTTTGGGGGAGAAAATAAAATGACAATTTTGGTACTGTACTTTCAAAAATACCACGCGTGTACATGAACCAAATAGCTAGTAGTAGTAACAACAAACCAGAATTTATGATACTATGATGATAGTGTAGTACCAGTTTCAATTTTGGTTGTTAAGGCTACATACATGCAAATTAAATAAATCTAGTCCAATTTCCCTTCTCTTCCACAACTTCCAAACAAATCCTTAGGCCCTTAGTTAACTTTTGGATCGATCTCAGTTTGAAACCTTTAATTAAGATGATATCAATTGTTTCGGGGCCAATTTATATGGAATTTTATCTTAGCTTTAAATTATGGCTTCACTTCTAGTGAACGGTGAGATTGGTCTCCAGATATAATTAATTGATGTGGACGTAAATTGGTCTAGCTAGCCATTCTGAGATTTTTTTTTTTTATTTTTTTAAAGAAAGAAAAGAAACCTTGATGGGGTTTAACCATTCACCTAGTGACCTACGTACTCTTCTTATAAAAACTTCCTCTAAAAGATGAGAAATTACGCCGAAAACCACATCCTTGCAACCAGGCAACACACACATATATACAGTCAGGTTCCGGTGAGGGATTCTGTTTTTTATTAAAATGTGGGACTCTCCTCATCGATTGAATTTTGATGATCCAAGCCGCTCAAAGTGATCAGAACGTGATTTTAAAAGTCCTTGTGAGAAATCAACAAAAAAATGATCGGGAAGGGCTTCATCCGAGTAGTTTTTATTGAACGGCTCAAACAAAAACTGCTCAGATGAAGCTCTTCCCGGTCATTTTTTTTGTTGATTTCTTGCAAAGACCTTTAAAATCACGTTCTGCACACATTGAACGGTTCGGATTTTCAAAATTTGATCGGAAAATTAGAGTCCCGCATTTTAACAAAATAAGAGATCTCTCACTTGATCTGTGGTGTGTGTGTGTGTGTATATATATATATATATAGAGAGAGAGAGAGAGAGAGAGGATTAATAGGGAAATTAAAAAAATGTGGTCAGTATTGTTGGTATCATGCATGTGAGGGGATCGAGGGAGTTGAGGAGAAAGAAAGCGCCTAGGGAGTACTGTCCAAAGAGTAGAGCCGTAGAGGGAATTAAGGTGGAAGCTGCAGTGGATGCGGGGAGGCGTTGGAGCTTTTGCCATTTACTACCATTATGCTTGCTGCATGATCATCAAGAGGAAGTACGTACTTGTGTATCCTCCTATGTGCTACACTTCTTGTCCTATTCTCAGACCACGTGCAGTACTCTTAATTACTACTACTCTAGCTATGTCCTATTTGTACCTACTGTCACTGGTAGCATATCTCATGTATATATTCAGCTAAACCAATTAAGTTTCACTTTTAAAAACAAGGGTCGATCTCCAAGGCCTTTTAATTTGTACGTACTGATTAATTCTCGAGCACACGTACGTAGTCTTTTTGTCTAAGCATATATATTTTAGACATTTACAATACCCAAATCCTAGGTAGTCTCAACTCTCCGGACACGATAATGGATTAGTAATTTACTGATCAATCTTTTGATTTATTTGTTTATTTTGAACTCATAACTTTCCATTGATCATCGGACGCCCTGGTTCAAAGTCTATTTTAACAGTTACTATATGTGTTGACCATGCAGGTTCATGCGCTTCCTAGAATCCAATAGTAAATTTATAGTCCAAAAAAAGAGATTGCAAAAAATTGATCAGGTGAAGCTAGTGCATGAGATCAACTAGTGCATGCATGTACTCTAGCTGGAACTTGACTACGTACGTACAGTTTAGCAAAAGGGGAGGCGAGTGACCCGCATGCAAGAGTGCTATGAGCTAGTGACTATCTAGCTCGCATACAGCTGTGTGTGTACGTAGCTCAGCTTAAGCTGAACAACTCCAATTTGTACTAATGAGTCGCAATCCAAGTTCCACCGAACCTTCCCCCTTGGAATATTCATCAGCTAGTCTGGCTTGGCGCCAATGCAATCAACAAACTAACTAGACCATATATGAAAGGGACCCATGAAGTGAAAGCCATCCCCTTGGATTCACTCGACTGATGATGTCTGACTCAATCTCTTGGAGCTTTGGTTCTAAGTTCTAACCCCCACATTCTGCTATTGATTCAAAACCAGGAAGCATGAATATTTAAGTCCAAGAGTGGCCATGAAAGTGAATCATGGCCAGGTAGCTGAAGATATTTTGCTCGTTTTCCTTTACCACATATAATCAATACCTTGAACATTAACAAAGGATATTCTTTAGGTGATTATAGACTAGCTAGAGCACCATGATGTTTTCCAATTCTTCAACTGATTAGACTTTGAAGAGGTTTACGGACAAATTATTGGGAGGGGCTAATGTTTTTTTAATATAAAATTACCTGAATGAATATATACAGGTTCTGCGAAATACATCTAAGCAAGCAGAGACGACGAATTCAAAAATTTACATTAGTGAGGTTCATTAATTAGTAAACTTAACCTGTATGTTTAGAGTGACGTATCTATGCGCTTATACGCTCTTTCTGTTGAAGTGTCCAATCTGTGGACTCCCAACCTTTCTCCGTGGGGATCTTTTGATAAATACTACTCCTCCAACTTTTGGCCAAAAAAAAACCCGTATGTTTATAATTTCTCAATTAATACATTTTTTATCGGTAAAATAACTAACTGATGTATATATTTCTAATTTCATCTCATAATTAGCAGAAAAGAATATGTTTGAACAAGAAATTGAGTGAAAATTTGGCACTCAAAAATAGATCAGACAAATGTCCCACAATGAAAGTTTAGAGTAATTTTATTAGAACACTATCGCAAATTTATCGGATATGATTGAAATATTCAAAAAAATTAATATTATTCTACAAAATTGAGTACGGGCCCTCACCTATTTCCATCCCTGCATCTCAGTTTGGGAGTCTTGTGGTCCTTGCCCACCCCCGGAGTGTTGTGGCCCCCGCTACACCCCTGGGACCACCATGGGGTGAAACTAAGGGTGTTCAAGAAAATCGTCTGAATTGCAAAATCGGAACCATCCTATTTGGTCTGGTTCTGCGGTTCATTGGTCAGACTATGATTATGGTTCCAAAAATATAATAATCGTTAATTTTGATTCAGCTACTGATTTTCAATTAAAGATCTATGATTAGAACCGAACCGGACTGTTTAAAACTAATATATATTACAAAATACATAATTATGTACATATATACTAGAGAAGAAATCTCATTTGTTAGGAAAGTTTTTAATATACTAGTAGTAGTATATTTTTTAGGAATCCGAACCATTTTAGATTCTTAAGAGTGAGTGTACCCAATTTTGTTTTTTCTTACTCAAATACTTATTTTACCCTACCTGTTTCGATGCTAATTGGATAGAATCGGAACCGAACCAAAGTCGAACCGGTCTTGTGGTTTGGTTCTGGTTAGGTTCCACACATATATTAGTTGGGTTTTCGTTTCTAATTTTCTAGAACCATTTAAAATGGTCCAATTACTGATTTTCTAGAGAATCGGACCAATCCGAACCGTGTGCACCAAAGTTATTAAATCCGTTCCGTACCGGGCAGTACCGGCCGGAACATACCGTACCGGTCCTTAAACGGAACGCAAAAAGTCATCTTCCGTTCCGGTTTGCTTGTTCCGGCCAATGCCGAGTGTACGGGACAATACCGGTCTGTTCCGGCCATTTTCCGGTGTTCCGTTCCGGTACAAAATTACAATTTTTATTTTTATTTTTTTACATTTTGTTTATGTTTACACTTAAAATTTTAAAAAATGGTAGATATATATTAAATATATATATATAATATTAATTGCAGTAAATTCGGAACGGTACCGGAATACAGCCCGGTACCGATACGTCCCATTCCAATAGTGAAAACGGTACGCTGGCCGGTACGGTATTGACAACTTTGGTGTGCACCCCTAGGTGTAAGAATCCTGTCCTGGTTTAGCACAACTATATATTAAGTAACTTACCTAATATAATCACGAAAAATGTCCATACATAACTTTCCAGCTGGTGCAAGTAATATTATTGCATCAAAGCCAATCATGCTCTGTCCACTATATCATGGCGCTGTGAAATAAGGATGAACAGACAAACAGTATCATTTAAGGTTAATTAATTGGTCTATATGGAAATCTATTTATTGCCATGTTGGAATGAATGGAAAATAATATACTACCACTTAAATTATGTTCTCTCTTTAGAATGTACGTATATGGTAACTTGGTAAGTATGAAGTGGGCACAATATTAATTAAGGCTATATCACATGTACGTGCATACAAATATAAATACCACTTCCTTGTGAATAATATTCATATATATTCTTTGCACAAAGCTCAATCAGAATATTGCAAAAGAAAAATGGCCTCTTTCAATTTTGTCTCCTTGCTTGTCATTGCTCTCCTTGTGTTATGCATGGGTATGTATGGAATTCCTGTTGCATAAGAATATGTAGTTTCACATATATATTAGCCTTTAGTTTCTTTTTTTATTTTCTCAATTATAGATAGGATCATATAGTATAGGAGAAATCAACTCATGCAATACATGTAATTTAAGAAAAAGGTTTTCCACCTTCTTTTTTTTAAAGTCCAATGTGATTTTAATTAACAGAATGAGCCATGTATTTTCTGTAGACTCTGTTCATTTTTTTTGCTTGGAATGCAAACAATAATTAACACAATGATGCAACCTTAAATTGAGTCATGACCACAATATTTTTAATTTATGATCTTTTTTTTTTTTTTTGTTTTATAGGTCACAGGGAAGTTGAAGGTTCAAGGTGTTGCAATAATCATCCTGTGGTTGGAAGTTGTGTACCTGGACGAGATGATGATCCAGAGGCAAATGGAAAATGCTGGCAATATTGCATAAGTGATTGTGAAAGAGGAGGCTTTTGTAAAAAGGTTGGCAGTGGTCATGTTTGTCATTGCTATTGTTATTAAAGGCATTGCAGCCACAATTATTTTCAATACATTTTAATAAAATCCAATTTGCAACTGTGTGGGGTTCGCTTAATAAAGTTCATCCTTTTTCGTGCTTTAAATAAATATATACATACTACATTTTAAAGCAAAATATTTTATCAGAGAGTATATGTTTTCCTACAACCCATCTCAATAAATGTTGGCCCAAGACAAATTATATGGGCTGACCCTTTAAATAGTAGTAGTACAACAATACAAACCCACTCCTTCGTGATAGCCGCGCCCTAGTATTATGCTGGTGTGGACAATGGACCAGAATGTGAGTAGGTCCGGTGCCTCGTTCCAGGCCAGAAGCCCAATCATTGGATCAAGTGTCCAACCCTGGAACTTAATTATTAATTCGACCAAACACGAATCTTGGAGATAAGATAATTAGATTTTCTTTCGTCATTACAGTAAAAAAAAAAAAAAAAATCTTAAGCACACAAAATAATTCACTTCCAAAAACTTGAGCATATATATATGGGAAGTTGGTTTACATTCCCGATTTGTCTTTTATATATATATATATAGGAGTGTGTGTGTGTGTATATATATATATATATGTTTTGAATCTACTATTCATGTATACTTACTTGCAAACTTGAAATAGGGAAATACAATAAATTTTAACACTTTTTTTTTTGGGTACTTTAAATTTTAACACTTTAATATGAATTAAACATTAGTTCTGATAAAAAAATTAATGTGATTAATATATTATGAACTTTAAGTTTTTGATAAATTATCTTACAATTCAAGCCTCTTTTATTAAGAGACAAAAATACACGTAGTATTCTTATAGCGGCTGAGATTCCAATACAATCACGGTACACTATGTATATGCCGGTACACGTAGTTTCTTAGTCGGTACGAACCACTAAGATATATGTAACTTTTTGTTGTCTTACCGCCCTGACGGCCAAAATTCACAACACTGAGTAACATGCTTTCCCATCTCATCGACTTTGGGTTCTCTTCCCGAATGATACCGACATATTTGTCTTTTTTCAAAATATCACAACAAGGGTGACAAGAGTAGTTTTTTAATTGGCCGGTGACCGGTTAACATTCTGAATGATTGCGGTCTTAGTAGTAGTATACAAAATTCTCTCACTAGTATCATCAGACGTTTGACGTTGCGGTCTTATTCTGAATGATTGCGATCTAATCCTAGTGGCATTTTACACCTCTACCGGTTTCTAGTGACTTTTTTATTTTATTTTTATAAAAATATTCATTATGAGGCAGAGGAGTAGTTTTATTTGAAGCAGGTTGCCGAAAAAACATACTAACTTTATTTGCTTGCGGAGTTGTAGATATTCGATCAATTTAATTTTTAATGGAATTGTTTAACGCGTTAAATTTTATAAGATAGACCATTAGAATTATGTTTTTGTGCCCGGGACAAGGCTCATGTGACCCGCATAGCAATATGGTGTGGAGGCCCCTTTTCTAACTGATGTAGACTTGGAAAATGAATCGGTCCAACGGTAAATAATTTTGTTAGAACCACAAATACTTTTGCACAGACATACACACAAACAATTACAATACATGTGAACTCCACACATACTGAAATGTGTAGATGTGGTAAGTGTTCGTGGTTTTAGACTTTTTGAACCACGAAATGGATGGCCAACCAGTGGGTCCAATTTGTGTAGTTGTTGAGGACGCAAACCACCCAGAAAAGCGGATTAAAAAAAAACATCTACAAAAAAGTTTTTTTTTTTAAGAAGCTTAGTCGGCGAAACAGTAAAACACACGTCCGCAGTTTTGATGATAGCCGGGGTGGGGACAGTTTAAGAAGATAAGCTCTTGTTTGGAGGATTTAAGAAGATATATTTAAGATAAGCTTGGTCGGTCTCCTTCTTGGGAAAAAGCCTAAAAGGGATATATTCTTCCCGTGTAACCCAAAAAAACTGGCCGGTCTCCTTCTTGGGAAAGCCTAAAAGGGGATATATTCTTCCCGTGTAACCCAAAAACACTTAGTATTACTCCATAAAGACATCTCACTGTGTTTGGTTTATAATTTTGAATTGAAAATTTTGAATTAAAATGTAAAAACTTGTGATTGAATGGGTTATTTCAAAGATGAGTGAATCCCTTACAAAGACTCACCAAAAAGGAAAAAGAGAAAAATTCGCGGATAAAGACTGTGCGGATTGGTACGATTTCAGGATCATACCTATCCTTCCCACCCTCCTACTCCAGTAGAACAGATGGTGTTTGGAAAAAAAAAAAAAAAAAAAGTTTGTTAAGAACAGGTGAAAAGCTGGGGAAAGGAGGGAGATGGAGGAGGGTGGGAGTGATGGAGGCCCATTTTTACTGTACACACCACATGGCTGTAGTCAGATTTTAAAGTCAAAGAGATAAATTGTCAGCCTTTGAAAACAGTTTTTGATCCCCAGAACTTTTTTGCATTCAAAAACAACATTATGAAAAAAAAAAAAACTGGAAAGGGAACCGAACACAGAGATTAAATGTCGGTACCGACAAGGGAGCGGAACCAGCTCCCAGTTTCGTATCATCCAGTTTGGGTCCAGTTTTGGCCACTTGTGGCTCTTTCCGGGTTTATAATAATGATCAAAATTGTTCATTTTTTATAGCTTGTCGATAATATGGACCACTTCGAAAATCATGTTGATCGTATATCATTTGATATAATTTCGAAAAGCATTAAGATTAAGAGAAACTGTGTCAAATGTGTGGCAATCTAATGTTGCACATTTTTTTTCAAGCTTAATTCGTTTTGAAATCTTATCAACCGATATTCGATCAACGTAATTTTTGACGTGGTCTCAATTTTCAGCAAGCTTTAAAAAAATGAACAATTTCGATCATTATTGTAAATCCGAAAAGAGCCTATAAATGACCGAAACTGGATGGGAGCCGACTCGCAAGGGAGCACTCAGTTGCAGACTCAGAATATAAACATAGTGGGAGCCCAATTCAACTTATGTTGTACTCCATTCGTTCGATTTTAAATGTTCATATTCCATTTTGAGATGTTCATGTCCATTTTCTAAAAATAATCATCCAAACATGTCAAAATTTGAATATTACCCCTTAAAAGTATTATTTTCTTTTTAATTGATTTGACAGCTTTTAATATTTGAGTTATTTTTTATTGGCAATATCTTTTAATTTAAAATATTTTTCACGATTTTGAAATTTTTGTATAATAAAACCAATTGAGATTTATCAAACAAAAGCTATGAGGATTTGATGTTTAGGGGAACATTGCGTGATCGGGAACTTCAACAATATGAGGATTTGAAGCAAAGACTATATGGTGGGACATTAGATCCTTCAAAATCTGATTCTATGCAGTGGATTTGGACAGCAGACAAAGTTTTCTTTGTCAAATCAGTATATCGACAGTGGGAAACCAAAAAGCAGTCACGGCATGCTCTACTGGGTTCTTTGTGGAGAAATTTGAGCCCCCCTAAAGTGGAAATTTTCTGTTGGATGGCCATTCAAGATAGAGTTGCAACTCAATCGATTCTTAGGAATTTAATTTTCAGGACTCACTTGGCGGTGTGCCCCTTATGTGCTCTTCATGTGGAAACGCCTCAACATTTGCTTTTACATTACCAATTTTCGTGGGTGGTATGGTCAGAAATTATGGAATGGTGGAACATTCAATGGGTTTGCCCAAGCTCATTAGCAGAGTTAGCACTTCGGTGGTTTGGGAATAACTTTCAAAACTTGGAGAAAGATATCTGGGAGGTATGTTTTTTTGCAACGATCTGGTCTATTTGGTTAACAAGGAATGGTTGCATCTTCAACGGGGCAACAATACGGGCTTCGGAAGTGGTGGATTTAATCAAAAGTAGAATAGTTATGTGGATGAAGGTTAAGTTTGGCATCAAGATCTACACAGTGGAGGATTTCAAAAGGTATTTGAATGGAATTTGAAAAGTGAAGTTGTAAAGTGAGCAAGTAAGTGAGGTGTTCTTATCCAATCTTGGTTGGATATAGTTCCTAGTGTAGCTCATTGTAATAGTTATGTTCTAAGGTCAAGGTTGTAATCGATGTACCCCTTTGAATTCAATAAAAAGTACCGTTTGCCAATAAAAAAAGAGTAAATTACATTAACCCTCAACTAACCTACATTTTCACTTAACCCCCTTAAATTTCAAAATCCGATATTGTGCACCCTCTAACTATCCAAAGTTGACACTTAACACCCTTTTGTTAGGTCTCCGTAGGAAAAATGCACCGACGGCCGTCTCCGGCCACCAAACGGCCGATCCGAGCCCCCCAAAAATTTACAAAAAAAAAAAACGAGTGGGCTGACGCGAGAATCAATGGCATCCGACGTGCGTAGGTGCTTGATCCAAACACCCCAATAATTTAAATGGGGTGTTTGGATCGAGCACCTACGCTCGTCGGACACCATTGATTCCCGCACTAACCCACTCGATTTTTTTTTAAAATTTTTTTGAATGGCTCGAATCTGCCATCCGGTGGCCGGAGACGGCCGTTGGTGCATTTTTCCTACGGAGACCTAACAAAAGGGTATTAAGTGTCAACTCTGGATAGTTAGAGGGTGCATAATGTCGAATTTTGTAGTTTGAGGGGGCTAAGTGTAAATGCGGGTTAGTTGAGGGGGGCTTAGTGTAATTTACTCATAAAAAAAAGGATCTATAATCTATATTTTTTGAGATCCATATTGAAATATATAAACAATTTAAATACATACTATTAACTTCACAAATTTTTAGGTTAATTTTGAAAATATAAACAAAAATTTTGAATTCTTAAAAAGCTCTATTTCTCGTAGAGAACACTGCAATTGGCCGGGACAGAGGGAATATATTGTTACTTGCGAGAAGTTTATGAATATATATGTAGGGTACGTTTGACAACTCAAATTCAACACTTAAAACTGAATAATGGGTGATTAAGTAGGTTTGATAATCATATTTTACATTGCTTAATAGAGTAAGTGTTGGGTCCAGATTCTATCCGCCACCAATCTGTTTCCTTTTGCAACCAAATTACCAAACAATCCCAAAAATCATGGGATGAGTTAGCCAATCGAGTATTATTTCTGAATAATGATTTCTTTTACAAAATTAGCAGGAATTAATTAATTGATTTCCAAATAGGAAAAAAAATTGAAAAATGACCCCCACAAAATAATGGAATCCTAATGAACAGGATTTTACCAAGGTTTGCTTTCGAAATTACATTAAAATGGTTATCGAGGAATCTTAATGTTTGTGGATCAAAAAAGAAAAGAAAAGAAAGGAATCTTAATGTTTTCAATTCTTTTCAAAAAATGTTCCCATAAGTTTTTTGTTCATAATATTTTCCTTTCGAAAATCAAGAGATGATATTATGTTAGCATTCGAACAGAATTAATTAGTAGGAAATTCATTCCTTTTAGGATGGTGATGAAATATAAAAATACCAATAATTACTCAAAAAATTGCGTTACCATTATAGTACCACTCAAAATATTGGAAGGTTGTATAAATTCCTGATAAAGTTCAATTATTACCATGTTCATTTCTTCTCCTTTTACTTTTTGTAGGAATTTATTTATTCTAATGCAGTGAAAATTATTTCTTTAACATTAATTATCTTACACTCAATAAAACATTGCCACTTGTCGCGATTGTCGCTATGAGAGCTCTCCTCACCATTTGGTTTTTTTTTTTTTGCGAATCGATAACAGATGATATTATAATTCCAACCAAAGATTGCATCAAAATGAAAACTCGTCTTAAGACGAATGACCAAGTAACCATGACGGCGGGGATCCAACAGACTATACCTCAAACCAACTAATTAAATATTTTCCTGCAGAAACAAGAAACAACCCAAAACAACCCAATTGAGAGAAACCCAGTCAGGAGAAAAACTCACGGCAAACAACCGGAGAGAAAACCTCCATAAAAGGGAGAAGAAAAAACAAAGAATCGCAAACCAACAAGAAAATGAAAAAAAAAAAAAAAACCTTGTCATCATTATCCACTAACATAGATCTCCTACTCTAACGATCCAATCATGCACAAAAGCTCCGCACTAATAGCTGCATATCTGAACCGCACCACCAAAGATGAGTCACATTCTGGCGAATATGATGGAGGAGGTCCGGCGATAAAGAAACTTGGGAAGCCAAGGCGTTAAGAGGCGAGAGGGGAGGATGAGGGTGGAGAGTAATGAGATTCCGATCGGAGGCTGACGGAGAGAAAAACTCCATAGGGGAGATCACCCCCCTCCCGCCGCCCATTTTAGGGTGGAAACCCTAGGGGGAAGGGAGAGGAAGAGAGAATCAAAGAGGTGCGACGGCTAGGGTTAGAGAGATAGAGAGTCTGTGTGTGTGCGAGAGAGTGTCAAATGACCATTTGGTTTAATAGATAGTATACATAGATTAATTTGTGCAATGTGATACCTCGGGCAAATATAATTGTAAAACCAATATTCATATACTCCCAAGTATTTTTGCTGTTGTATGTCGAAGTATTTAGCATCACAAAAACTATGTACTTTTATTTAGTAATAATTAAAGTTTAAGATCGTGCGTCCTGGCAGACCCACTGTGGACAGGGAAAAAGCTCCACCCGTAGAGAAAATTTGCACTTGAATTAGAACAAGCACCTTCACCAGTGATAAAATTTTTCCAGTTCCTGTTTATAAAGTTGTCTGATGTTTACTATACTATAGAGACTAATGGGAAACATTTAAATATGGGTTCGATTTGGAACTAGCGTTTTTTCATAGATCTATAAATTATTAAGAATAAGATTTTTTTTGGGTGTTTTTTCCCGTTATATTATTGGACTATAGACTAATGGTAATCATCAAGTTATAATATTCTGGGTGTGTAGACCTTTAGGTGTGATTTTTACTATTGTATTTGGGCTTTTAGGCCCCAGGTGATATGGGGTTTGCCCGTTAGGTGTATTTCCAACTTTTGGTTGGATCCCTCCTTCCCTTTCCCCCTTAATAAAATTTATTTTGCCGATAAAAAAAAATGGTAATCATCAAGATATTTCAGTTAAATGGTATTTTAGTTGATATATGTGTGGAGAATGACCTGTCTAGAAATTCGTGAAAATATTGGCTTTAGTTCATTAGTCTATTTAGTTTAGCAAAAACGCCCCGTTAATGTATAGGTAAAAACTCAAAATAAATAAAGATTCTAAAAAGTAAGACCGAAAGCATACAAACAAAATTCTAGAAATTTCCATTCCCGCCCCACGTTTTCTCTCTATCCACTCCCCCTCTCCCATCCCGCGTTTCTCATTTTTTGAAATATGGAGAATTGATTGATTGGCATTAGTAATCCAAAACTTTTGAAAACACATGTGAACTTTTCCTTCTTTCACTAGATAAAATGGCACCATGATGTCTAAACAAACCATCGCAATCTTGACCCAATTTCTACGTTACATTATATTATATCCTCCAAATTTTGTAACGATCTGTGCCATCTAACTTACTTAACCCTTAGCTTTTATAATCACTTGACTCAAAAGGTTAATCTCGGATTATATAGCAACTGATTGGGTTTCCTTTATATATTACCTTTACTTTACATTTGTCTCCGATGTGGGACCCTACACATTTAATACAAGTAAACAATCTTTTGATATAGTATAACACAGGATGCGTGAGCTATAGTTTGTATACATTGTGCACAATGGTGGAATAATGGGTGATATTACACGGTTTTAATTATCACTAATTTAACAAGATAGCATGCACTACCACAGGGAGAGGATTGAGACATTTAATTAGGGTGCATATATATATATATATATATATATATATATATATATATGTCTCACATTTTCTTCTGTTAGCGTGAACTTAGGTGCATGCGGATGCGGTGATCAACATTTGTTATTGTACGATCGTTTCACATGCATGCCATTATTTGTAATTCTTGAACACATGCAAAAGCGTAAAATTGAATTTTTATTTTATTTTTTTGATTCTGCCATTTCATATGATCGATCACCACTTTCAGTTAGTACATATCAGCAGGCTGTAAAAGCAATTTTCCACAAATGTGAGCCTGCTGCAATGCAACGCTAGCTAGCTGTAACCATATGATAAGTGTAGGACTGCATGGGCCATGCCCCCCATGTTGCTTTGTTGGAGTAGTCATGCCGTGAAGGGTGGTCATGACTCATGATCAACATCAGCGCTTCTCTTAATTTGATGATATTCTCCCTACTGAATTATATAATATAATAATATATTGAAATTACCTGTACTCGATAAAACAAGCACGCGAAATCAAAATTTCTCCACGATAAATTGTAGTATTCATTTCAATTTTCAAAGACTCCATGCAACAAAATTGAAATCTTAATTGTACCTTAGAACTTCCCAAAAGAGTTTTCCGCATTTGATTCTCTAAGATGGGAAAAAGGAGGAGTTCATATGCTAGTTACGGTTTTTGATGGACCATTACAAATGTAGCGCATGCACATTGCAGTTGGGCCGACTTTTGTTTTATTTTATTTACACACGATTATATATGTATTGTATGCAACAAGTTTTGACTTTTTAAAAAACTACTTATTTCAATTGATAGAAAGTTTTATTTAGTTAAAAAAGGCCTCCTAAAAAAGAGATCTTTTTGTCCGAATTTATCATTCCATAAGATCATTCTCCCTCATGATCATCTTTTGTATTAATTTTATGAATATACTAGAATTGTACACGCTAGAGAGACTAAAAATTTTATGAGTACATTACACCCTAAAAAGGGAAGAAATGTAATTTTCAGATGTAAACATTAAATATATTTAGAACGTCGATCTTTAGCATTAATACTCTTCAACCCTTAAAGGCCTCGCATTCTAATTTCGTCTCAAACCTCGAATGAGGTTGGGCTACCTCTAATCACTGGGTGAGACCCTCAAAATTCCAAGGCATGAGTGATTCTTGGATCACCGTAATCTAATTATGTTCAAGTTTTTGAACGTACGTAACTACAGTAATATTTAATTCAATAAAGTTATACGCGTTTGGTGTCCTTGTCTTCATCGGATAAAAGATGTTCAATTGCATTTGCAGTCCATAGATTTATTTATTTGATGCAATTTGATGATAGGATAGTGTGGTAATGATTTTTTTTTTTTTTGGACAAAAGGTTAAAAGAATTTTATTCATCTGATAGACAGAGCATAAACATCAAAGAGATGTAAACCCTATGAAGGTAAAATAGACGTCCACAGACTGGACATTCCATTGGAAAAGACTTTTTGAGCACAACAATGTACAGCCCTATTACAATTAAAACCAAAATCACTTACAATGAGAATATCAAACACAGTAAGACATAGCAAAAACATGAAAGTGGAAGCACGAAGTATACATACAAATTAATATAATCTGATCAATTAATTCCTAATATGTATATATGAGAGTAAAATGAAGAGAAAAACAACCATCTAACCCTTTTGGCCGGGTTTGGTCTGGCGAGGTCGGGTAGCCAGGAGCAGAGAGGGTGGAAAGCAAAAAAAAACCTAGATCAAAGGAAGAGGATGAGAGACGTAGGATGGCTTTCGAGATGTCTGTGGTGGAGAGAGATTGCAGAGGGAACGAAGAGCCACCATCAATTTGAAATTGGAAAGAGACACTTTAGAAGAGATGCCATCTATTTTTTGCTCAAAAATTGATAAGTATTTATGAAATGTCATTTTATAGAATAGAAGGTGGAGATTTATGAAAGGTTAAATATAGACCCTCGGATTTATGTAGGGGATATGTAACGCCCCGATTTTCGGAAATAAAATCGAAGGTATAAAATATTGATTTTTGGAATTTTACTAAATTAAATTCAAAGTCCCAAATGGATAATTCATCTTAAAGATTCATCTATTACAAACCATTGTGAAAAATACTGTAAATAGTCTTCGTGGTAATAATCTAGACAAAATAACAGAGCTGTCTTCTAAGATCGATACGGATCTCAAGCGTATACTGGCTCAGTCTCCATATCCGGATTCATCTCTAGGTAGTATCGCCCTCCTTCAGGGTCCTAAGTCTCCACCTGATTTTCTGCAAAATCTGACACGGATGCCAGACAATCCGTGCCTGAGTGAAAAAGTTCACCCCGTAATATAATCCAACTCAATCACCCCTCCTTACATTACAGCTAGCAGGTAACGATATATCATCAATGCAGAAAAGTAAAACACTCATAAATCAATTCATTATCGATCGATGGCCTAACAACAAGAAAAATCTAATCATGCCCAGACCATAACTAGGGTTTGCCTATCTTAATCACCACATCAAAATCACCATGGAACTCCCACCAGTTCTATCATCACAAAACATCGTTGAACCATCTGCCAGGTTTTATCAAAACATCACTGGGCTTACTTTGTCAGGTTTTATCATCAGAAAACATCACTGACCAACCGTCAGGTTTTATCATCGCAAAACGTCACTGACCAACCGTCAGGTTTTATCATCGTAAAACGTCACTGACCAAGTGTCAGATTTTATTGTCACAAAATATCGCTGGACCTCTGCCAGGTTTTATCATCGGAAAATATCTCTAGCCCTATCCGCTAGGTTTTATCATTACAAAACATCTCTGGACTACCCGCCAGGTTTTATCAAAATATCACTGGGCTTACTTTGCCAGGTTTTATCATCAGAAAACATCACTGGACTACCTGCCAGGTTTTATATCATCACTAGACTCCCGCCAGTTTCAATTCATTACTGGGCTTACTTTACCAGTTTCAAATCATAACATACAACTCATCACATCTCAACATCCTGCCTGCAGACAGATCTAAAAATAAACTTTCCAATTTATCCATTACGTAGCACCGTCTAAGTGAACTCTATTTGCATACCACCCCATGTCTCTAGCTTCCAATCTAACGTATCAATCACAAAACGGAGCAGTGTACAAATAATCACAATTATAATTGAAATAAATAAAAAGCATAGAAATCACGTAATTTTTTATGAATGGGCCGTTGCCCTTAATCTTGTATGGCCAATAAGTTAATAATGAAGTAGAACTTTTATAAAAAATTTAACAAAATATTTTCTAGACTCTTATTAATTATTTCTAAATAATTAGATTAATTAAAAGCTAATTAAATACATTAATTAGAGAAAAATATTAGAATAATTAATCATGACCTAATAAGAGTTCTAAAGGTCCTATATAATCAGTAGAGTAAAAAGTTGGGTTCGGAGGGTCGAAGAATTTCTTTACATGAAAACGTTATTTAAAGTGACCGAAAGTGAAGTAAATAGACAATAAATAATTCATTATAAAAATAAATGTTGAGACTATCATAATTTCATCTTTGGACAGTAAGGAGTCTAAATAAAATTATCCGAGCATTAATAATAAAGTTTATACGATCATAAAGTAATTTTGATTGGAATTACTTTAAAAATAATAATAAATAGTGAATTAAATAAAAAAATATTTAATTTAACAAGTTACTGTATTTGAGATTCAAGAAGTCTAAAAAAAATTAGTTTGAGTGTTAAAACGTAAGTTGAAAGGTCGTAACTAATTTTCGTTTGTAAACGTTGAACGATAACTAATAAATAATTTAATAAATAGATAATTAAATAAAAAAAATATGACCTTAACAAGTTATGATCTTTGAGGTGTGAAAAATCTAGAAAAAATAGTTCGGGGGTCGAAAACCAAGTTTAGAACGTCGCAAAATCGTTTCGAAATAAAACAGTCCAAACTGCAAGGTTTGACTGCTTTGACCTTGCGGTGAAGCACCCAGCCGCAACCTTGCGTCTGGTTCTTGCGGCCCGCACCTTGCGGCCGCAAGGTTGAAGTCAGATTCGGTTTTTTCGTTGTTTTGGCTCAGTTTTGATGCATGGGTCCATTCGGGGCATTGGGTTAAGTAATTAAATATACTTAGAGAAGTGGTTGGGAAAGATTATACTACCTCGAATTGGATCGGATTGAAT
Organism: Rhododendron mucronatum var. ripense; assembly: GCA_019656295.1. NCBI lineage: Eukaryota > Viridiplantae > Streptophyta > Magnoliopsida > Ericales > Ericaceae > Rhododendron > Rhododendron mucronatum. The sequence goes on along the minus strand of BPLT01000074.1, from coordinate 125,348 downwards.
TAAAAACGAATCTTGAATTTTTGGGAAGAAAGCTTCGGTTTCTTTGATCGAGGAATCTTGGGATTAAATTGGATGATGTTTGGCGATGCTAGGAGTCGTAGGAAGGGATTAGAATGATCAATTCGGGTTTTGGTTGGTTCTTGATCACAAAGCCACTATTCTCTCTCTTTCTTTCTCTCTCTAAAACTCCATGGATTGGAGTTTTCGTTTTCTCCTATTTTTCTCTCTTTTCTGGACTGGTGAGGCGTGAGGAATTTCGTGGCGAGCCCCACTAGGGTATATAGGAGAATTTTGGAGAGTTTCGATTAAAAATGGATTTAAAAAAGTTGTATTCTATAGGGCTTCGTAATGGACGAATTTGGGACGAGATACACTAAGGAAGGAAGTAGAAATTGAGTAGGAGAGGGAAAGATGGCAAGAGTTTGTATTGCATGCATGCATGTAATTTAAATAAAATAAAAGTAAGATAATTAATATAAGATAATTATATATTCATTAGGGAAATAATTTTATTATTATGAATAATATATATTTTTATGATATTATTAATGCTATTAATAGTATTAACTCTATTATTTTAAAAAAAAATAGGGTCAAAAATCCGGGTTGTTACAGGATAAGATTCAAAATCTGATCTATATATATATATATATATATATATATCAATAAAGGATCAGGCTGTTATTCCAAAAATAGTCCTTATGACGTACAAATCTATTTGTTATATTGCGTGCATGTTCATGGTATTTGTGGTTGTTGATTAATTAGAGCCCGCTGCAGAAATTTTTTAAAAAAATAAGCAACTTATTTCACATTTTCAAACAAAAAAATAATGTAAATAAAAAATAAATTTTCAAATTTTTTTTTTGCATCGTATAATAAAAGATCTCGATGAGATCTTTCAAATAAGATCTATATTGCATATTTTTAAAAAACAATAAATCCATAATTTTTGAGCTTAAAATTATCTTCTTAAAAAATTAGGACTTTTTTTGCATTCGGAATGGGCTCTTAGAGTAGCGCTCGCTAGCATAGTAGCTAGGAATTTCAATTAAATTGATCAAATATATTAGGCTTCGTTCTTCTTTCTTCAAAAATCTTTTTTTTAAAAAAGAAGATAATTTCAAATTCAAATATAATTAAAATAAAAAATAAAAAATTGAATTTTTTTGCACTGTTTAAAAGATCTCAATGAGATCTATCAAACAAATTTCATATTGGTAAAAAAATTATTTGCGTAAATACACAATTTTTGAGTTTGAAATTACTTTCTTTTTGAAAAAGAAATTTTATATAGAAAGTGGAACGACACCTATATTTCAATCAAGTAGTAGTAGGTAGAATTGAATTACAAAGGAGAAGTCTTTTTTTTTTTTTTTTGTCAAAAGTGAGAAGATTGTATTGATAATTAGGAGTCTCAAACGAGAAAAAATGCAAAATTAAGGACAAAAGATACCAAATACACAGACGATCAGATGCACTCCACCCAAATATGAATGCACTAATGAACTTCCAAGAATTACAGATCTGTCAAGCCGCCATGGGTTGCCTCGTCAAAGACATCGCGTAGGGATAAAATGCTAAGCACATATATCGTTGTGAAACAATCTCGATTGAGAGAACCCGATCTGTAGACGAAATTCGTCCAAAGACGAAACTAATACAAAACTCTCACAAATCAGATGACAAGTCGTAGATCTAGAGAGACAGAAGGGGGAAAAAAAAAAAAAAAAGAGTCGGTAGTACCATGACTTCCCCCTCCCCTCCTGCTGCCGCACACGGATATGGAATCCATGGAAAAAGGGGAAGAGAGAAGATCTAGGAGCTGTGGTTGCAGCGGTGCTAGAGGCACAGCAAAAGCTGTATATACAGCTTGCACAGATTCATTTTGGACCCGATTTGGGTCCCACAAAGATGATCGGAGCCGTTCATTCTGTTCAAAATTTGTTTTTTAGTGTTCCTGTAAAAAATCATCTCAATCCGATATCGGTAAGGACGTTTACGAAGCATCCACTTTGCTTTCTAATGAACGGCTCCGATCATCTTTATAGGACCCGAATCGAGTCTAAAATGAATCTGTGCAAACTGTATGTACAGCTTTTGCTGTGCGCATATCATTTCTGCCGTTGTTGCTAGGAGAGGGGAAAGAGGGCTGCTTTCCCCCCCCCCCCCCCCCCCCCCCCCCCCCCCCCCCCCCCACCTGACACAGCCCACCCCCCGACCCCACCCCCTCCTTCCCGTTTTACCCTTCCCCCCTCCCCATTCCCCCCCACCCCCAGTTCTCCTTCTTTTTTTTCTTTTTTTTCATAATTTTCAATTCTTTTCTTTATTTGCTTATTTTACCAATTTTTCCTTTTTTTTTTTTTTTGTTAACTCAAATTCTATAATACTATATTTAAGACCAACGCTTTGCGCCCAAGCTAATATATTTCTATGCTTTCAAAATCTATATTAAAAAAATGAATATATATAAGTACAACATTAACCAGTTCAATGAGCACCCTAAGACTCCTTATTTAGTTTAAAGCTCTTAGGGTACCCATTGAAAGGTCTTAGAGTCAAAAATTTATTAGGACCATTTAGGATGAAATGATTAGAAAAATAACATTTTGCACCGATTCAAACGGATTGAAAATTAAAACACTTATTTTTTTAAACAGTTTATATATTAAAAAATATAGTCAAAAATTAATCTGACTATTTTTTCCCTTTTTTTTTCCTATATATATATTAAAAATATAGTTTAAAAAAAGTATTTCAAGTTTCAATCCGTTTGAACTGGTGCAAAAATTTTATTTTTCTAAACATTTTATCTTAAATGGTCGTAGTAAATTTTTGAATACACTTATTTTTTTAACTATTTTTTTAATATATAAACGGTGTAAAAAAATAAGTGTTTCAATTTTCAATCCGTTTGAATCGGTTCAAAGATGTTATTTTTTTGATCATTTCATCTTAAATGGTCATAATAAATTTTTTGCTCTAAGACCTTTCAATAAACACGCTAAGAGAGTCTTGAAACTAAATAATGAGTCTTAGGGTGTTTGTTGAAAGATTTTAAACCAAAAAATTCATTATGACCATTTAAAATAAAATAATAAGAAAAAACGATCTTTGCTCTGATTTAACTGAATTGAAAATTAAAACACTTAATTCTTGAATTATATTTTTAAATATACAAAGGGTGTATTTATAGAAATTAAATAAATAAGATATAAGTAATTAAATAAAGAAATAAATTAAAAAGTAGGGGGGCCCGGGGGCTCTGCTGGCCCATGGGGCATGGTAGCTCCTACGAAGCCCCTAAAACATTGCCATTTTAGTTTTTAAAAAAATGGAGCCCGGATCTACAACTACGTTTTTAAAAAAAAAAATCAAAACCATCAATTTGCAATCCTATGGAGTAGAAACGTAATTATGAGAGCTCTACAGATAAAATTTGATTATGTCTCTTTAGAATAATATGATCAGAATAAAAATATCTACATAGCCGTTCAAACGGATTAAAAATTGAAACACTTAATTTTTTAACCATATTTTTTAATATATAAACTGTCTCAAAAAATTAAGTGTTCAAATTTTCACTCCATTTGAATCAGTGCAAAGATCTTGTCAATATAATCAGAATAACAAGATCTTTACACCGACTTAAACGGAGTGAAAATTTGATCACATAATTTTCTTTTAGACAGTTTATATATTAAAAAATATGGTTAAAAAATTAAATGCTTCAATTTTTAATCCGTTTGAACGGGTGTGTAGATATTTTTATTATGATCATATTATTCTAAAGAGACATAATCAAATTTTACCTGTAGGGCTCTCATAATTACGTTTCTACTCCATAGGATTGCAAATTGATGGTTTTGATTTTATTTCTAAAAAAAAAAAAAAAAAACTAAAACGTTGTCGTTTTAGGGGAGCCGTGGGGTGGTGGGGTGGGTGGGTGTGGGGGGATTCCTGGGGAGAGCTGGGGGTAATCCGGGAAAATCGCGGAAAAGATGCTGTGGGGTCGGGGGGGTGGGGTGTCAGGGGGGGGGGGGGGGGAATAGCAATTTGCGAGGGAAAATGAGAAGTCATATCTGTGTTTTTTCGTGGAAGTTTCCCTGTTACGTATCCCAGACAGGGAGAAGGCAGAATTACCCCATGCTTCACGCGGATCCAGATCGATCTTCTGCGAAGATCATGTGAGGATTTTAATAAGATGTTGATAATGACGCGGGGATGAAATTCTAAAGGAGAGAAACCCCAGTCCTTTCTTCTCCATTTCATTCCAAGTCGTTTCTTTCTTCTCAGTTCATCCAATCTCTCAGTCTTACATTCCCATCAAACAAAGAAAAAACAACTCTGTCTAATTCAGCCGAAAATTCGTCCAATCTAAAGTTCTTTGCATTTCTGTTTATTGATTCATCAATGTGTCGACTGGAAAAATCCACTAATATTGTTTTCTGCTTCATAGATTGGAAACAGAAAAAGGAGATCGAAAACAACAAAAACCATCGAACTTTAACTTGGAAAAAACTAAGAAAGTAGAGGAAGAAGAAGATTGCCTCTGCTGATCGAGAAGATCTCCAACTTTAATTTGGAGGTTTTTGGCTGGATGAAAATCAGATCCAGAGAGGCCAGGAATTACGGAGAAAAAGAAAGAAAACAATTTGGGACTTTTGCACGAATCGCCGCGGTGGAACGGAGGAAGAGGTAATTATCGGCATTGGGAGAGAGGGGTTGAGAACAGTTTGTTGTGGAATCGTCGTGAACGGTTGGGTTTTCTCTCCGTTAACTTTTATCCCCTAAAACCCTCACATGATCCTCACACAAACAGATTCTCATCCGGATCCTTATTGATAACTGTAAAAGCATTCGATCGGTACAAGCAGGTACGTACTTGGTCCCATGGTTTTTGTTTAACAAAACCCAAACCCAAATTCTTGTTGATACAGTAGTTTAGATTAGACATGCTGCTTATTTTGTTGTTAATGCTTTGCTTGCTTTCTACATAAGCATATCTTAGGTTAGGTTAGGTTCGGTGAGGAGTAGTATTCCTAATTACTTTCTACTGGCGGCTGGACTACACAAATATCTGCAACATAAAGCTCATTCTCTACCTACAGAAACAGAAACAGATACTCCACCCAACCCAACCCAAGGAAAGGAAAGGCAAAGGAAAGGATTCTAATTCTGCCGCGGATACTTTTCCAGGTACGATGACTTAATTTTTATCCATCGATTTGCTTAACTCTACATCTCTCTCAATTAATTACTATTTAATTAATTAAGGTGAGTGTCATTCAAATGTATATATAGGGATCCCAGTCATTTTGTCCTTTCCAGTCATTTTTTTCTTTGATTTTTTGCGGATTTCTTTAAAATCATATTTTGGACACTTTAAACGACTCGGATCATTGAAATTTAACCGGAGAAAGGAAGGTCCTGACCTTAAGTGGTCCTGATTGGATCCGAATTGCCTGTGTTTATATATATTGCTTAAAGTCTATGCTAATATACTAGTATATGTTTAGCCCAGTTTGGTTGGATTATCTGTACGTGGCATATTCTTGATCATTGTATCTTGTGGATTGGCTTTTCTTGTGATCCATCCTAACATATAGTGTAATTCCTTCTGCCGTCCAAACTTACTTTCTCTATACTCGAATCCACTCCTCCTATTTCTATTCCTATTCCTATATATGCTAGAGAGATTCCACTAACATCTAATTCGGTGGAAGAATTGGAATATAAATTGCTGTTTGCTTTCATTTCATTTACTACTCCTACGTTTTTACAGATTCTCTTCGGCTCGGAAGAAAAGTCGTTCTCAATTGTTTCCTTAATTAATTAGTTTAATTAATTTTCTGACCAACTCAAATTCAGGGAGAACAAACAGTACCCACCTTGAATAGCCTACCTACTGGAGTAATTCCTAAGAGCATGTACACCAGTTTTTATGTAAAAATACTAATGAGTAGTGCGATTTTTCATTTTATCTATTCATATATCTTTTAACACCACATCAATACTATCTATTTTTTCTATCATCTATTAAAATATCATTTCTTTCCTCATTCCAAAACTATGTCTTTCTTGGTTCTAGAGAGAGAAAAAAAAAAAAGAATAAACAATTAGGGCCCGTTTGGATGCGGGGAAAAATTTGGGGGTATTAGTTAATAAGGGGGGATAAAATAGTAGGGGGTATTAGTTAATAAGGGATGACCCACATTGATGTGATGTTTATGGAGGGGGATTAAATAGTAGGTTGTTTGGATGAGGTGTTAGAGAACGGGGATTAAGCTGTCAAATGACCCTTTTGCCCTTGTGCAGTCCTTAAATTAATTATGTATTACGTTTTATATGTAATTGCAAATTTAATTATTCTTTCACAATTTAAGTCGTAATATTTATTTCTACTAACAAATTAACAAATTTAATATTATTATTAAACATTTTTTTAATAAAATTTGGTTTTTAAAAAAAATTAAGTGTTCCAAATTTCAATCCGTTTGAACAGGTGCAAAGATTTTAGTTTTCTGATCATTTTATCCTCAATGGTCATAATTAAATTTTGACTCTAGGACTCTCGTTAATTAACCCTAAGAAAGTTATAGAATCAAATATCTCTTAAGGTTAATCAACGAGAGCCCTAGAATCAAAATTTAATTATGATCATTTAGGATAAAATGATTAGAAAACTAATATCTTTGCACCTGTTCAAACGGATTGAAATTTGGAACACTTAATTTTTCAACCTCTTTACACCGTATATATATTAAAAAATATAGTTAAAAAATTATGTGCTCCAAATAAGAAGTTTTAGATAGGTTTGAATGAAAAGTATGATTTTTGGTAAAATGAAGAGTAGAAATTGGTTGAATAGTGAATGGAGAAAGGGGATAACGAGGGGTATTTTTGTCCACAAAACTCCTCCACACCCGGATTATTTTTGGGCACCTCAAGGGGAGCCCAAAATTAATACCCGGCAATACCTAAAACTGGGGAAAAAGAAAAGGGGGTAAAAATTAATTGGGGGGGGGGGGGGGGGGGGGAAATTGGAATGCCAAACAAGGGGAAAAGAGGTGGACCCCTCTCATATACCCCCTCTTATTTTTCCCCCCTCTTTTTTACTCCATCCAAGCAAGCCCTTAGAACCGAATGAATAGTTTCACAGTAAAAGAAGTTAGAAACTGTTCACAAAAGGAACTTTACCTTGTACTTGACCTATGTTGCTGACTTGCTGTAGTTGAAAGTTCCTACTTTAGGTAGGTAAAATAGATAAATAGTTTGTTTACCTATGCGAGTATTGCTCTAAAAGCAAGTTTACCAGTGAAAATGTATACTACCTCGTGAACAGTTTCTAATTCTATTTTACTTATCAACTTTTTCTTTCACAATTACACCAACACTATCTATTTTACCTAATACTAATTAAAATTTTTTTTTTCTTTAACGGGGGGAGTGAAAGAAGGCAGAAGAGAAAGAGAGAGAGGAAATATTAAAATAATGAGTACCTTGTGAATAGTTGCTAGGTAGAAGAAGCTAACAATTGTAGACAAAGGGACAATATCTAACAATTTACCTATGTTACTACTGCAGGAAATTTCTCACTTGATTAGCAAAAATAGCTTTAAAGGTTGTTTACCTTTGCTGGTAAACTTGCTCTAACATTCGTGTAGGAATTCATAATATTTGTTTTCACCATCGGCTCCATAAATACTAACCAAACTCAATATTCCCTAAAAAAAATTGAACTTATTTTATGCTAACTAAGTTTACCCGTTCTCTTGAACATAACTTAAATATGAAATTTGTCTTTATTTAAATTTTTTTCTCATTTGTTAATTTTGTGCCAAACGTTGTGGGTTATTGTTTCGTCTCGACAAGAGGAATCGGAAAAGTAATTTTTTTTAACTTTTACCCAAATATTTTGAGAAATAACCACTTTTTTAGCAATTTAATGTCATTTTTTTTGCTAAAAAATTGTTATTTCTCAAAATACTTGGGTAAAAGTTAAAAAAATCTTACTTTTTCGATTCTTCTTGTCGAGACAAATTAATAACTTACAAAAATTTAGCGCAAAATTAACAAATGCAAAAAAAATTTAAATAAAGACAATTTCTAAATTTAAGTTAAGTTGAAGAGAATGGGAACGAGTCATTTTTACTCTTGCCAACATTCCGCCAAAAAGTGGGTAATAAGGACAAGAAAAAAGAGAGAGAGAGAGAGAGAGAGAGAGAGAGAGAGAGAGAGAGAGAGAGAGAACACATAGCAACAATTCAAAGGGTTTTTACCTCCTACTTTGGTGAGGAAAAGACCACCATTACTACTTCACTTTCCCCATAGTTTCAAGTAGCAAACCAATGGGTAGCCCATAGTTGAACATGTTATTAATCAGTTAAACTAACATGGGCGGGTATGGTGGTTAAGATCAGAAATTTAGGGCTTTACTCTCTCGCAAAAAATTAAGATGTAAAACGTTATTAATTCGTATCAAGTAATTTCATACGAGATTTTACTATTTTTTTATATTTTAAATGAATCTCCTCTAATAGACGGTGGCGACACATTGGTCCCTGTCCCTGAAAACTACTTGGATTGCACTTAAATTGACTATAGTTGACTAATTGTAAAGTGTTACAAAGACAACACTATGGGTGATGGAAATTAATAAACACGTATGAGTTAAATATGAACCATGTTTCTTTTACTATCATTTAAAAAAAAAAATCATTTTACAAAGTTCAGAGAGATGGTGGTGTGGCTCGGACTCCAAATTTATGAGCCAAATATTTCCAATTAATCCGGTGCATTGCAACTCGCGAGCTCAAGTTATGACTTATGAATAATGCAGTAATGATAGTTTTAATAGTATGTCCAATTAGGGACGACAACCCCACCCGAATCGATAGAGATCCAAGCCAAACTGACAAGTACGTGCTTGCGACCTAGAGTTGCATCGTAGATTAGGTTGCTCCAAGCGTAGGGCTAGGTTGGTTGTAACATGATACTCGGAAGTCTGAGATTGAATCCACAGAGAAGACAATGTACCTAGCAAGAGGTTTGTTTTTTTTTTTTTTTTAAGATTATCAAAAAAAAAAAGAGGTTTGTTTTATGAAGGGTTTATAGTGTTGGGACGGCCAACCTTCAGAGTTTTTTTTTTTTTTTGATCCACACCCTTCAGAGTTGATGTTGGTGGAATTCTCTCTATACCTCTACTTGACTAGAAAACGAAGTTTCAACGATGATTTAACGATTGCAAGATCTAGGGGTTCAATCTACCCATAACTTAAGGCCATTTAATGCTTCTTGAATATAACTCAAGTGAGAGTGAAGGTCACTTGCTCACCATGAAGATTTAGCCACGAAAACTAAGTTTGCTCTTTGAAGGTTTGGAAATAGAAAGAAACCCATTTAGGCATTTCCTCAAACACATGGAGTGTCATGGTTCCAAGCATTGTGTCTGCCAAGGAAACTTGTCTACACACAATTAAAAAAATAAACAACCCGAAATTTAGATTAAAGATTAGAGTGTTCTATCCATTCAATAAGTTTAGGATTAATATTACTCTCCTCAATTAGGTAAGTGATACCAGCTTTGGCTCTAGTGAACGCGCATTTGGATAACTGTTAGATTAATTTGTTGGGTCGTGATCCTGACCCTCTAATCCGCACCCCCAAGCACGCAAACACAACCAAGCACAAACACGAGAGATGCGAGGAAAAACTCCGTATATGTATTAATTACAAAACAAATATAATATACATAAAAAAACCTCTCCGGCACGCCACAACCCAGCTGCCATCACTCCTCTCTCTCTCCGTCACTTCCGGTGCGGGGGTTGGTGAGACTTCCGAGGGCTAGCAATGACACAGGCGCTTGGCTAGAGTGGTTGAACGGATCGACGATTGTCCCACTTGGGTGTAGGGGGTGATTGTTGGGTACATCCAAGTGTGTGGGTGTGTGATGTAGGGGATTACTCCCCCTGTTAAATACATGTGCCGTGTGTGCACAATGTGTGTGGGCTGAGAGACAGTGAGAGAGGACAGAGGCAGTGTGAGCGGGTTGAGAGCTCCCCCAGCGGGGGGAGCGGGACTCCTTGGAGATGCCCGTAGTGACTGTCAGAGAGCCACCGGAGTGAGGGAGAGAGAGAGAGGAGTGATGGCAGCTGGGTTGTGGCGTGCCGGAGAGGGTTTTTCATGTATATTGTATTTGTTTTGTAATTAATACATATACGGAGTTTTTCCTCGCATCTCTCGTATTTGTGCTTGGTTGTATTTGCGTGCTTGTGCTTGGGGGTTCGAATTAGAGGGTCAAGATTATTATAGGCTTATATTAATTCGTATGGGTGGATAAGGTTGTCTCTGACAATGAGCCGTATGATATGAGTCTCGTGTATGTTTTTGATGGACATCTAGTCTAACGTAGATAACTTCTAAGGTGGTCCCGTTACGTGGGACGGTGGGAGTAGTAATACTTTCTCTCAAATTAAATAATTACTAGCTACTAGAGTAGTAGTATTTATATATTTGGTGGAGGGGCCCTTAATTGGTTGCATGTTGGAAGAAGGAAGGAAGGAACAAAGCCACGTGCTCTTGCATCTTTAAGAACTTGTTTCGTTCTTTCTCAATTCCATTTCTTTTCTGCAAAGCAAAGCAACAAGTAGAAGACGACGACTAAACTTATCCAAAAAAAGAAAAAGAGAAAGAAGAAGTATAGAAGACTAGAAGTAGAAGAAAATGTTTGTAAAAGGAAAATATGAAAAAGTGGGAAGACCATTTAGCCAGCCAAATATAGAAAAAGGGACCGGGTGTCACAGCAACTGACTTCCTCTTTTCCCAGTATAAAGTCTGAATAGCACATGCATTGGTTTTTAGTTTCCTTTTTCTATTTTTTTTTACCCAATTTAATCGTGCAGCAGTACTGCGGATGTAATTATCCAGTTAGAGAGAGAGAGAGAGAGAGAGAGAGAGAGAGAGAGAGAGAAGTTTACCAACAATATTACATAGAACACTCGATTGTCATACGGTCCGAAAACATTTTCCATTTTGATTTAGGCATTAAAAAATCAAGCACGTTTAATTTTCCGAGCATATGAAATTAATTTGCATCAGACAATAGTCATGAACTCTATGATTTCAGTAGCACTAGTGCTATACTATATCGCTAGATTATTCACAATTTTGTACTTGTTTATACCCGTTTTTGGCACCAAATCTCGGATTAGCGCTGGAAGGCTATTTAATTAGATACTAATTAAAATTGGGCCGTGATTTACAAGTTACTCTGGCTAAAAATTAATGGGCTACATTAATTTTATGTTTGGAGCAAGGCCCGACTAATTAAAATCCAAGTGGAGCGAGATACGCCAAATAATTGTTCCATGGAGATTAGTTCGACCCTATTAGCAGTTATTTTCCTCCAAAGTTCAAAGGCCAATTGACTTAGTCAATTGGCCACATGTCAAGTTCACACAAAAAGAGAAAGTGGGGAGTTACTTGCCACATCACCCATGATCTTTCACCTGCTGAGGACTACCCATGATCTTGCATGCACAAAAGGAGGAACAATCATGGGACACATGGCAGCCCATGGTGCAAGTAGAAATTCGAATTCCGGCCTGAATTAGCTTACTGCTTTGCCTATATAGATCAGAATCAAAGAAGAAGAATGGGTCTAACACCAATCAAAACCCAGTGCTTAAAAACACTTTCTTACTTTCAGCAAAGTAGACTATCGAGTACCTCGTACTCAAATCCCATTCGAACTTACTTCTTCAAGTAATTTGAATTTTACTTTTCTTGTACCACTTTATTATCTTGGTGTAATAAAATTTACGATTTACATTCCATTTCCTATACGACTAGGAAATTTTAAGTCCACAACCGTGTGGCAAACCACGAACCTCCTTGTGATCATTACCCTTTGGGTTATACGCAATCGCTTACAAGTTAGAAGTCACGATTCACGGCAATCGTCATCCGAAGTTAGGCACTACAAGTCTTGACACGCCTGTACTCCACCAACCAACGCCTGCAATCGCATCCGCGCCTTGCTCAGCGTACGTGTGTCAAAAACAAGAGTTTTCATTGGCACGCTCAGTGGGACCCCAATTGTTACAAGGGGTATTACGTTGATTCATTCGCATGTCAATTCGATACGTTGAATTGGATGTTGAGATTTGGTGATGTAAAGAAGAAATTTGTTGGCGCGATAATAAGGTCGACGAACTTGAAGACGAAATCTATCGCCTTGATTGTGAGAGGCGTTGACTCAATCCTATGGAGGATTGGTTTCTTGATGCACAAAATCGCTACAACGATGAAATTCGAGGGCTTGAAGATGAAGTTGACAGACTTGAAGACGAGGATCGCCAATTACGCTATGAGGTAAACGGTCTCTTTAGTGCCAAGTCCTGTGGCTATTCAAGCATTATGTTTTCAGCCCTACCCGAACAACATGAATTCCAAAATGGTGGGTTTGATGATTCTCCCACTCAGACCTTTGAAGGCCAACTTGAAGAAAATATGAGCACTCAGTCCTGTATTGTTGCATTCGATGAAAAATTCTCACAGGAGTTCATAGATCCCTACTTCACCACTGTTGTCACGGTTTGGCAGTTTAGGCTTAACTTCAGGCCTGAATGTGTCTAAACAAGTTTTTAGCCTTGGAGCTAGGTCTGAATTGCATGCTGCACCCGTTCTAGAACAGGAGGTACTGAATGAAGATGAGGAAACCGACAGCACTCCAGGACTAGATCATGATTCATTTGTAATCGGAGATCCCCCACCTCCCCCGATTAATGAAGACCTTTTTGGCATTGTCCAAACTACCAAAAGGCATTACAAGCATAGGCCAACTGTAGGCCTTAAAGTTGGAACTACACCCACATTGGATTTATGGTGCACATCAAAAGCGGATCTTATTCACTTGGCTTAAGCAAAAACGTCATGGTTGTAAAAATGGCTAAGTAGCTAATGAAAAGTCCTTCATAAGCCGAACAAGCATCTCTAAAATGTTTGGCCAAGACTATCAGTCATTGAGTAGGCCCTATTAGAGTTTTACTAAGCCTCTTCCACAGAATTAAGGCCTTTTTCATTTTATCAAGCAGGCTTGAAAGTTCACAAGTATCGAGTAGACTTGAAAGTTCACAAGCAGAGGTTCAGGCTTTCCACTATATTTTTAATCCTTATCAGGCCTTTTTCATGATTCTTTGGTTTCTCTACAACTAAGCCTGGATACAAGACTTTATTGATTAACAAAGGCCTTTTCCGCAGAGACAAAGGCCCTTTTGAGCTCTTTGTTTAGGCTTGAACTACATATAAGCATTTCAAGAAGAAGTTCAGGTTTTCCAACGTATTTCTAGGCCTTTTTGTCAGGCTTTTCATTGATCAGGCTTGAACACAGATCTCATATTGTCAAAGGCCTGAATGGAGCATAACAAATGCCTAATGCTTACTAAGTTCAAAGGCAAGGCAAACAAAAGAAAATATGCTACAACAGAGGATTGTTTGGATGCCAAAAACAGTTTTCTTTTTTATACACGCCTTGATCCTAAAAGTAAAGAATCAAGACATGGGGGGGGGGGGGGGGGGGGGGGTGTGTGTGTGTGGCAATGTTTATACCCATTTTTTGCACCAAATCTCGGACTAGCACTTGAGGGCCATTTAATTAGATACTAATTAAATTGGGCCGAGATTTACAAGTTACTTGGGCTAAAAATTAAAAGAATTAGGACATGGGGAGGCAATGTTTATACCCATTTTTTGCACCAAATCTCGAACTAGCACTGGAGGGCCATTTAATTAGATACTAATTAAATTGGGCCGAGATTTACAAGTTACTCGGGGCTAAAAATTAATGGGCTACATTAATTTTATGTTTGGAGCAAAGGCCGATTAATTAAGATCCAAGTGGAGCGAGATACGCTAGATAATTGTTCCATGGAGATTAGTTCGACCCTCTTAGCATTATTTTCCTCCAAAGTTAAAAGGCCAATTGAGCATGTCAAGTTCACACAAAAAGAGAAAGTGAGTTACTTGCCACGTCACCCATGATCTTTCACCTGCTGAAAACTGCTCATGATCTTGCATGCACAAAAGGAGGAACAATCACGGGACACATGGCAGCCCATGGTGCAAGCAGAAATTCGGATTCACGCCTGAATCAGTTTACTGCTTTGCCTATATATAGCAGAATCAAAGAAGAAAAACGATCCAACACCAATCAAAGCCCAGCGCTTAAAAACACTTTCCTACTTTCAGCAAAGTAGACTATTGAGTACCTCGTACTCAAACCCCATTCAAACTTACTTCTTCAAGTAGTTTGAATTTTACTTTTCTTGAACCACTTTATTATCCTAGTGTAATAAAATTTACGATTTACGTTCCATTTCCTATACGACTAGGAAATTTTAAGTCCACAACTGTGTAGCAAACCACGAACCTTCTTGTGATCATTACCCTTTTGGTCACACGCAATCGCTTACAAGTTAGAAGTCACGATTCATGGCAATTGTCATCCGAAATTAGGCGGTACGAGTCTTGGCTTGCCTGCACTCAACCAACCAATGCCTGCAATTGCATCTGCGCCTTTGCTCTGCGTACATGTGTTAAAAACGAGAGTTTTCAGTACTATCTTCCACTACTTGAATACTCATCATTCTGCCAATGGGCTCTAGCTCAGTTACCATCTCTTGTCCTCCCCATGTGATAGAGGTTAGGGTTCGAGCTCTGTTGTGAACGTTTGGGATTCAGAGCTATGGATAGCCTCTGAAATCCCTTGTAGACTAACCCATTAACACCCCGCTAGCTTCCGCTAATCTATACAATATTGGCAAAAAAAATTAGTCAATCTTTTTTTTTTTTTGTGTGGAAATTAATGCTAAAATAGTGACAGCACAAAAAATTCAATGTACTTGAATGCCTATTTGGATATGGTAATATTTGGTGTATATTGTCACATACCCTAGTGATATAGAAAAATAGTACAAAAAACGGATGACATATAAGCATGGCATCGATAACTTATATGGTTTTTTTTGTTTGTTTGTCAAAAGTTTAGAAATTTCATTGATAACAAAGAGAGAACATCAAATGACCTATTCTTCCTTGGACAAGGAGAGAATAGCCAACCAGGCGAATAGACTCCAATGAGAAAAGACCTACGTACACTCCAAACTTCTTACAAAGGCCACCGATGTACAATACCTCACACAAAACTCACACCACCAACACCAAAGAAAGAAAAACACACTACACCCACAAGGGTTAGGAAGATCCCCGAAGGGAAGAAACACCCGCAAGCAGAACATCGCAAAAGAAAACTATGAACTAAAACGGAAACCATCGGCGATGCCGAATTAGACAGCCTAACATTCCCTTCTCCAAATCAACTCTAGATCGAACCCTGTTCTCCAACCTCTTGACTCCGGACTCGGAGCTTCGAGATGTCAGAAGAAGTCATGCACGAAGATCTGTTCGATGGCGGCAATGGAGGCGGCCAAAGGGAGGTGAGATGGAGAGGAGGCAGTGAAAAGAGGCCGGCGGAGGAGGGCAACAAAGATGTAAAAGGGGAGGTGATGTAGGCGAATATTTGAAAAATTCCTACATTTGTAGAATAATTCAAATATTCGCCTGCATCAGGAGGCGAAGGAAACGTTAATGGAGAATGCCCCCTCCTGCCGCTCATCATAAGGTGGAAACCCGAGGGTGAGGGAGGGAAGGAGGAAGGTGGCTAGGGCTTGAAAGTTCTGAAGAGAGAGAGAGAGAGAGCCGATAACTTAAATGGTTGATGGAAACTGACGTTCATATCCGCTAATAAGCAAAATACCCCATTCAGGGGTTAGATCTAGGTGGACAAAATGTAGTGAAAAACTTAAAATGGGTTACCGAATTGTGCATATAATTAACAGCATGTGAAAATCATGTCCCTGTTAGTTTGTTTTAGCCCTGTTTACCAAATTTGAGTATAGAAACGAGTAACGAGCTAGGTATGTACTACAATAGGACTAGAGGATCACATGGAACACGATAATTGAACATTTAAGATGCGATTATAGAAATCGGAGCTCGGACATTTTTTTTTGAAACGACAAAATATTATTAGGAAAATTTAATAATGGGTTCATCAAGTGGGGGAAGAGGGAAGGAGAAATCAACCAAAGGTTGATCGAAAACCAAGGGGACAAAGGTCAAACACCCAGGAGGGCCAAACTCTATAAACGGGCCAAGCTTGAAAACCTAAGGACCAGCCTAAATGCCCAGATCTTAAAATATAGCCCAAAAAGAGAGGGCAAAGCCCAAACACCCAAAGGGCAAGACCCACGAGGACCCATTTACAATCCGAGAAAAGTTTTTTTTTTTTTTTTTTTGTTGATTTTTTAGGTGTGATTTAACTTACGCTCATCTCATATAGTCCCTCATCACTCTCACTGTCCACTAACAACGGACCCGTTTACAATAGGAGAAAAGTTATGTATGAATTGGTCCCACAAAAATTGATAGTACCTGAAAGTTTCTAATATGAGATTTTAAAGAGGGAGTAAATCCCTATATTCTTAGCCAACCCCTTGGATGCATGCTGCGGCATATTCCACCACTTGGAGGATATAACATGAATGTACGTATCATATCTCTTAATTGATACTCCTACAATTGAAGGTGGTGGGACACGAGGACTCCCATGGTTTTCATAGCCTAGCTAGCTATCAAACTAGGCCCCGTTCCGGAACCAAAAATAAGTGCTTATTTTTTAAGAAGGCAATTTCAAGTTTAAAAATAATATGTTTATGCAAATAATTTTCTTAGCAATATGGATCTTGTTTGATAGATCTTATCGAGATCTTTTATACGGTGCAAAAAAAAATTATTTTTTATTTACATTATTTTTTAGTTTGAAAATGTAAAATAAGTACTTATTTTTTAAGAAGGTGTTATGGAACGGGGCCTAGTAAGTATATTCCCAAACAAATTGTTACAGTATTAGCTTACCACCAAGACAATCCAGTTGCCCCATCCATAGAATTAACACAGGGTGTGAAAGATTTAAAAAAGGTGCATGGGGCGAATGTTGTGCAGTACTGTAAACACTAATTAAAACTTAATTAGCAACAATGTGAACGGCTAATTAAGCTGAAAGCGGAAAAGAAACAAAAAAAAAAAAAAGCGTTACCTGTATGCCTTACTTCAACTTGAATTAAAGCTGTTCACATATTTTTAAAAAGCAAAAAACTTAACGTTCCACAGAGTTCTTTTTTTTTTTTTTTTTCAATCGTCATACATCAGCGGGGGTTAGTAGGGGGTGTTAGAGTTAGCACAGGGAGTCCAGAAGCTATCCATAGCTTGGGACCCCAGGGTATTGCTCCTGCAGGAGTCGAACCCAAGACCTCCCACATGGGGGAGAGATGACAAACCAACTGCACTAGGCAGTGGTTGTCAACG
This sequence comes from Rhododendron mucronatum var. ripense, assembly GCA_019656295.1. NCBI lineage: Eukaryota > Viridiplantae > Streptophyta > Magnoliopsida > Ericales > Ericaceae > Rhododendron > Rhododendron mucronatum. Next base: position 107,918 of record BPLT01000074.1, on the reverse strand, counting down.
TTCCACAGAGTTCAAGAAAGGAAAAAAGAAAAGTGTTGTTTATAATAGTTAAAAAGAGTGAATGTAAAGAAAAAGAGAAGTTGTAATTTTAAAGGAGAAGAAAATTAAATTAAATACTACTACTAAAATGCTAATTAACTAGTGTAGTACTACTGTAGGAAGGAATAAATACCGGGACCTGCATATATGCTGCGGTACTTATCCAGGTTTCGAGGAAGCTGCTGGTGCATGATCGAGGAGAGGAGTGATTACTCAGATTAATTAGTCTATATAAGGCATCAAAGTCCTCTTAATTAATTCTTATGCATGCAATTAGGAGTATATATTTTCCTTCATTCCTGCACCCTACCCAACTTGTTTCTGGTACGGATCGAGTAATTATTAATTTTATTTAATTTGCTATTTTGTTGTTGCTGCATGTGGTGGCACAGTGCGCTCCAATCTAGGGAAGGTGTTTATACAGCATGCACGGACGGTGTATCAGTACTACTGCTGTAAATTTTGAATACTATCTATCTTTCAAATAGTACTACCTCCTACTTTTTTTCCTGGTAAGTATCTTTTCTCTCTTTCTTCTAAAAACAAAGTAGTACCTTATTCTCATTATTGATTTAGTTAGAGCCTAAGTATTTTACTGCACACAAATAAGGAATTTGGATTTTTGTACCGATCTTCAAATCGGATGTTATATATACGTACACTCGCAAGTCTCATTTGACAGCATATATATAAAATATGCAAGGGCCAACAACTGTAATTTTTAATTTAACCAATTTTGCACCCATATCACACTCACCTCATGAGCCAACCAATTTATTTTTGGTCCAAGTTGTTCTTACCATAGAAAATATGTTTTAATTTCTTCATAAAACAATAATTGATTGATGATTCGAAGTGTCACCATATTAATTAAGAGATTATCGTATATATTTTGTAATTTAAAAATTAGTAACTTACTTGGCATGCATGCAAGTATGGCGCGCAATAAAGAAAAAGAGAGTACGATTATCCCATGTGCATGTAATTAATATCGATATATACATTATTCTCTGATTATTACAAGTATATATCTTAGCTTTCATCACACGTCATGCTTGTACAACCCCGGCCATATATGTAACTCTCTCTACTCGAAAATTCATTAACATAGAAATTCTTAAATTAAAATTCTCATCTATAGCACATGATCTAATGTTAATTAATGCGCATATATTTATATTGCATATATAATTGATTCGAATTACATTTGTTGTTTATGAAAGTGTATGTGAGAGAGAGGGGAAACAGTAAACCGTGGTAATAAAGAGGAGGATGGCTGAGGAGGAGGAGGAAAAACAACTCTCCCAGGAAGTTTTAGTCGGTGGTGCTGCAGAGAGGTCTTTCTGGTATTTTTTTGTTTGATTGGCAAAGCTAGCTCCGTCTTATTATCTAATTTCTCACCACGGCACACAATTCCAAGACGTACAAGCCTATTGATCGATCGAGTCCCTTGCGTACGTGCTGATCAGGTTAATTGAGGTATGTATGTTGGTCAATACACATATATACTTCATCAAAAGCAAAGCATATATATATATATATATATATATATAATGAATATATACAAACATATACACACACTTCTTTTTTCAAGAGAAATAGCTTAGGACCGCTGAAAGACCCTGATGGCATGGGTGCGCTCGCTCGCTCTCTCTCTCTCTCTCATGGATACTATTAATTAATCAAAACAAACCTAACCATTCGGTGACTTTTGATTTGTTTGTCGATGACGTACAAATACCGCTCATCTGCTAGTTAATCATCAATTCTTCTTCTTCTTCTTTTTTAACATCAATAAATTATCTATTCTCCTTTGAAATAGATCGAGAAAACTCTATTCAACATTTCCCCCCCAGTTTCCATTTTGTTCTCCACCGATTGTTCTAGTGATATTTTATAATTGCAACGGTTAAAATAATTTAGGGATAAAATAAATCAATATAATTATGTTCATATGTCATTGCATTTACAAGTACTATTACAATAATTTGGGGAAAATATATCTATCCACCCATCCATAATTACTTACTAATAAACTGAAGAGTTGTGTATATATGATATATCCACTCGGCACTACTTTTTTCTAAGAAAATCAAGAATGTCCACAAAATTCAACATCATCGTCTCCGCTTTTATTATCTTGATGGCATTTGGCTTTGTTTTTTTAAAGTGCTTTTGGAATACTTCCAATCCAAGTTAAATAAATCCATGTGCATGTAAGTTCCAATTTTGATGTTATTAAGTTTGCGTTTTCCTATGAGAAGAACCTTATACGTTGAGTACATTTTGTGATAGAGACTCTCTCAGAGGATTAAATGGCAACAGAAATTAATTAAACTAGTTACACATGAATTTTCCGTTTATTTATTCTACTTATCTATAATAGTTTTATCTTTTATTTGTTTCCCAATGTTTTTTGTTTAGTTTTTTAATTTTAAAACTAATGGGACATATCTGACCATTTTTTGGATGGACTTTTTTCTCCTACTTCTGTTTTTTGCTTATTTATTGATCTACATTGGTATATTTTGGGGTAACATTCCGTTTCTATAGACAAACAAGCACTTCCACAGTTAACATGAAATAATTAGATAGTTTTATAAGATTGTTCATTGATCCAAAATGGATGGAATCAACAACTCAAGAATCAAAATTACTTATTCTAACACCATATATTAGAGAGTTTGAAGATTAACTTGCATGTGTTTATTTATTTTTTCTCATTTAAAGAATATATATATATATATATATATTCTTTTTTGAAATTTGGCTTACTCTAGTTACTGGAGATGGTGAGATCCTTATTTAATTATACAAGTAATTAGTGATGAGATCGACATGGGTAATGCGCTATGCGAGTGGCTAGGAAATCTATACATCTGGCCTAATCATTAATCTAAAAAACTGAAATGCTAGCTGATATGTGCTGCATGCATGTTCAAATTTTCGTATCTTTACTAGTTTTAGAGATCCAAGTGTCAAGGAATAGGAAGTTGGAACCCACAGGCCACATGACATGACTAAACTATGCCACCGCCCAGCCCAGCCATTGCATGTGATCCATCTGTCACACTATGTATCTCTCTGTCCCAGTAAGGCCCCGTTTCAGGGAGAGGAATAAATACTTATTTTTTAAGAAGATAATTTCAAGCTCAAAAATTATGTGTTTACATAAATAATTTTTCTATCAATATGGATCTTGTTTTATAGATCTCATTGAGATCTTTAATACGGTGCAAAAAAATTTAAAAAATTATTTTTCATTTACATTATTTTTGAGTTTGAAAATGTGAAATAAATACTTATTTTTTAAGAAGGTGTTCTGGAACGGAGCCTAAGTAAGAAAGGCTAATCATTTTGTCACTCTTCTATTTGTTAATGTCACTTTCCTTTTTATTTTTTATTACGGTGAATTTACTAAAACACTATTCCACTTTATGATATTAGTTTTTTCTCACTTTTCAAATGCAATGGTGTTTTAGTAAATCCATCTTAACAAAAACAAAAACAAGAGCGACATTAAAAAATAAAAGGGTGACAAAATCAGCCACCATAAGAAATTTCAAACAATCCTCATAACACGCCACACCACGTCACCACAACCACTTTTTCTCTCCGGAAAACAAAACAAAAAAACACGCCACCGCAACCTCCCTACGTGTGCTACCAAACAGTACAGGATTCGAAAGAGCAAAAGTGGGTGTCCAACTATTGAGAGTGGGTGCATGTACGATAAGCGCATTGGATTTCTCCTTGAAAATTACTGTAATGGGTTACTTACTTATTTATAAAAAAATACAGTATATAATAAGTAATAACTAACCATACCCTTTTTGACATTTTGAATTGGGTAAATTGGAAAAGCTCATAAAAAGCCATAAACACCAAAACGCGTGTCTTCTAATTGACGCACGCTCTTTATTTCTTTTTGATCGGCTTCTAATTAACGCTCTTGCAAAAGTAAAAAGAATAACTTCTTTCTTTAAATTAATTTTCCACCGAGAATGAAAAAGTTTCGAATTTACAAGAATATTGTGTACATCTTTCCAAAAGAGAGAGAGATTTGATTCCCGACGACTCAAGTAATGTGTTTATCAATCCAGTAAAAGTAACTGTTCCATTCGGTTGGGTTGGAACTTGGAAGGAAGGAACTATGCATTTTCCACGAAACTTCCTCACTATCTAACAGTTCCATTCATATTAATGTCACGAGGATGAAACTTCCTAGAAACTTCGAGTATCAGTAGTGTGTGTGTTTGGCACTCCCACCGAGTATCAGGTGCTGATCTACAAAATCTCCTCTCTCCTAATTGCGTGCGTGTTTGATTTCCCCTCTCTCTCTCTCTCTCTCTCTCTCTCCGAACCGATATTTAATATGCACATACATACAGGTGTAAAATAGTGGAGATAAAATGAACTTAATCGATAAGCCATGAGTCTACATCTGTAACCAAGGACGAATTCACATGAGGGTATGTGGCACCACTTGAACACCTGTCCCCCTCTAGAAACTAAAATATTTTTTAAAAATATTTATTTATAGATTAACATAATATGAAAGTGTGCTAATATATAAACATACACAATTGTAACTGGTCGACACCGTAGTTCCTACTCACTAGATATCTCTCACTGTAGATTTACTTCGAAGTTTCAATTGAGGTCATTTCGCTCCGGGTCATGTTCTTGGACGAATCAGTTATTACCTAATCGGGAGGCTTACCGGCTTCACAAAGCTTTTTTCGCTGTTCGCATGATTTTTGAGCTTGAAATTACCTTTTTTAAAAAATAAGTACTTATTTGGCTTTCCGGAACGGAGCCTAATATATATATAGTAGTACATTTTTTTTTTTGATCCTGTGCAAGACTAATTTGGACACAACCATTTAAAGGGCCCCATTTAAACCGGTTCATTCATTTTAAGGCTTTTGTGAATAAATAAATTCGAGACACGTGTCGTGTAATGTAATTACACGCCAAATATACGTGTGAATTAAGTCTTTAGTAGGAGTACTAGTATATTTTTCATTTAAGATTTAAGATGAGAATTGCCTCTTTTAGGAATAATATCTGTAATAAGTAGGAGTATGATATTCACCTCTTGAATATCGGTTTTATTTTTTATATCTTGACGAGTTGACAAAAAGAAAGAAAGAAAGATTTGTTTTGATGTGTTTAACTACTCTCCCTTTTTGTTTTCTTGTAACGCAAATTTATAATATTGTGCTTCTAAATGTGAAAAATTAATTTTATAAATTCACATAATAAAATGTGCATATTAGAAGGGGTGTAAAAATCAAATTACCTTCCCATAACCAATTCGAGAGACAAGCAAACATGTGCACTTTGTTTGGTTTCCCTCTCAGAAATAATTTCTCTAAAATTTTTAATTGTTTCGTCATCCGTGTTTTTTTGTTTTTAGTGATTTGTTGTCAATTTTCTTACTTATTTTATATTTTTTGAATTATATGGCGTATCTCTATTAAAAAGTAAAGAAGTTTGTTAAAATATTAAAAAAAAATTATTAAAGACAAAAAAATACGTAAATCTATAAAAAAAAAAAAAATTATTTAAAAACTAAATCTCAAAACTGTACACTATAGTCGTGATGTGAGAGAGATATTATAAAATGGAGTCGGTATGCTGTGTATGGTGATGGGAGAGAGATATTATAAAATGTAGTCGGAATACTGTGTATTCCCACTCCCAGCAGTTACTGCTTGGTAGGAACCGTAGGATTTAGGGAATCAAACACGCGTTGTTCGGATTTGGAAACACGAGAAAGTAAAAAAAAAACGCGTGGGCGTCCCGTAAAAATCTCGAGCACGAGTATATCAACCGTCAGCGACTCCTTTTCACAATTCTTGGGCGGTTGTGTTTACTGTGAAACCCTAGGCGCTACCGATGCTTTACTGGTTTTTGCTTTGCTGCTGCACACGCACACTGCCTTGGATTATCTAGAGAGCGAAGAGAGTGATTATCTGATTATGGTAGGACCATCTTGTTGGTAGTAACGACGACGGTGTCATCTCTCCTGCGACAGTTACCATGGAAACAGCGAATGACAGATTCAAGACTTCGCCGTACCGTCGGCACCGGAACGACTTAGAGGCTGCGGATTCTCGCGAGTACGAGGACGACTCTTCATCCGGTCCATTCGACATCTATCGAACCAAGCATGCTTCCGTCGACCGCCTCAGAAGATGGCGGGTATTCCTCGATTTCCTTCTCTCTCACTTTTTTATCCATTCATATCTAACTGCATTACTCTCTTGTTTTGTTTTTATTGTCTCTGTTCTCGATTTTTTTTTTTTTTCGTCTAAATATGATTTGCTTCGCTTTCGGTTTCTTTTAACCGGAAAGGATCGCTTCTCCACCGAGACTGTTGTTTATTTGGTGTTGTCTTTTTTATTTGTTTATTTTGTTTTATTTTTTTGGAGTGTGTGTGGTTTCCAAGCAGTAGAAACTTGTCAGAGTTATTGCTAAATATCCTTGTAGAATTGTTGGAGACTGTGTGTTAAGTTTATGAACACTTTGCTTCATCTGCGATTGGGGAAATTATTAAAAGGAAATTGATTTTGACACTCCAGTTTTAACCACTGGCACTCCACTTTGTGTGTTGATTATGTGAGATTACAAAATAGAAAGTGGAGTGCCAAAATCACTGTCCTTATTGAAATACAAATATCAACAGTGTTGGGGAAGAGCTCTTTATATGCTAAAAAGCTTGCAATATTTCTTTTAGGGCGAAACCAAACTCTTGAGAATTTTCTGTAAGTGTTGCATATTGCACTTGCCACAGAAACAGAAGCACATTCCCCTTACATTAAAAACAATGCTTCTTCAAAAAGAGGAAAAATAAAAAGAACAAAATGCAAACGCTGTAACAGGTAGAAATACGCTGTAGTATAATGATATAATCCGTGGCACGAACTTGCAAACTAACATATCATTTGTAGTTGGTATGAAGTGCTCCAAAACAATTTTGATACCTGTTCTCATTTTCTCCCTTGTTTTCTAAGTCTCGAATACTACAGAAAAATGAAATGTTCATTGTGTAGAGGTCTAGGGCTAATGCTTTTTGTCTTCCATGGTCTGTATTGTGGATATACTTGGTCTTGCCTGAAGTTCAAATTTCGGTTTTACTCATTGTGGCTTGGCTCTTCTCTTTAAACTTCGGACGGTGCATTTAAATGTTGATAAATGTGCTTCTTTGGAGACTATCTTTTATGGAAATCGAGCTGGTGTGGTGCTAACTTCTAGCCTTTGGTCATTTTGCCCGACACCTAACTGTGCCAGTGAGCTGAAATCAAGTGGTGTCCATTTGCATGTTTGTATATATTTCCATGGCCAGTAATACGTTTTCTTGTTTGTCTTATTTCATGACAACCATAATGGTTGGACTGATTTGATCCTGTCTTTCTTAGCAAGCGGCACTTGTGTTAAATGCTTCTCGCCGATTTCGATACACCTTGGACTTGAAAAAGGAGGAAGAAAAGAAGCAAACCATAAGAAAGATTAGGGCGCATGCTCAAGTCATAAGAGTAATGTTATCTTTTGAACAGAACTTCTTGTTGCTCATCAATTTTATTCTCTCTGATCTTTGTCTTTATTTTTATTAGGCAGCCTTCCTTTTCCAAGAAGCGGGGCAAAAAGAAAAAGGTAAATTTGGTTCTGTTTTTTCACACATTGAAGTTACATTTGAAGAAAATGGAAGAAAATTATTTCTTTATCTTGGATTTACTTTTTTATCGATTATTTGAACTTTGAGGAATTTGTTTCCTTACAGGTTTCTCCTAGCTTTTTTGGGATATATGCACTTATCCAAATCTTCATCTGTCATTTGCTTTCATTAATGTTTTAAGCAATTGAATTATCTTTTGCCCATGTCCTTTGAGGCTACTCAACTCTATGAATTTTTTGTTTGCATTGGCTTATAAACGCTAAGTGAATACATCGGTAACCATATTATTTGGACAGCTCCCCATCGTCATTGTTTTGTAGTTTGTTGGGACATTTTTTACATTTGAACTTTAAATAATCCACTATGTTGAGGGTCACGCAACTCTATATGCTTACAAATTCACAATTTCTTAATTCGATTAAGCTTTTGTTTATAGTCTCGTTATTAGTAAGATGCATAGCAACTTGCTGGCCATGCTTCATTTCGTTAGTCGTGCACATATTATAGTTGTTTTGAAATTTATTTCTCTTGAAATTTATTTTACGGTGCTTCCAACCAGGATTTCTTTTTTGTTGTGAAAGCTTTGCCGGACACTTGTTTACGTTGATTTAGTTAGTTCCTCTTTAGTGTCAGGTACCCCGGGATTAGCTCCAACTTCAACTGGTGATTATCGTATTAACCAAGAGCAACTTGCTTCAATAACAAGGGATCATGATTTTTCTGCTTTGGAGGAATTTGGAGGGGCAAGTTTATTAGCAGCTCATCTTGTTGTTTTCAGTTTGCGTTTCCTTCTTTTTTAGCGTCTGTGAGCTAGTTTCTTATGGTTCTTTTACGTTTATGAATGTTTGTGCTCCCACTTAGGTTAAAGGGTTAGCTGATACATTGAAAACAAGTGTAGAGAAGGGAATATGTGGAGATGATGATGATTTATTGAAGCGAAAGAATGCATTTGGATCCAACACATATCCTCGGAAAAAAGGACGGGGTTTTTGGGTATACATTGCCAAGCTTTGAACTTATGGTCATTGTTTCATTCTGCGATGTTTCTTTCAAAGATAGATTTTTGTTTGTGTAATAAATAGGCGCTGCTATAAATAAATTCTATGACATATGCCTTGCAGAACTTTGTTTGGGATGCTTGTCGAGATACTACTCTGATCATCTTGATGGTAGCTGCAGCTGCTTCTTTGGGGCTAGGCATAAAGACCGAGGTGAGCCTAATGATAGTTATTCAACATGTCATCTAATGACTGATCCTTGTACGAGCACATTTGTAACCTACATGGTGAAAATTGAGCTTCAATATTGGGATGTGTAACACGATGATGTGATTGTTAGGATTTAACTATTGGTTTTAAGTTGGTAACAAATTGAGTTTTCCCCCCTCCTATTGTCATTCAAGAATTGGTGTTTGGTTTTCTGCTCGGCGAGAAATTGTGTTTGTTAGAGTTAGATGTCACACTATTGAGGGTGCGTTTCTGCCATATTTTTTTGCTTCATGCTAATTACAATACTCAAGTTGTTTCATCTGAATGTTATTTTAGTTGATATATGGGAGGAGAATGACCCGCCTAGAAATACGTGATAACATGGGCTTCTAGTCCATTTAGTTTAGTGGAAACACCCCCTGAGATTAAGGTCATAAAAGGTAAGAGAATTTTCCAAGTTGGTTGATATTTACTATTTCATACATGCATGTAGCAACTATCAGGACTTCCCATATCTTGAAATTTGAAGTACAGTTTTTGAGAAGTCAGTGAGTGTAGGTTGGTAAAAATTCAGTTTAAGAAATTCGAGATTGTATTTCTACGATTGTTGTGTTGTCATTTATAACTAAGTTTTGTTGGTCAATTGTAAACAAGCTTTCATTGCTTTTCATTTGATTGATCTTGCACAAGTTACTTGTTTTGGGTATTTGATTATATCAACTACACCTATATTCATGTTATGTGTTTGAGAGATAGCATATGCACATGTATTATGTCTTTTAAACCTTTTACTTACAGGGTATTAAAGACGGATGGTATGATGGGGGAAGTATAGCCTTGGCGGTCCTTATTGTTATAATTGTTACAGGTACTTACAGGATTTAAAATTTTTTCAAATGCATATCATTTTAGTAATCAATTGTGGTACCATGGTCATTGTATTTTGCAGATTGCATTCTTTGCAGTCAGCTAGAATGAGCAAAAGCTTTCAAACCATCTGTCTTTGTCACACCCAATCCGATGCGTTTTGGAAAGCGTCCAAGCATGTCCTATTATGCTTTGGACAGTTTGGGACATGCTCCTTCACTTGGACACTGGGAACCAAGCTTAAAATCAAATATACTCGCTTTAAACTTAAATAAAGCCTAAGGTCTAAAGCATTGAAAATAGGGAATGAAATTTGTGAATGAGGACTTGTGTACACATCTTTTGCCATACATATATTTGCCTTATAAATTTGCGTAGTCGTCAAAAGTTTGTTTGCGATAGGAGTATATATTGAGTGCAGGGATTTGGACCTTAGGAACCGTGGAAACTTGTTCAAATACCTTTATATTTGGAGGCAATGAAAATCATGCGGTTTTTTGTTTGTATAATTTTTCCATTTATAGGCTTTGCGTTATGCTTTTTAAAACAAAATTTCAAACATGCATAACCTGATGCCTACCTGGGTCCTAAGAAGCACGTGTATGGGTACTGGTACTGGTACGATACGGGTACGTCAATACTGTGTAACCTAAAACAAGTAGGGTATGTGTACGGGTGTGGCACGATTATAGCAGATATATTTCTATAATTTAGAGCAATGTATTGCACTTACGAGTTACACATCAAATAAAGTACATCGCTAATGACTTTGGACAAATAAAAATCCTACATCAAATAATAGTTTATAGCCAAACTTAAGGTACACATGAGTTTAATGTCAATGTCATTATACTAAAGATCATTTGGATAAAAATCTTTATTCGAAAATCGTTGTCAAGCGTAGAAAAAGGAAGTTCTATCAACTTAAGCTCATATGTGTTGTGTACGGCTCAATATATTGGGTACAACTTGATATATACTGGGGAACTTCTAGGGTACTGTAAAAGTCATAGAGAAATTTCAGCACATGTTTCTTGTATTGGGTACATATCTTGAATGCTAAGTACTGGTACCTGATGTGTTATGGGTACAAGTATGACGGGGTTTGAGAAGTACCCGTGCTTTATAGCAGGGTACTTACCCGTTCATCAAACTGTAGATATTTAGAGGACTGAGAATGCCAATAAGCAATCTGTGCTTTTCAATTCTTTATCTATCACTATTGTGATCCATATTTAGTGGAAGATCATTTCATACTGTGTCTATATCCACAATGTCACCTTTGGCTCCATAGAATAGCTCATTCATTGGTATGATGTACTAAAGCCTGTATGTTGTCTTATATTCTGTTTTCTGCACTGGCATTGTCCCCCATTTACAGCTGTAAGTGATTACAAGCAATCCCTTCAGTTCCAAAATTTAAATGAGGAGAAGCAGAACATACATTTGGAGGTTTGTTAGTTTGGGACCGTTTTTCCTTGCCTCCATGGCCATTTTTGTCATATCTGCTTGTTTTCTTCTTCCTCCTCAATTGAAGATAAGCATGCAAACAGGTTATTAGAGGTGGTAGAAGGATGGAGGTCTCCATATTTGATCTTGTTGTGGGTGATGTGGTACCGCTGAAAATTGGTGACCAGGTGACTGGAATTAGTTTCTGCATCTTATTTGCAGTTGTAAAGGTCAATTTCTATTCTATTGACTTCCACGTTGAAATTGTTGTCCCAGGTCCCAGCTGACGGGATTTTAATTTCTGGACAGTCACTTGCAATTGATGAATCAAGCATGACTGGGGAGAGCAAGATTGTAAGCAACCTCACCTATTCAGTTGTGTCATCTTGTGTTCCTAATTTTCATTCTCATATTTGTAGCTTGAGGTCTTTTTTTCTACAGGTTCAGAAGGGTCCAAAAGCTCCATTTTTGATGTCTGGGTGCAAAGTAGCTGATGGATTTGGCACTATGCTGGTAATATTTGTTATACTCTTTGTTCACGGTTTCTGCTCAATCAGATGGAGATTTTACTAATCAATAATTTTGAGTTGCTATGTTTTAAAAATATTATTCTGGGAGCTCTAGTCTGCATCCCACATCTTTTACAAAGGCATGTACTCTAGAGCCTATATACAATGGCATATTTTGTAGCTGTAATCCTCTGTGTTCTGGTCTTTGCTATCCTCTGCATCCTTATCTCATCTGTTTATCCTGGCCTGTGCTGTCCTCTCATGTTCATAAATTAGTACTTCTTTGTTATCCTAACAAAACGGCTTGTTTTAATTGCTGTATTGTTTTAGTATTGGTGTAACATTAAATTTTGTAATGTTTTGTTTTCAAGGATGAGTTATGTTCGAGTGAAACTTGAATGCTTCTCTGTTTTATGATGTTTTATTATTCTACCCAGATTTTAGTTATTTTACCATGGGTGAAGCTGAAAGAACAAGAAATTTATTATTATTAGTCCAATGTGGCATTATAAACAGATAGCATGACGTTTTATAGAAGAAATGATTAGTCTTGTGATGTATTGGCCCAATACTTAGGAATGCACTATATTGAGAATCTACATCTAACAGGGTAACATGCTTATAGCTTATTTATTACTTATTCTTGGCTACTCACATTGCTAACACTCATGATTATTGTTTCAAGGTAACAAGTGTTGGTATAAACACAGAGTGGGGATTGCTAATGGCGAGCATCTCAGAAGATAATGGTGAAGAAACACCATTGCAGGTTTTTTTTTTGCTTTTTGGTAAATATTGTTATTTCAGGTTTGTATGTTCCATTATGGTACAGCTTATGTTTATGTCAATGGCTTGCAAATTACAATAGGTACGGTTGAATGGGGTTGCAACGTTTATAGGTTTCGTGGGACTCACAGTGGCTGTAGTTGTTCTAGTTGTCCTGATGATAAGGTAATTCAATCCTTAGTGTTGAGTTGTCTTGTCATTCTCTCTTGCTCTATCTGAAAAACAATGATTGATTGGTTAAACTTATGAATTTGATTGTCTGCAGATTCTTTACTGGACATTCAAAAAATTCTGATGGAACTGTTCAGTTCACGCCTGGCAAGACTAAGTTCAGTACTGCCATAGATGGAGCTATTAAGATCTTCACAGTCGCTGTATGTGCCTTTTTATGAGAGAAATAGTATGTTCTCAGCTATGCCGTTGAGTATTTGATTAATTCCTAAATCGTTTCTAGGTCACTATAGTGGTTGTTGCAGTGCCTGAAGGGCTTCCCCTTGCTGTTACCTTAACGTAAGCTTGAGTACCGCTTGTATCTTTTGAGTATCGTTTATTTATCTTGGTTCAAAGCATCTTGGGAAGTGCAAAATTGGCTTTATGGAGGGCTTTTCCACCCTCTCTATTGTTTAAGTTTATTTGAGATCATGTCAGAACTTCCTAGTTTTATCTTTTTTCCTTCCAAGTCACTTTAGTCCTTGACCCATGGTTACGCTGGAAAATCTCCTAACCTGCTTGTGCAATCTTTAGTTCTTGCTTCATATCTTGTCTATTTCGTTTTAATCTCTTAAATTGCAATTGTTATTCTTTTCCCTTATGTCTTATGATTTACAATTGCATTACAGGCTTGCCTACTCAATGAGGAAAATGATGGCAGACAAGGCATTGGTATGCACAATTTTTGAGTGCAGCTTGTTACTAGATATGTTTGGTCATATACACATATTTAATAGCACACGTTTACTGAGTTAAAATAAATTGAACTGCAGGTCAGGAGGCTTTCTGCCTGTGAAACTATGGGTTCTGCTACTACAATTTGCAGTGACAAAACTGGAACCTTGACACTAAATCAGGTGTGTTCGATAATGACACAGTCTTTTAACATCTTGCGCTTAATATTCCAATCAGCGATTGAAAAATCGCGCCTAGGCGAGGCGAGCCTGTGACGCCTCACAGGTGTGAGGCGAGGCGAGGTTGAGTGAGGCGGGCGACTAGTCGTGAGTCGAACGACTAGTCGCGAGGCGTGAGGCGACATAAAAATCACGCCTAGGCGTCGTTAGGGCAAAAAATGCGATCAGATCTTATATTCCAAAAAACGCGATCAGATCTTATCACATACCTCTCTGCTTCTCTCCTTTGCTTCACTCCTCTGCGGCGTCAAACGGTCAGACAGCCACCATGATCAGATCAGATCTCTCTCTCCCTCTCTTTCCCTCTCTGTCTCTCCCCCCTCTCTCTCTCTCGCATAGTCGCACGACCAGCCACCCATGATCTGATCTTGTTTTCTTCTTCTTCTTTTTGCCGATAGGGTGTGTGACTGTGTGTGTATATATACATACATACATATATATATGTATGTATGTATGTGCTGGGTCCTTTTTTTTTTCCAGTCAATCATCAATCTAATAAACTTCTTTTTAACTAGTGTATTGCATATTTAGATCACAAGATCATTATTCAAACTTGAAATCTACATTTTTTATGCATTTTTAAGAATTTGACTGAATCGGAGTGATTCACGATGTGATACGAATCACGATTCGCAAATAGATTGTTGGTTATTATGCAATATGGTGATGTTTATTCTTGTTTTGATGGTAGGAGTGAATATTGGCCATTTATGTAGTTTATATTTCTTTTTTTTAAACGCTCACCTCGCTTGAATGAGGCGCTCGCCTCGCCTCGCCTCGCTCGCCTCGCCTCGCTCGCCTCGCCTCGCTTCAATGAGGGCTTTGTCGCCTCGCATTCGCCTCGCGTATTTAAATCACTGATTCCAATGGTATTGGCACATTCGCAGTTGGATGTTCGGTTCGTTTGGGGTACTCAAAACCCCTGCGCACAATTCCCAATAAATTTTCTCTATCTATCTCTCTCTACCTTAAAACCTCCCTGAAAACCCAAACCGAACATGGTCTTAATTATTGAGTGCTCTTCAAGAAGCAGGTTTTAGGTAGTGATCAAACTGGGCCATTGGACATTCCTTGGAAAGTTATTTTATATTTCTAGGCATTACTTGCTTTACTGGAAGTATATGTTTATTGAATTTTTGAACATATTAACTTCTTTTTTGTCTTTTATTACTACTTGTTGTAGGCTTAAACCATTTAGTTGTGTAGACTTGGGTGGTGGGAAACTGGAAGTGGTAGTATGGGTTTCTTCTCCTCTTCTCTCTCTTTGGTGGGGGGTTGTGATAGGGAGAGTTTGAAGGTTTAGGTAGAAAGCTTTTCCTTTTTGTTCCCTCATTTTTAATCTGTCATAGTTTCCCTCTCTTACAGATGACAGTGGTTGAGGCATATGTTGGTGGAGAGAAGGCTGAGTCTCCGGACAATGGTTCAGTGTTGCCTCCTAAGGTTAAATCTCTGCTCATTGAGGGTATTGCACAGAATACTACGGGCAGTGTATTTGTGCCTGAGGTGAGTTAAACATGTATGAAGTTTATTTCAGAGGGAATTACTCACTGAGCTTTGCATCATTTCATCTGGACATGCACGGTTTCAGAGGAGATTACTTACTGAGTTTTGCATCAATCTCATCTTGGCATGGACCATATCGTGGCATTTTGAAATTATATATGTGCTATCTTTCATCATTGTTTCAAGTATTGGGAGCGTTGTGTTCCATGGATTTGTTCTAATTTTGTTTTAAATTGTTCTCGACACTATTTTTCTAGAAAATAATGTATTTATTTAGTTATGTCATTCAGTTTATTATCCTTCAATATGGTTGATATTTAACAGGATGGAGGAAAGATGGAGATATCTGGATCACCAACCGAAAAAGCCATTCTCCAGTGGGGGATCAATGTAGCTTTACTACTTTCTCTACTTAATGGATTTTTATTTTCATATGTTTCCAAATAACAGATTTGATTGTTGACATCCCTTTGGCAGCTTGGAATGAATTTTGATGCTATTAGATCAAGTTCTTCAATCATCCATGTTTTCCCTTTCAACTCAGAGAAAAAGAGAGGAGGTGTTGCATTAAAAGTGGTATGAGACTGCAAACATTCCATTGGAAAGGATATTTTGCATTTGATTGATTGCGTGTGTTTATGTGGATCGTAGTACTTTCTATTCCATGCAGTTTTTTTTTTTCTTTTTATTGTCACCTTTGGAGTGGGATATACGGATATGTTTTCAGCTACGTTTGTAGGATATTTTGAGTGCAAACTATGTGTAACTGTTGAGAATACGGTTAAAACAAGAAGCAAACAACGCAGGAAGATAATCAAGGACAAGAAAAGAAACGCAAGACATAGATATTACGTGGTTCCCCAATAGTTTGTTGAGTACCTTTAAGGCTCACACCAGTTCCACTATTTATCGACTGAAGAAAGAGTATAAAGTTACATTGGCTGCTGCGTATTGCAAGTATTTATAACCTAGTGAGTGAAGTTATGAATCATGGCGGGTCGCTCTAAGTGATGCAATAGGATTTAGGGGCATTTGTGTCTTTTTATTGTCCTTAGTATTGTTAGGGTCTTGAGTCTATAAATATGTAAATTGTCTTTTCTTTTGGTAGCTTTTGATTATAAAGAATATTGAATATACTGGTTGAGACATAGTTTTTCTCTCTACCCTTCGGGGTTTATCCCCTTGAATGAGATTTTGCTCATTCCTTTGAATTTTTGATTCCCTTTGGTATTTGGTTTGCATCATTTGGTATCAAAGCTTCTAGGCTCGATCTTCACCGTTCATCTCGCCGGAAACATAAACCTCGCCGGAACCCTAAAACGGTGCCGGAAAACCTTGCTAGAGTCCCTATTTCCCTCAAAACCCATAGATCTACCCATTTCACACTCGATCCAACCTTATCCAGCCATATTCGCGCTTAAATCGAACCCAAAACCAACTGTACGAACCTAAATCAACCTTTACGGCCTCGAAACCTTGCAAATCAGCCTTGTCAAGCTTCGATCGAAGCTGTTGAGCACCTTACAGCAATGGGTTTGGCATTTCGGAAGAGGCCCAGTCGTTTTCGAGCCTTAATACAACAATACGAGCCTAGATCTACCTGTTTCGGACCTCAGCAGGTGATTTTCCCCGACCCAACCTTATTTGAACTTGATTAATCCATTTTGGAGTTTGGATTAGTTACCTAAACCTGCGAAATCCCTCTCTAGTGTTCGAACCCTTCGATTAAGGCTCGAACAGCCTACTGAGCTTAAAACAGTTGATTGGTCCATTTTGACCCACAAAACAGAGGTAAAAGTTTCCGAACTGCTCTTTTGGCACTTGAATTTGCATTTTTGTGTTCACTTTCAGCTGGTTTGTCTGGTTTGTTGCTATTTGCTTTGATTTCTTGCGGTTTGCTTTTGGATTGTCACCATTTGTGTCAATTTTGGTTGAGTGAATTGGGTTATCAATTTTGGTTGAGTTGGCTGAGTTTTTGCACCGAGTTGACTGAGTTTGGCTCTAAAATCACTGAGTTGATTGAGTTCGGTGACTGAGTTGACTGGGTCCAGGTTCTTTTGGGGTTGATTTGCTTGTTTGAAGTTGATTGTGGGTATTGTGATGGCTCATGGATGTAGAGGTAGAGGTAGAGATTGGAAATTTTGGTGATGAAATTGATACTTATAGCAATTCAAATTGCGAGAGGAATGAGATTAAAGAGTTGAGTAAAGATGTGGCTACCTTGGTTGAAAAGGTATGACGTTTGCAACGTTCGACCAAACGTATGGATTCTTTTAACTATAACCATTGTGTTGGTGCTCCACATTGGTGTAGACCATGTTCGAACGACATTGTGGTTAAACTTCCCATGTTTGATGGAATCCTCACTCCTAAGGAGTTTGTAGATTGGTTGAATACTCTTGAGAGAGTATTTGAATGCCATGTTATCTCGGATGAAATGAAAATAAGGTTAGTTTATAAACACCTTCGAGGAAGAACCTTTGATTGATGGAAACAATTACAAGATAGTAGGAAAAAGAGAGGTAAGAAAAAGATTAGAGAGTGGAAGAAGATGAAGAAAACGTTCGAGGAACGATTCTTACCTTTCTCTCACTTTGCCAATGTTGGTTTTTTGACTAATGTTTCTTAGTATAGGACTTGTGGGAAGTCTTTTGGAGTTGGGAGTACAAGGCACTGTGGATATAGGTGCTGTCCCAATACAAAATCAACCTTTATTTGACACTTTGAAGGCTTCAACCAAGAAAAATCTAGTTTCAAGTTAGAGGTTGGTGATAATGCTTATGAGAATCAAAGTAATGCCCTTTTTGTTGAGGAGAAGATGAACTTCAATCCGGATGTGTTTGACGATGAGATGAAACATGGTTTTTTCGACGACGCTCCCATAATCAAATTGCCCCTGAGGAAAGTACAATAGCCAGAAGTAGAGCGTCGATCATCCACAGAACTAGCCCAGTCGACATCTGTAAATGCCTCTAACTGTAGTGACCATGATTGGAGAACAAAATTCCTTTCCGTGGAGCTGATTTGAGATACCTCAAGATACGATAAACTGCATAAAGATGTGAAGTACGAAGGTCATGCATAAATTGACTATCAATACCCACTAAGATGATGATTCACCTCAATAGGAGAAATTGCATGTGTACAACCCAACACACCTCTTTCTTCTAAAAGATTAAGTATATACTTCTGTTGGGAGATAAAAATACCTCTATCATACCTTGCCACTTCCATTTCAAGAAAGTAACTCACTGGTCTCAAATCTTTAATCTCAAATTTTTGAGCCAGACTAGACTTAAGATTGAGAATCTCAGTCACATCATTGCCAATAAACAATGAGGACAACAATCTTACTAGCACCTCCCTTGAAGAACATAATATGATCTTCATGGCTCTATTTGTAACCAAACCTCAGAGGAAGGAAGGAAGGAAAACCTGGTGGTACATCCATATACACCTCCTCCTCTAACTCTCCATGAAGGAATGCATTTTTCACATCAAACTGCTGAAGCGGCCAATTCAAATTGGCAACACAAGAAAGTAGAGCTCGCACACTGTTTATCTTTGCTATTGGAGCAAACGTCTCCTCGTAGTCAATACCATAGGTTTGAGTAAAACCCTTGGCAACAAGTCTTGCCTTATATCTCTCAACTGTACCATCAGCATTTTGCTTGACAGTGAAAATCCACTTGCATCCCACTGATTTCTTTCCCCTGGGAGTGACTAGCTCTCAAGTGCCATTCTTTTTCAAAGTCGTCATCTCCTCTACCACAGCTTCTTTCCACTTAGATATCATGAATGCATCCCGCTAATTTTGTGAGAGAGATAAAGAAGGAGACAAAACAAAGGCATGGTATGAAAGAGAAACGATCATAAGAGACATACTGGGAAATAGGATGTTGAGTACATGACCTAACACATTTCTGAAGAGCAACATGAAGATTATCAGAATCAATAATAGGAGGTTCAATGGGAGAAAATTCATTACGAGATGAGTCAGCTGAGGAGTCCGGAACTGAAGCAGAGGATGGTGATTGGCAAGGTGGCAGTACACATGAAGATTTGCCTTTGCCTTTCTTTTGATATGTTGCCAAGGTAGCAAGCCATTCATTAGGTCTACACCTATTTCCATCCACTCGTCCACCAATATCCTGTTTTGCACTACCAACAGGTTCCACTCCACTTCTCCTTCTCCTCCTCACTACGAAAAGGAAGTGATAAATACCATGACCCTTGATTTTGAAACACCTCTTCCTCTCTCATCACTTCCTAACATACTGCTCCCCCTGAAGAGATGGAGTGGAGGTTGAGTAAAAGGACGTGGTCTCCTAAAAAGTGACATCCATAGAGACAAAATAACTTCCTAGAGTGAGGATGATAATATTTATAGCCCTTTTGGATAGGAGAATATCGAACAAACACACATTTATGGGCTTTAGGACCTAACTTGCCACCTGAAGGGTGAGGAGCATGAACAAGAAACACACAACCGAAAACTCTAAAGGGAAGAGTCGGGACACGAAAACTGTTAGGGAGACACTCAATAGGAGTTTTAAAGTGGAGAACACTGGATGACATACGGTTGATAAGATAAGTTGCAGTCAAAATCGCTTCTCCCCATACGATTGACAATACCTATCCGGCTATCCCCTTCCAGGCACTTTTATGATGTAAACGTAAAAGTATTAGCTAAAACAAAAAATTCCTTTATAGGCAGTACTTCCAGGCACTTTATAATGTACACTTTAAAAACAATGGGAAGCCATTTATACCTTTCTTTCTGGGCTGCTACATCTTTGAACTTTAAAATCCTAGCGAAAAATTGGGTTTATGCAATAAGATATTCTCAAATTGCGAACCATTAGACAAGCATCTGCCTATTTAACTTTGGGGCTGTACACATTCTCACCCGGTTTAAAAGTAGCCTATAGAAATGCCAGACATGTTGATCTACTGATGTCTTTTTCTATTTTTTGATGTTATATATATTGAATGCTTCACTGAATGATTATGTCGGATGGGAGCTCTGGATGTTTCTGGGGAATAATCCTTCCATTTAAATTCTTCCATTTTTTTTTTCTTTTTTTGAGAACAAGGGATTATAGTCTGCTTTTCGAGTAGTAGTAGAATGCTATCCTTGTACAGTTCTGAAGTAACTTTTACTTTTACAGCCTGATTCCGAAGTTCATATACATTGGAAAGGTGCGGCTGAATTAGTCTTGGCTTCTTGTACCAGATACATTGATACCAATGATCAAGTTGTTCCAATGGGTGAAGATAAGGTTTGAGATAGTTTTCTGCTTTTCAGATTAGTAAAGTTGAGAGTGAATGGTGAAGAGGTTTGAGCTGTTTCTTGGAGTCAAAACAGTTTAAATGAATTTGAAAAGTGTTTTGTAAAAATCATTAACTTCTCATCATTGTCGTCTTGTTATTTTTTCCCTAACATTTTGTGCTCTCTATTGAACTTGGGCTATGGTGGTGTACTGAAATATGACAGTCATTGAAGGATCTTTCCTGATTTTAGATCTCTTTTCAAAAAATAGAATGATAAAGTTGTTAATTATCAAGTGTTCAAGAACCGCCTAAGTTTGATTTTGTGGAACGTGTTCTATCTGCAGGTGACACTATTTAAAAGTGCTATTGATGATATGGCTGGTAGAAGTTTGCGTTGTGTTGCAATTGCTTATAGATCTTGTGGAATGGAAAATGTGCCAACCACTGACGAGGAACTAGCTCTTTGGGAAATACCTGATGATGAGCTTGTATTGCTAGCTATTGTTGGCTTGAAGGTATAATTACTTCCCCTATTACTTAGAATGGGTATCTGTACTTTACTGCATCTAGTTCTTTGCTGAATATGGTTGGATCCTTCAACCAAATGAAAATTGCTTGTTAACTTTTATGATTGTGCTATATTCAACATAGTATAACCTGAAAAAAAAAACCTATGACATAATGATGCTTGATTATCTAATAAGAAATGTGTTGAACACATTCAAATGGTTAAATTTTTTTTTTTTGTTAAATTTCTTAGTTGAAGACACTTAGGTACATGCTGAGGATATATGTTAGATGGTCAGAATGCAATTTTTGAAAAGTTGGGGCATTTCCTATCATAGATGCTTCGTGCTTGGATTCTAATTTGAAGTTTAGTTGTTTTCTATCTTATTCATGTTATTAGCTTTTCTCCTCTACCTCCTTCCTATCGAGAAAGAACCTTGCTCGTAATTGGAGTGGAACCTCTCAACCTATTATTCCCAACTCCAAAGCAACAAAAGAAAACCTACAAGATCGAATCTGGTGGGACGTAGTGGTTAAGCGCTATTATAATTTCATGTGGTGACGTTCACAGTTTAATTAAATCTCCAGTCTTTTTTCAGATTTTAATGTGCATATTTGCAATAAGCAAAAGAAATGTCTGGCAAATTGAAGTACACTTGTGTTCTTAAATACGTATTGCATAGACGCTTTGGTGGGAACTCCCAACCTTTTTCTTGTATGTGCCTTTGCTACAACCTTTTTACTGCTATTTCAGTTGCAAAACTTTCTAAGAGCAGTCGCTCTCCAGTCCTTCCCTGCCCATACCCCTATAAATTGGGATTGCATGGTACTCTTGTTGTGTCGTGTATTGGTGTCCTTTCTGCAATACCATGCCCTGCTCTATTTTTGTTTCAGAATTGTACAATTTTGAGGCAAACAAAACTTGGAAAGATCATATGAGATATTATCCTGGAAGATCATATGAGATATTATAAACTTAGATTTCCTCTTTGCTTGGATGTCTGCGCATTTAACTGCTCTTCACTGTTTACGTTGGTGTAATCACATTGTTCTTGTTCCCGTGTTTCTTTATGGTATTGTTTGATGATTTAGTACTTCTATGATACTTTCTGTGCCGTTCTTTAATTTTCTTTGTAATGCTGTCCGGATAAACTTTCAACTCTCACGCTAGCGTATCTTTATCTTGTGATGTAGGATCCTTGTCGTCCAAGTGTGAAGGATGCAGTTCGGTTATGCACAAAAGCTGGTGTTAAGGTACTTATTAACCTATCAAAAGAGAAATGGAGTTGAAATATCTCCTGTATTTTGCTTCATAATTCATCAGTTGTGGTTATCATGCGCTAAAACTAGATTTCTTCACTAGCTTTAAGGTTTTGGTATAGGCCGTAAAGTTTCGAAGCTATGGACCAAACTTTTTTGGTCTTTTACGTATGTCTGGAGGTCCAATAGTTTTGGTGCTTGTGCGGTTCTTTCTGCAATGCCGGCACTCTAGCTTTTGCTTGCCTAAGTTATTGTGTTGGTGCTGATCACCATGATGAGTGGCCTGTCATTGTTTACGTGTTTCTTCTTTTCCAACGAAGATGGATTGAAGGGACGGGCTTTATTCTCATGTTTTTTCGGGTCTGTTTGGTGCTAAATCTTCATTTGACCTCATAGTTTGTTGGTTTTGAAAATTATCTGCTTTGCAAGATATTCAAATATGGGAGGTATGATGCAATCTTATCCTATGGAAAACTTAAAAAGGAAATAGTACGATATGATGAAGCATTTGGCATCATATGGGATTTCCCCCCTTCTTTTAATTTTTATTTCCTGAGCTTTGCATTTCCTAGGTTTTCAATGATTGGTTTTCATTGAGCTTTGAGCAGATAATAACTATTTGACATTTTTGGCGGAGTATGATGGCAGTAACTAAGTTCCAAATTCATTTAAATGTGATCCTATAGACTTGCTTTAAATTTGTAGGAGGTTGGTTCCTATAATATTACAGGGTACTACTTGACCAAATAAAATATGTACTGTTTAAATGGTTCTTGCGTGATGGATGAATGATGCTCTTTTACGGTTGGGATTTTTGTAAAAAGACATTTCTCGTCAATCATCTGATCTGATGCTTTATGCGAGTATTCGTCTGTTGGATTTTACCCATTGATGAGAGGGGTCCCAATTGAAAGTGACCCAGGCACCAAAGTCAAAGATCTTAGCCACCAACAGCTGAAATTTTAGGCACCGGATTCCGGCGATTTGATTCTCGCGTGACTGAGCCTTAAATGGCTTTGGACTTTTGTTTCACCTTTCTTGTATATATACATGTATGTGTAGGAGTAGAAAGGTGTGGAACTGTGAGAGAGATCAGAGAGAACTAGAGTTGTCTGAGAGAGGGTTTTCATGATTTGTATTTGAGTCGATTAATACAAAGTCGGAGTTTTTTCCTCTCATAAATTGTGTGCAACTCCCATAAAGCACAACATCGTCTCTTTGACCATTCGTACATAACTCATTAGAACGCGTTGAGAAGGTAACTTCTTCCACGACCTTTTTTCTTGGCTGGGGTTTAGAGTTTTTTATTTGTAATTTCTTTTTTTCATTCTGAATGCGTGATGAGTAAGTACAATACTTTTGTAGTCTTTTATACTCCCTCCGTCCCATGAAGTTTGTCCTCTACTATGAAGCACGGATACTCTATTTTGGCCTCCGTATCACGTATCGTATCCGTATCGGATACCGATACTCTCGGATACTCTCCGGATACGTATCCGATACGCTTTTTAAAGTATCCTGCTTTTAGAATTATTTTTGGGTATCCCGATACGTTTCGGATACGCGCAGATACTCTCGGATACGTATCCGATACGTTTTGGATATGCGCGCGGGTAAATATGTTATTACCTAAAATATATGGGTTAAAATTGCAAGTAGGACTATATTTTTCTTTTTCCCCCACCAATCGACACCAGAAACACACCGACGATATCCTCTCTCTCGAGAACCTTGTAAGTCTCTCTCTCTCTCTCTCTCTCTCTCTCTCTCTCTCTCTCGTTGTGTGTATGTAAATATATATATAACTATATATATATATAACTATACGTGAATATATCTCTCTCGACATGTGAATTGATGAACTTGTGTAATGGAAAACTATAATCAATATATTTTTTATATACAATATATTTTTTATTTACTTTTATATTCAACGTATCCCCCAACGTATCGTATCCTTCTTTTTGGAAAAATCACGTATCTGCGTATCCGTATCGTATCCCGTATCCGTATCCGTGCTTCTTAGGTCCTCTACAAAACTACGTGCAATTTTCGAACTTAAAAATAATGTGTTTTCTAAATTAATTTTTCAATATTTGTTGCACCGTTCAAAAAATCTCATCGAGATGTATCAAACAAAATCCATATTACACAAAAAATATATTTCAGTAAGTACATTTTTTTAACGTAACGTTTACTGAACATAAAATTGCACAGAAGATCTCATCGAGATGTATCTTATTATCCGCCTTAGTTGGCTGAACGTAAAGTTTCACTTGATTAGGTGCGTATGGTCACTGGTGACAACCTCCAAACGGCTAGAGCAATAGCTTTAGAATGTGGTATTCTAGGGTCAGATGCAGATGCTACTGAGCCAAATCTCATCGAAGGGAAGGTATTTCGTGCTTGGTCCGAAGTTCAAAGACAAGAAATGGCTGATAAGATATCGGTATGATTGAACAATCAACTTCCACCTTGTAAATGAAGTGATCATCCTCTAATTTTGGCACGAATAGAAATAAAATTATTTTGATATATAGGTTATGGGAAGGTCTTCTCCTAATGACAAGCTGCTGCTTGTGCAAGCATTGAGAAAGGAAGGGCATGTTGTTGCAGTAACTGGAGATGGCACTAATGATGCTCCTGCACTGCATGAGGTATGACAGTCTCCGTATTTTTATTCATGGTAGTGGTTATCTCGGTACTTAGCTTTATATTGTTGATGTATTCCACGTTCGTCTCTCTTACATTGAACCAGTGAACTGCACCAATGACATGACAGAATTATCTGCCGGTGCTTGAGATTGAGTGAAATGGGGTCTGCTTGAGTTAGGTTTCATGAGTCGACAACAAAAGTTACATTTTTTATATCTTAGGTTTCTCTTGTGGAACACCCAAGTGGTGGATGTTTTGCGGGTCTCCTGATATGTGCATTGACCTGGTTGATGACAGCTGTTGTTCGTTTATTCTAGCTTCATTTTTGTGTCCAATTCCATTTGTTTATTCCAAAATGGCATTAATTTTCTGTTGAAATCAAGATTTTAAGGTTCACATTTTTTTGGTAATTACTTGTAATGTAGGCTGACATTGGTCTTGCTATGGGTATCCAAGGAACAGAAGTAGCAAAAGAAAGCTCGGATATCATTATCTTGGACGACAATTTTTCCTCAGTTGTGAAGGTTTGTTATTGATCGTTGCAAGCACAATCTGATTATTGTTGGAGATGTTGAATAATCTTACCGGCTTGATTTCTCTTCTTCTTTTCTGTTAGGAACCTGTTAATAACTCGTTCTTCTGTTAACACAGGAGTACCATTTTTCTCGACTGTGGAATGAAAACAAACTGCTAACCAAAAACATCCCTGCAGTTCCATATATTCAGTGCAACAGAGATGCGAGCTTCATTATATAAGTTGTTGATGATAGGAAACGAATTCATGTAGCCGACCCCAATTGATTGGAACTTAAGATTTTATTTGTTTTTTGATAGGATATCATTTAGTTTTACATTTTAATCTGTTTTTTTAGCGTACCTCCCGCGCAATGGCTTACAGTACTTTGCTAGAATGTGAAGCGATTGACCCCTATTTAAATAATTGGGTCAAGGTGTTACAGTACATTCAGAACGTGACTCTATGATTGCTATTGAGTTACTTCCTCGAGTAAAGAACTCAAACCCATCTTCTAACTACCCCATCTCCTAACACAACTGGAAATTCATGACAGATTTGCGTACTCTTATGCACGTTAGGCGTTGGCCATTTTAAAGGCAGCCAAAAAAAAATCAACAAAACAAACTAAGATAGAATTGTAAAACCCATTACTCCACCACACTTCTTAAAAGTTTCAACTGTTATGTTTTCTGTTTTCACTGATCGCCCCACGGTACATGTTTCTACCTTTTTTGGGATACTTCTACAAAAAGAGTTGTTTTTCTTAGGTTTTTCTGTGCTTAATTCGACTCTTTGTTGTATGGATTGTTGTAGCATCAAATTGGTAGGGGACAATATTAACTGCACCATAACCAGAATTCAAAACAGAAACTGGACAAAGCCACAAAAGTTTCCAGCATAATCCAATTATATATATGATGCACAGGCACAACACTTGTAAATCCTAAACCAAACCGAGCATTGTGTCCCAATCAATTGGGTCAGCTACATAAATCCTGCAAAGAAGAATATTATTATATAGCTCTTGTAAATTAGAAATAGAAATATAGAACATTAACAAAACAAACTCCCCAATGCAGGTAGTTCGGTGGGGCAGGTCTGTTTATGCAAATATTCAGAAATTTATCCAGTTTCAGCTCACCGTCAATGTTGCAGCTCTTGTAATTAATGTTGTGGCTGCAGTTTCTTCTGGAGATGTCCCACTAAATGCAGTGCAGGTTTTCTCTCCCTCTCTCTCTCTCCCTCTCTCTCTCTGCAGTTTCTTCTGGAGATGCCCCACTAAATGCAGTGCAGGTTTTCTCTCCCTTTCTCTCTCTCCCTCGCTCTGTCTCGATTGTGTCTTTGTGGGCTGATGTACTTTTGTCCTTCTGTGTTCCATTCTACAGCTGCTTTGGGTTAATCTAATCATGGATACTCTTGGAGCTCTTGCACTGGCCACTGAACCGCCAACTGATGAACTTATGCATAGGCCTCCCGTTGGTCGAAGGTAGACCTTTTAAAATAAGGGAAACTGTGAAGATGCATTTGGCATGCACGTTGAATTTTGTTATCTCATCATGTCAGCTTGGTTTAGTCCTGGCAATGCAGAGCCGGGCAAATATTATTTGTTTGGGAATGTCTGTCCACATTACTCCTTTGGATGTGTTCGTAAGCAAGTTTGGATACATGGCAGATTGCATGGTGCGGTTTATAGAATAGCAGACCATGGGTGTTAGAAAAAAATAAGTACAAGTTGATGAAGAAAGGTCAAGTTGGAAAAGAATTTGTATTGCAACACGATAATGCGTTAGCAGTTGAAATAGGTTTGGTCTAGTTTGTACGTTCTTCTCCTTGAAACTAGATTGATGAAGCAGGTAAAAAAAAAAAAAGCAGACTCTTGTATAAAAGTTGTTTGCACCTTTTCTAGGTAAGTATTTACGTTTGGTGAGAATTAACTAGCAAAGGTGTGATACTGTTTTGAAATAGTATCATATCTTTTTTGCCCCAAATCACTGTTTCTTGATCACAGTTTTCCCAATTTACTTACGGAAAAATTCCACGGAGACCCCCTAACATTTAAAACTGCCCATACCAATCCCCTCAACTATATGAAATAAAAAAATTTGGCTAACTTTGTTAAGAGAATGGGGGAAAATGACGATTCTACCCCTGAAAAGTCACCCCCCTCATCTATAAAAATTGTCACCCCTTCATCTTAAAGATCAAAATTTTGACAGAAGGGTGTTGATTGGTTAATGGTTATAGTTGAGGGGGTCTGTATGGGCGGTTTTTAACATTAGTTTGAGGGGTCTCCATGGAATTTGACCTTTACTTACTCATCACATAATTTGCTTCTTTAAAATCATTTGTTTTCATACCCCATATCTGTTAACTTCTCTTTTTGGTACACTCAAAGCAAATAATTAATTATTGATCAGCATATCAAAAAAAATCTGCCATTCCAGTTGCAGTGTTCGCTTTATATGGTCGGATGAATTGCCATTTCACGTGTTTTCTACTTTTCTTCATCGCCCTTTTTTGCGTTGTGTGTATGTCTTCCTGCACTAATTACTGTTTCTGCTCTTTCTCAGGGAGCCGCTTATAACCAATATCATGTGGAGAAACTTGTTAGTGCAGGTATTTGTTGTTTCCTTTTAGTTGCCGCATTTAAGCTGTTTTATCATATCGAAAAGTTATAGTTTTCAAAAAGAAATGTCTTTTGGTTCGCTTCTTGTCCAATTGGTTCAGAAATATTAATAAATGTTTATTGTTAAAAAACTACAGGCTTTTTATCAAGTGACTGTTCTGCTTATCCTCAATTTTGAAGGCAGAGAGATCCTACATCTGAAGGCTGATGACGCTAATGGTGCTACCAAAGTGAAGAATACATTAATATTCAATGCATTTGTCTTTTGTCAAGTAAGCCTATTCCCTCAAATTAAAAGAGATAAATGGATTGCTTAGTACGTGGGCATTTGCATGTGGAGCACTTGAGTACGTGCATAGTATGTTGTGGTATCTTTGTCTGTTCTATATCATATCTCTCATGGACACTTCGATTAAGTTAGCCCCTTTTAGTTTTGACTGCCTGAAAAATAGAAGAGGTATATGTTGCGTCACTTGCTACTTCAAGCAATTATGTTGTGTGGATGTTACAAGCAAAACGTTAGGGAGAGTTTCTTAATGATAATCATGTGTTCTTTTCTGAGAGCCAGCCACTCTTCAAGAGTGGCGCCTATCACCAAGTATGAGGGGCATATTGTTAATCTGGTCTAGGTTGAATATTTGTGTAGTATCAGTTTCTTTGTACCTTCATATTTAACCATTGCAGATTTTCAACGAATTTAATGCTCGGAAACCTGAGGAAATGAATATATTCAAAGGGGTGACAAAGAACTACCTCTTCATGGGAATAGTGGGCTTAACTATTTTGCTTCAGGTCTCTCTCTCTCTCTCTCTCTCTCTCTCTCTCTCTCTCTCTCTCTCTCTCATACACATGTATATACATGTATGTTATGTATGTATGTATCTCACTTGGATATTTACTTAATCTTCCCAGGTCATCATAGTCATGTTCCTTGGAAAGTTTGCTGGTACGGTTAGGCTCAGCTGGAAACTGTGGCTTGTTTCCATCGCTATTGGCATTGTCAGGTCAGTTTATTTTGGTTAGGAGTCATTGAGTAGAAAAGAATTCACTCACACACATGTAGGAAAATGTTTGAGCTGCATTATTTATGGTTATAACGTTGAAGGCCTGCCTTTTCCTTCGCTCTCTCTGATTTCCCACCAATCAGTCAGTTTGTGTAGGAACCTAACCTCAATGAATTGAATGCCTAACCCTAGGCTCACATTGGATGGCGGAAGTATTAAGGAGAAAGGGAATGTGCTGGGTTAACCTGATTCTTTTGTACGAGATGAATTAAAATGGGAAAATCCTTCCTAAATTTTCACCCCAGTTCAGTTTCCCTTGCTAAATTCCTAACCAAACCAAACCATTCAAAGGCATCTCAATATTGGTCTTTCATCATGGCATCCAACATAATATTTGGCGGAAATAAGGTTATTGGCTCTTAACTACGACCACCAACTCGCGCATACTGCTATATACATACATATGCTGATATATATACATATACATATGGGAGTTTCAATTTACTCATTCTATTTGCTAAATGCAATGTAATATGAGGGAGTTGGTTACATGAATTACTGTAACTATTTTTCACTCCCAACTTTTTCTTGAACCAGTTGGCCGCTTGCAATAGTTGGGAAGTTGATTCCTGTCCCCAAGACGCCTTTACATGAATACTTTGTGAGAATATGGTCGAGAATATGGCCTGGACGAAGAAGAACTTCGCGAGGTAAAATTTGCCTTTATCAGTAGCATGGGTATGAAAATTTTATTTGGTTTCCTAATTAATTTTTTTGATTACTTCCTTCTAGGTGCAACCAACAGTAGGCAGGAGGATGGTGTTGAGAGAAAATAGTACTGGTGTGTAGGGGCACTCATCATTTTCTGCCAGCCTTTTGATAAACGATGAATGTACACATGTATAAAACCACAGCATGGATGGTAGTATAATTATGCTTCTTTTTCTTGCACTTATTTACTCCTAGTTTCTATACATATGTAGAAAGAGCATCTGTGTCAAGCCTTTTTTTTCTTGGCTGTTTGGATCAGTCGTTTTTCAAGGTTTTGTGTGGTAAAGAATATGATGTTCCATCTTGCTCCATGGTTTAAAGCGACTATGAAATGTAGTTGTGATTCTCAGAAAGTAACTGCCATGCATAGGTCTGTGGATTGGCTTACATGTTTTTGCAGTTTTAGGAGTTGGAACTCCCCTATTTAGCTTAATTTAATTCTAATGCTATATTTGGAGATTGAATTTGTTGAATGAGGGGAAATTATGTGTTATCAAATGCAGAAAAGGAACATTTTTCTTAGTTCAATTAAATGGTTTGGTAACCAGTAAAATGACTTGTCTAATGTTCTATTTCAATTTCCTGCTCATTTGCATCTGGGTTGAGCACTTGAGCCGACCATGTTTAGGAGAGGATTTCTAGCAAATTGTTAGGATTGTGATGTCCCAATGGCGGGTGAACAAGATAGGTCATCTTATCTTAGCATTGAATGCTGAGAAGCAGCAAACACGAACAAAAGCATTAATACGTGACAGTATAAACATGAACAATTGGCTTTGTATTATTAGGGGTACAACTGGTTACTACACTAAACATATGAAGTAATTGATGTAAACATGGACAGATTTACAATTATGACTGATACCTCAACATTTTGATACAGGCATGACTTTTGCTTTCTCCGAAGTGCTTTCTTTTCCTAAGGCAAGTGTTAGCAGAAGCATGAATAAGCTGAATGGCTCTTTCTAGATATGTAAGGGGAAATGTAAGCTTCAGGAGATGATGAATAAGTTGATTTGGTAGGAACTAGAATCTGACTTTTGCCAGAAGCAATTCTCCTTCCCACCACATTCGTGTAAAACTGGCCAGAAATGGCGGGCAGGAACACATCACTCTGAGTACATACGTGGAAGTCGATGATCTTTGTCAATTCCGGACTATTTGCATTGAGGAACCTTGCCTTTTTTTCTGCTGGCATTATGTCATCCTATTCCAATTTCATAAAGAGAGTCAAGTCCATGAAAATACATGCCGTTAAATCACTTTTGGTCCTCAAGTTCCAATTTCGTGAGTTTTTCAATTCCTTGGTAGAATTCCCTCGTCCCTTTGGTCAAGTTCCGGTTCTTTCGATTTACTTTTGCTCCAGCCTCATTGTTTCCTTCTCCCCGGTAGGTTTAAAAGGAAAATGGAACTTTGGGGGATCAAAGTGACATACTTAGGAGGTAGGACCATGCATGTGTTCATGTTATTAATGTTCTGTTAATAATAAAAATACTGTTAATTTTTTAACCATTTAGACTGAAGAAAACAGATGGCGTAGCGCACTATAAGAAAAGTGTATTCTTACCCTAGTAGTTCAATAGAGGAAAGGGCTTACCTTGGTATATGTTTTGGGGTAGAAATTTCTCAATGGGTCGAGCATACCATGCCATTTAGACTGAGTCAAATAGATTGTTGTGTTCCTATGGAAACCAATCTTCCAAAGAAAATCCCCAATCGCCTTGGCATTGTAACACCATTTTGTTCCACTGTCTCCACTTTCTTGACATTCACTCTTTTCCAACATCTCAACCCTGAGGTCCGCTGCTATAAACTGCCCATCTGATCTGTGGCTCAAAGCTCTTAGCCTTTCTACCATTAAGTCAATGACTTCCTTCAACGCTGGTTGCAACTCAAGAGTCCCAAACATTGCCAAACAGGATAGTGAATCCAAGTAGTTAAACTCTTTTTCATATGTCATAGATAAGGGAGGGAACTTAGTTTCTAGCCTCAAATTTCCATTCATTTTGAATAATGGTTCAATGTTTGTAGCAATATAGGCTTCTGAAACCCTGGTAGGGACTTCCGCTATGGTCACGTTACTGATCGATACTTCATCAGGTTGATCCTTTGCTATTTTGATAATGCCATCCAAGCTTTTAACAAATTTCTTCACATCATAAATTCCTCCGAAGTTCCTGAAAGGGTTAAGTATTTTAAGTGACAATGTAACCAAATATATAGGAAGGAGGCTGTCTTCTACAGTAAAATTAACAAGCTAGAAGAAGAATTAGCTTATCTATAGAAAGGGCATGCAAAGCGTTCTACATTAAGTAGGGAAAAGTTTGAGGACATATACATACCTCATTTCACCTGGTCTGGTTCCTCTGATGTGAGGGAGCACAAGAGTTGCTCCAAGATATCTAGCTACCACAACTGCATTTGCAATCTGAGAAAACAGATCACAAGAAATTTCACATAATGAAAGGGGGACTTTGTAGAGAAGCGCGCACTACATAAACTGACAAAAAGTTTAGCATAGTGTGAATTTTAGTGAATGACATTCACTCCATTGAGATAAAAGGATTCTACTACCATATACCAAGATCTTTTGGACAACAAGTTGCATGAAACTTTTTGTAAGCAGGAACATGTTCCTTTGACACTCTAAGACGCAATTCCTTCGATTTTCAAATGTTATGCCGCAAGGAATTTCTCCAGTCAAAACCGCTGGCCATTTAGCATAGACAGGCACAAGTGGATTAGTAGATCTAGTGTGAGTGTGCAACAAAATCACTTAAAGGGCAGGGGTTTAATTCCCTGTTGTTTTACTCCGAAATAACTCCTAAACATAAACAACAAAATCACTTAAAGGGCAGGGGTTTAATTCCCTGTTGTTTTACTCCGAAATAACTCCTAAACATAAACAACAAGAATCTTTTTGGAGATATTTTTTATCAACAAAAAACTCGAAAAAAGAAGATTGGTGAAATATATACCTGCGAGACATGATATTCAGGGCCATCAGTCAATGATACTAGAATAAAGCCTTTTGAATGCTCTCCATCTTCTGCAAATGAAATCCAAACACACAAATAAGAGCAGTGTTATAGACATAGATATCAGACACAGCTCTCTACACATGTACATGTGTTTGGAGCCATCCAATGCACGTGATTCCCACTCGCATCGGAAGGTTGCAAGTACATCTATGTTCGAATCATTTTCCACATAAGCATGCTAGGAAAACAACTACGCACAGACACATGACATAGACTTCTGACAAAAGGACCCACCCCTAGCTAGTGGAGTAATAAGTGTTTTGTGTTGGGTTCGACGTTTCTGCACGTAGAAGTGCGGAAAATTAATTTGCAGATAATAAAAAGTCATCTATCAAGGAACTTACTAGGTGATGGATTGTTCCAGCAAGGTTTGAGTGATTCTTCGTCTTCTTTCCAAAGCCCTTTAATTGCTCCGCCACTGCCACCCCCACCACTCTCAGGAATTGTAACACCACTTTGCTTTGAAACTTTGATGGCTTTGTAATGAACATTTGACGTTGCTGGGTGGTTTATCTGATTAACCAATTATTGAGAAACCATTTATATATTGTTACTTCTTGTCAAAGACTAATTAATCACAAGTCACTAGCATCATCAAGAGGTAAAGCTTATCAATTGCAGATCGATCGTATCGGTCACATGCATGCATGTATTAGTAGTAAATGGATATGTCAGTGTACGGGAAGAATATTAGCAAGGCCTTTCTACCCATTTCAGCAATGCTTTACATAAAACTAAAGGTGGCAATCACAACCCATATTTTTAAACCCGTCCAAATTTGTTCACTTATAATCCAACCAGACCAATTCCCCCATATTATATAATGGATTACTATGGATTGAACCTATGTAAACCCATATTTATATGGGTTGAAAATGGATTCAATATGAGTTCGAATTAAAAGACTCATTCCTTAATGCGGCCTCTAACTCCTCGTCGAAGTTACGTCACTGTTTGGAAATGGAAAAAAAAAGTAAAAACCTGATTTTTAAAAGTTTTTTTTGCCTCTAATTGCTTCATTTTTATTCCAAAAAAAAATTTGAGTTTTTATTCATAAAATTTTACTTTTCTGAATCCTCTTGGGACAAATCAGAGAAGGGGGGGGGGGGGGGGAGAAAGAAGAAGAAGAAAAGGAAAACGGGTCGGGTCGGGTTTGAATTCGGTCCGGCCCATTTCAACCGGCCCAAACCCGTCCGTTTGCCACCTCTACATAAAACTAATTGTCAACGATAAATCTAAGAATAGTATGAAGGGGGAAAATTAACCCTGTTAGCCCTATACATAACATCGGGTCGATTTATTCCCATACTCAATGACATAAGAAGTACCCTGAAACAAATTTTTATTCATCTATGTTGTATTAAGATTTTGGTTAATGTCTGGTTTGTATGTCAAATTTTAATTACCGAATTCTTCTTCCACATGTTTCTGTGGTCATATACAAACTCAAATTCAAATTTTAATTAATGAACTGTGAGCCAACTGCAACACAGATTGACATATACGTTTGGTACACATTTGCCAGAAATGAATGCGATACTAATAAGAAAATGAGAGAGAGAGAGAGAGAGAGAGAGAGTGAGATGAAATAATTTCAAATATAAATAAAGATGTGGAAATTAAACTTAGTACTTGAAGTGAATCAAAATGGTCTCGTTTGATCATGTTTCCGAGCATCACGAACATTGAAAGCGTTAGAAAAGCAGCTATCATCTGCCTCATGAACTCCATAGCCGCCATATATTTACTACTCGATCGTATGGTAAACAAGATCCTCTCTCTCTCTCTCTCTCTCTCTCTCTCTCTCTCTGTGTGTGTGTGTGTGGCAAATGCAGCAAATTAAAACTAACACCGACTGAGAAAGCAAAGAGAGATCGAATACTAGTAGCTTTTTGCTTAGAGGCCCCGGACAAGGGAAGACAGCTCACGATTAGCACAGTGAAGGGTGGTTCCGAGGATGAGCTTTGGAATTTACAATTTAGGAAGACGCTGCGGGTACGGGAGAACCAACTTCTGGACGAATTGCTTCAAAGGCTGCAACAGGTAACTCTGGACCGGTCTAGGGAGGATGTGTTGCAATGGAAGTGGTCTTCTGACAAACAATTCTCAGTTAAATCAGTGTATAACCAATGGGAGCAGATTGGTCAATCCAGGAACCGGGTTTTAGGATCTATTTGGAGAAACCTTTGTCCTCCTAAGGTGGAAATCTTCTCGTGGTTGGCAGTACAAGAAAAGGTAGCCACTAGATCAGTGTTATCAAGAAGGAATTTGATTCAGGAGGATCAACCGTTGTCATGCCCTCTGTGTTCCCTGCAATTAGAAACCCCCAATCATTTGTTTCTACATTGTCAGTTTTCTTGGAGTATCTGGTCATTGGTTCTCAATTGGTGGCATGTTGTGTGGGTATGCCCTTCATCCTTGGCAAATCTAACTTTATGGTGGTTCGACAGCAGGTTTGGAAATGTGGAGAAAAAGTTATGGGAAGCTTCTTTTTATGCTACACTCTGGTCCTTGTGGTTAGTTCGGAATGACTACGTTTTCAACAACGCCACAACTAGTGTTGAGGAGGTGGGGGAGATTATTAAAACCAGAGTTGCAATGTGGATGAAGTCCAAGTTGGAGATTAAGTTTTACTCGGTGGAGGACTTTAGGCTGTTTTTGGATGGTATTCGAAAGCTCAAATTATAGTTCTTTTCATGAGGCGTTGTAACTATCCAACTTTCTGTTGGACGGTCTTGCATTGTTTGTTTGTCTTTGTTTTCTCCCCTCGATGTACCCTTTCGAGTTCTTAATAAATTTCATTTGCCGAGCAAAAAAAAAAAAAAAAAAAGGGAAGACAGCTCACACATCGCTCTGTAAACACTTTTTCAGAGAAAATCCCAAGAGAAACCCAACGTAACACTCCTTGAAACTTTCCCGACTAACATTATAAATCCTGCTCTAGCTAGCTA
Source organism: Rhododendron mucronatum var. ripense (assembly GCA_019656295.1). Classification (NCBI taxonomy): domain Eukaryota; kingdom Viridiplantae; phylum Streptophyta; class Magnoliopsida; order Ericales; family Ericaceae; genus Rhododendron; species Rhododendron mucronatum. The sequence continues at coordinate 72,143 of BPLT01000074.1, read as the reverse complement.
GCTAGCTAACGGTGAAAGTTTGGAAGATTCCTATCTACCTACCTACTACTTTTACTTTAAAATTGATGATAGATAGATAGAGATTTTGGACGGATCTTACTGCTCGCGCGACACCTCAGCACCACCCAAAAATGGATACAGCTTCTTGCTTACGTTATATATTGAGCATGACTACAGTCAAAGCGTAACCTAATTAATAAGTCGCATCCCATAATGCGCGGGCGTTTGCAGGAGCGATAGCATGAAAGTGTCTTTCAAGACATCATATACTATTAGTCATTAGAATTCGTGAGAGTAATGATTGAGAGCCTGAGCGAAGGTCATACGGAAGAGATTATGTGACAAATGTTGTAACAGTTAGTTGTTTGAACTTTTTATTATTTTATTTTGTAGGAGGGAGATTTATGTGATGTATTTGGAAGGGCTCAATGCAATTACGTCCCGTGTAGTCATTTGACAATTCTGAATATAGTTATGCCTGATAGATATAAATAAACAATTATATATATGAATATTATGGTCATTTGGGTGTTAACAAACAAGGTACGTATAGGCATTGATGTGCCGCCAAAGCTATATATCTTGAGCATAGAATATGCTCAAGAGGTCAAAATCATGTATATAGTCTTCCTTCCATTAGCAAAATTAAAATTGGCTTAGTCTAGCACTAAACAAAATGGAATGATTAAGAATGTTGAATTGTTCCCATCAGATAGAATGTCTACAATTAATGTGCCTGCCAATTAAGTCAATTGGGAGGAAGTCATCAATAAGCACAAATGAATCATATACTACGTACCAAATTCGATATTATATGATCTGTTTGTGGTATGTATCATACGTACGTTTGATTAGCTAGAATTAATTGGGTACGTAGTAAGTTATAAAAAAGTTACTCCAGTAGATTATAAGTGAGCATTCGATGGACATGATCAATTGGGTGGCTGGACAGGCCTGGGTTAATGACCGATATGAATGAAGTTTTGGTTATGATCACTTGTAATTAATGTGTTGATTTTGTGACTGCATGTATTGTTGGTATATATTGCGGTATAAGAATTAAGAAATCAACTGCAAGATCAGATTCGTTTTCTCAGGGGAGGTGCAATATTAGTGCCTTATGAAATAAGAGTCCCACATCGGGAATTCTAGGCAAAAAATGAAATGGTATATAAGGATTCATGATCAGCTACTATATAAGTCAAAATTAACCTTTTGAAGCACGTATTTATGGTTAAGCAGGTCAGCTGATGCTCACCCAACTTTTTCATTTGGATAATTAACTCACCCCACTTATATAAGCGACTGTTGATCACATACTTGGGTATAGGCCCCCCATAAGTAGTGGGGGAATGGAAAGGTGAGAGTGAATTAATCGTGGGCGGCCTTCTTTTAGGTGGAGAGAGAGAGAGAGAGAGAGAGAGAGAGAGAGTAGCTTGATGAAAGGAAAGGAGAGTTGCTGAGTTGGTAACGTGGATATGTATATATACGCAATCCTTCGTATATATACGGCCTTTGTACTTAAATTACTCCATAAATGTTTCTCCATCCATACATAAATGTCATGTCCGCGTGGACTGTGCCCTCTTCGTACGTCCTTGCAATCTCCAAATACTAAAACTGGACTTTAGTATATATATTTATACACCCTTCATTTATTTTGGTCTTCATCCTTTCCAAAGCACACAAGTTATTAGTAGTTAATTACAATCCTCTCTCTCTCTCTCTCTCTCTCTCTCTCTAGATCCCAGTTGTTTTGATTAGGTTTGAAATACATGATGATGATAGATGAGCAGCAGCAGCAGCAACAACAAATGAGGATGGATGTGATCAAGAGTAGGCGGCCATCGAGAAGAAGGGGGCCCATTAATGAAGCTGAGGAAGAAGAGGAGGAGAGGCGACTGGAGATAGTGGATATGAGTGGGATGGCTTTGGGATTCTTTGCCAAACCCTTCTCCTCTCAATATTGCTACTATTTGCAAACTAGAACTCTCCTCTAACAATCTTCAGGTATTTCCTAACTATTAATTCTATTTCCCAACTCGTTCTATTTTCTTTTCTTTCGATTCTTTTCTTTTTGGGGTGTCAATAACATATAACATATACTCCTATATATTTGCAATGGTGAGAAATTGGAATATTTTTTGCTATAAGAATAAGGGTTAGGCCTAGGCCTAGTGGTGGTGGGAGGATGCATGCATGTAAGCTCTTTCCAAATTCCAATCATGATATATGATCGATGATGCTTGTAATTGAGCAACATATATATATATATATATATATATATATATATATATATATATGCAACTTTATTCAGGGCTATCGATCAATTAATCCACCAGATCAACAACTTGTTAATTGCTTAATTAATTCTCATGCAACAAGTATCGTACGTACGTAACAAACTTTCATCTGCGAACAATCAGATTATATTTACTGTATATGTCAATTTCGATCTGTTTTCTCTTTTCCTTTTTCCTTTTTCGATCCCTTTCCAGGTCGGCCACTTTCTCAAATAGTACTACTACGTACGTAGTAGTATTAATTTCTGTTCCGTGTATGTGTGTGTATATATATATATATATATATATATATATATATAGAGTCCCCTTCTTATAAGGACTACCTTATTTTAATAAAATGCGGACTTCTCTTTCCCGATCGAATTTCAATGATCCGAGCCGCTCAATGTGTTCAGAACATGATTTTAAGGGTACCCGCGTGAAATCAGCAAAAAAAAAGACCGGGAAGGGCTTCATCCGAACAGTTTTTGTTTGTTTTTTATCTAACGGTTCAAATAAAAACTGCTCAAATCAAACCCTTCCCGGTCATTTTTTTTGCCAATTTCTCGCGGGTACCCATGAAATCACGTTCTGAACACATTGAGCGGCTCGGATCATCGAAAACAGATCGGGAAAGGTGAGAAATGGGAGGTCCGCATTTAAGGTCCTCATTTTAAGGTCCTTACTTGAAGATTTCTGTATATATATATTGTACGTACGTACGTAATCTTGCATATATGCATTAATTAATGTAAAATTAGTAAGCCTGTATTAATTACTGTAATAATTTGGCATATATGCAGAGCATACCAGAATCTCTAACAGCAAGAATGCTGAATCTGATTGTGTTTGATGTGCACTCAAATCAGCTGAAATCCCTCCCTAACTCAATTGGCTGTCTCTCAAAGCTAAAGACTTTGAATGTCTCTGCCAACTTTCTCGAATCACTTCCTACAACTATTCACAATTGCAGGTTTGTAACCCCCGCGAGCACGACGCCACCAAATTTCCATTAATATTCTTATACTCGATCCTAGCTAGCTAAGAGCGTCATAATAATAATAATAATAATAATAATAATAATAATAATGTAACAAGTACTTTTACCTGTTCAACGTCCAAGGGTACTATGGCACGAGTAATTATTAAGGGGTCTTGAGGTACCGCCTCTTGGCTCCCAAACACTACCCTACCCTTCTTCACAACAAATTCACATGCATGCATGGGTTCCATAGATCAAGTGTCTAAGTCATATGCCTCAAATGAATATGTGGTGAAAAATACATTAAGGCGTCATGTGACTGTGTCTCATAAGTCATAACCATCTAATAATTGTCATGTGACATGCCCGAAATTGAGACATACAAAAGTCAGAGTTGTGGTGAATTTGCAAATTCTATACGCAACAGTACTACTCCAGTATAAAATAGGGAAGGTTAGGTCAATGAAGAACCCCGAAGAGTTGGGCTAGTGATCATGGCTTTGAACTTAGGAGTTTGTTTCTCTTTTCAGGTCTTATCAACCATTCTCTTATTAAATAGTGCAAGTATTACCTGAGTTCTTGTTAATTACACACACAGGTCACTGGAGGATCTGAATGCCAACTTCAACAAGTTAACAAAGCTACCAGACACCATAGGTTTCGAGCTTGTGAACCTAAAGAAGCTATCAGTGAACTCAAACAAACTCATATATCTCCCTCACTCCATCTCCCACCTCACCAATCTCCGCTCCCTCGACGCCCGCCTCAACTGCCTCTGCTCCCTCCCCGACGACCTCGAAAACATTATCAACCTCCAAATCCTCAACATCAGCCAAAACTTCCACTACCTCTCCACCCTACCCTACTCCCTCGGCCTTCTCCTCTCCCTCGTCGAATTGGACGTCAGTTACAACAATATTACAACATTGCCAGACTCCCTCGTGTGCCTCAGGAAGGTACAAAAGCTCAGTGTGGAAGGGAACCCCCTGGTTTCGCCGCCGGTGGAGGTTGTAGAGCAGGGATTGCATGCGGTGAAGGAGTATTTGAGCGAGAAGATGAATGGATCCCACAAGGAGGAGGAGTCACCCAAGAAGGGGAGGTCGTGGATTGGGAAGTTGGTTAAGTATGGAACGTTCAACGGGCGGAGGCGTGGTGGGGCGGCCCTTGACGATCAGAGCGAAGGGTACGTCATGTCAAGCTACCGGCCCATCGACGGGCTTGCTTCCCCAAGGTACAACTACAGACTATTATTCCGGGCTTTATTGCTACGTACTTGTTTTTCGTTAAAAGTAAGGTTTTAAAAAGTGACCGCTACGTACATACTGTGTTGACTAATAAGCAAAGGCTTTTGCGTCTTCCCATATATACCTTTACATCAAGTGATCATATCAGTGAGATAGAAAATCACATGTGTATATTTATTGGTTTCCATTACAGAACAGTTCTCTTTTTATTCACGAATATAAAGGTTCGAGGAGTGATAGGGATAAAGAAAATAGACAAAGACCCTTAAAGTGTACATGAACAGCTCAGATTCACTGCACAGTGAATCTGAGCCGTTAATATACACTTTAAGGGTCTTTTCTTTGCCCATTTTCTTTGCACTTAGTATTTCTCTAAAGGTTTGCGCTCGTTATAACCAATGCCCAACTGTTACGCTTGATTTAGGCACTTCAAAAGTTTTTTGTCAAAAACATTTTTTTTAAAAAAAATTAATGACTGATACAACCGAAACACGCTACCTATTAACGTGTTTTAATACAATTATGTGTTCCGATTCTGATATACAATACCTTGGTTAAAACCTGGTATGAAACAACATTCCATGTTGTCTTCCAATGGTTATTAATTTTCAAAGCTTGCTAGTATTTTTTTCTTCCTTTCTGGTTTAGTACTCTTTTTAATGAACTTGATGTCTAAATGCCCAACAGGTATACAGGAATGTTTTCATCTCGGCGTACCTTGTCACCCAAAACGTACTTCACAAGATGAAAAAGAAACTATGTGTTGAGTTGTACGTGCTACTTCAAGATGTAGATATGGCGTTTTAAGATATGCATTAATGGTATTGGTGAATCCGTGCACAAGTTTGAAATAGTTCAAATCTCTCTTTAGTTATGTAGTAGTAGAATGGATTATCAAGAGAGAGAGAGAGAGAGAGATGTATATATAATAATCTTTCGGAACTGTATTAAGTGATCAGTAATTAATACATTTGGGCCTCGTTTGATTCGTGGATTAATTGCCTGGGATAGGACTAAATGTACCTAATCCTGAGTTATCCCACGTTTGGTTCCCGAAATGACTGTCGGGATTATTAATCCCAGGATTAATTTTATCCCAATATGGGGGGTACTAAATAATCCTAGGGGGGGAGGTGGGATTACGCAGGATTAACAAATAAGGAATTGTCTTCAAAAATATTTCGATGATATTGAGATTGATTTCAAAAAGTAGTTTCAAAATTATTTTCTTTAATATTAATTTCAGAAAATGATTTTTTTAAAAATTTAAAAAATATTAATTTCAAAAAATGTTTATAAAAAAAAATCTTAATTTCAGAAATTGTTTTGAAAAAACTTTTTTTTTTAAAATATATATTTTCAAAACTTTCTTATTTTTCAAAAATGTTTTACAAAAACTTTTTGAAAAAAACTATTTTCAAAACTTTCATTTTTCGAAAATGTTTTCAGAAATTATTTTTGTTTAAAAAATACTAAAAATGTTTTTTAAAACTTTCTTTTCTCAAAAAATGATTTCAAAAACTATTTTGTTTGAAAATTGTTTTCAAAAAACCTCTTTCTTCAAAAAAAAAAGTTTCAAAAACTATTTTTTTTCTTTTAGAAAATTGATTTTCAACTTATTTAAGAAATTTTTTTTTCAAAAATTAGCTCCAAAAAAAATTCCCAAATTGTTTTGTAATAAAAATGTTTCACAAAATTATTTGTTTTAAAATGTTTATTTTTCAAAAGTTTCTTTTTCTAAAAATGGTTTTGAATTTTAAAAAAAATACTATTCCTTATCCCATAATTAATCCCACGCGAATCAAACATGGGATTGGGTGAAATTAGGGATGAAATTAATCCTGGACAAATAATCCAGGGACTATTAATCCCAGGACTGTTAATCCCATCATTTTCAGTCCGCGAATCAAACGAGGCCTTGGTGAATGTATTGTATGTGTGCGTTTTGAGGCTTCACTAGCTTTATTAATTTGTAATTTCCTCCTATTCTTCTTCGATCTCTTTCTCAGGAACTAGCTAGCTAGATTCACTTTTACTACTACTATGGGTCTTCTTCGGTTTCCCTCTATCCTATCCTATCCTATCCTATCCTTGTATAGGGATATCTCTTATCCTAGAGATAAAAGACGTAAGTCAACGATGGAAGATTTGCCTTATTTTCCTGAGAATGTATAAATTCAAGATGAAATTAATACTCTCCAGACTCAGCGCTAAAGATGTATGATCACGTATGCAGGTGTGTTTCAATTCAAGAATTGGCTCCAATCCACTTTAAACCTAGCTCCCTTCCCTTTTTCAACAAGTACTTGTGTTTCCCTCCTTCCAAGAGCTAGCAAACCTCGATTACTTTTTCTGTCCGATTCAACAACGGAACCCTACTTGTAACTTATCCATAGTGCCTGCCGCTATCTCATGATAATAGTGTCTTCTATATCAACCTTCAGTTCCCACATTTATAAAAGTACTGATCATACAAGTAGCTAGCTAGCCATCTGAAAAACCCTAGATCGCCTAAGTTTATAAATATTTGCTATGTATGAATTCTTTAATAAATAAACCACCAATCAATCCAAATGCGGGAACGAAAAAACAATCAAAAGATAACACTAGGATATACGTGGAAAACCCTAAACGGAAAAAAAAACCACGGGAAGGAATCAAGTACTACTAAACACGAGGTTACAAGAACTCCACAAACCTAAACCTAGACGCTCTTGCCGAATCCACGTACACCTCTCTAAATGCTTGACCGCCGCTGCCTTGAATCCACAAGCCTTCTGTTCGCCTCCCGAAATCCACCGAAGGACCTTACTTAAAGATTGATTGATCGATGTTGTTGTAGAACAAAACCCCTCGAAGATGATCCTTTAGAACATAGGTGATGATATACCTTCACTAGTCTTCGAGGTGCAGAAACCCTAGCCGCCAAAAGAGATGGAATATGAAGAATACAATCTCAGCCTTTTTATCTCGTGGCTACAATATAATATGACCTAATAGGTCGATATTTATAGGCAGACTTCAATAAGCTGACTCCTTATTTCCTTAATAATCAAATCAATTGATTGCACATCTCCAATTGATTTTCCCACGATTCAAGCTCCCCATATTTCGTTCCTGCCACTAAATATCAAATCCCTTGATTGCCTTAATAATCTTCCACTACAACTTCCTAAAGAGTCGAACACTCGATACAAAATATCATTGATTTCCTTCCACTTTCCTAAACAGACACTTTAAAAATGAATTAAAAGAAATTACAACTCGATAATATGGGATACATACCAATATGTGTTTTGTCGTGAAATTGACAAATAAGACACACCACGAAAAATGGACCTTACAACCGTCGACATACTTCTGGGTGTGATTTGATTTGCATAATTGAAGGCGACCACAGTGTATGTTATTGTGAAAAGTTTAGTAGGCCCTTCTGTTTATTTGAAGCGCATTACTTCTGAAGATATAGTTACCATTGTTAGGCGGCTCTTATACAATATTTTTCACTCACGCTCACGTCTTTAATTTTCACTCACATCTACTACTCTCCTCTCCTCTCACCTCACGGCCGACGTACCCCTCCCCCCAACCACCACCCCCCCCCCCCCCCCCCCCCCCCCCCCCCCCCCCCAATGGACTGCCCACACTCTTGTTCCTTTAAATCACTCGGCACCATAGCACACATGCACACCTCTCTCTTTAAACAAAAATAGAGAGGAGAGAAGCATCTACACATTGGCTATTGAAATTCCCAAGCTCCTTGGGCTAAGCATCACAAATGCTCTTTGGGAATTATGCACACCAGCCTTGCACTTCTCAAGAAACCTGACGCAATGGAAATAACAAAGAGATTAGTTGCGTACTAATCAAACGAATGATAGGTACTCGTAGCCACGAGCAGTTCTTGAATCCTCAAGAGAAAAAGACAAAGTCTGAATATTATAGATGAAAAGTTATATAAATATTAGGTTACAACCTTTTTTCTAGGAAAAAGACGTAACCCTAGCAAAACCCTAACTCAAAAATGAAAATTTCCAAAATTTGGGGGAAAAAATAAAATAGGGAAAAAGGAAAGAAAAACATGACTTTCCCAACAAAAATCAACTTCTACGGAATTATACGTTAAAAGTTATTAACGAAACAAATATTTTCTAAAACAGCAAAAACGTCCAATTGGAGGCCTAAACAAAGGAATTAGGCCGAAAAACACCATCAGTCACGAACTTAGGGTTTAGGGTTTTGATCGCAACACGAAAATAAGTCAGCCCACCAAGTTTGGGCCCGATCTAAGTTCGTCCGAAAGTTGCCAAATTGGATAATCTACAATTAAATAACGTTTGGGCTTCCGAGGCTTCGACTGGTCCAATTGATCATGAAATTGGGCCTCCACGTGTTTTACATCAAAACCACCGAACCAAATCACATTTACATGCAAACTGGAGTAATTAATTGCCATTTAATCTTTTCCTTTTTTCTTTTAATGCATTCACATATGGGCAAAAACCCAACATACCCAACACTTGCACCCCAGCTAGTGCATGTAGTCGATAAAGCTAAGTAAGAACTGTTCCACGAAAGATTGTTGTTATTCAGCAGTAATCATTACGACTATATGAGTTTGGAATCAGGACGAGATGTAGTGGCGTAGAACAAATATATATGAGATTGTTTTTTTTTTGGGTACTTAATATATATATGAGATTGTTGCTGGGCCATTTCTCCGTCTCGAGAGGTCAAGGATGGGCAAGAAATCAAATCTTCCGATGGAAATCAGACCAAGGGAGACATACAAGAGAAGGTTATTTCTCTGCTCTAGTAATGTCGTCACTCTTTCTTGGTTAATCAACTTAATATAAATGATTGATATCCAAATTCGGTTGCGTATTTTGAAAATAACGTAATTTTCGTTTTGTCAACAAGTAAATGCCCAAACGCCAGCTCAGAATTTAGAAAGTTTACAGTATATGAAGTTACATGAGAGTTAAATTTTAATCAATCAGTACTATAGGGTAGATGAAAAATGAGTTTAATACAAAGGGTTACCTTCGGTTTTATTATTCAGTGGCTTAAGATTTGTCCTTAAATTTAGGGGGGTTTTTTCCCCGGGGCCTGATTTGCTCCTCGTTTGCATAGTGAATTACCCAGCAACATGGCTTGGCAATGAATGACAGCGTACTAGGCCAAAACTCTCTGATTTTACGAAGTTGGTTGAAGTTCAAACAAAGGGATCGATGATCAATGTATATCACTTTGAAGTGGCATTCCTTATCCTTAATTGTTATTTTCTTGTCTTCTTTGATTTCGGATAGGGACGATTGGAATTATTTTTAGGCATCTAATTGTTTATTTATTAGCAGATGATAAGCATTAGCTCATAATGGCCAGACAAGATCCAGGCTTCCATGAAAGCATCGTGTTAGAATAAATAGAGATAATAAATAATATCGTGATCATATCGTGATATTGAGATTGAGATTTTGATTGTAATTAGAATGATTCTCTCCCATAGTTAATTAGTATGATTTCTTTTCTTAATTAGGCCCTCTCTCTCTCTCTCTCTCTCTCTCTCCCTCTCTCTCTCTCTCTCTCTCTCTCTTCTATAAATATAGGAGCTCATTGTATAGTGTTATTAAATTTAATAAAATATTTCTTCCATCATATTTAACATGGTTTCAGAGCTATAAGTTTTAAACCCTATGGATATTCGCTTCTGGCGGGCGGTCTAAGCCTCGATGCCCTCTGCCAGACACTTAGTTACTTTGTCAATCTCCTTCACGCTTTTTAGTTGCCTGCACCCACCATGCGTCCATCTTCTCCACTAGCGCTCGTAGCTACTCGATTACTGGTTTCTTTGTTTTTTGATTTTTCTTGATTCCTCCTGATTTTCTTCCTAGCTTCTCCTTGTTCGTGGCTACTCCTAATTTCTTGGGTTGACTTGGTTGCTCCTGGTTTCTCTTGACTTGATTACTTTTGGTTTCTCTGAGCTTTTTCAAACTCAAGTTGGTAGACCTACTTGAGTTTGATAGGGAATTTTAGAATAAATGGAGATAATAAATAATATCGTGATCATATTGTGATATTGAGATTGAGATTTGATTGTAATTAGAATGATTCTCTCCCATAATTAATTGGTATGATTTCCTTCCTTAATTAGGCTCTCTCTCTCTCTCTCTCTCTCTCTCTCTCTTATAAATAGAGAAGCTCATTGTATAGTGTTATCGAATTCAATAAAATATTTCTTTTCTCATATTTAACAGGTTGACTGATCGATAACCCAATGCTTAAAGCTCTAGCTATGGGGGTCTACTACATAGGCCTCTCTCAATGGATCGGATTCAATCCGAACCCAATTCGAAAAATCTAATCCGAATAAGATATTGTCGATCCGAAAATCCGAATCCGGTAATATCCAAATACGGATCGGGTCGAATTTGGGTTCGGATTAAATTCGTTATCAATCCGATCTGAACTTTATTTTAAAAAATCCTACTTCCGCACCTTTTGTACAATCCAATTCCGTCTATGTTGATAGAGGTGTATCGCACACGCCTTATGAATCTAACCAAAATTTTATCCGAGCCTTCATAATATATTAATCAAAGAATAAAGCATCTATGTACTAATAAGGCATCAAGAACTCGATGATCTTATTCTTGTTAAAATGAAACGTAAATTTAAGCTTGAAAATTTACTTCATACAAATTTTATTCGACTATGAGGTTTTCGTTTTCTGATCGACTTAAATATTAGTATGGATGTAGCACTCATCAAACTCTACAATATCAACTATTCAGATCCGATTTTTGGTATAGGAGATGGATTAGTTAGATTCATTAAACGTAAATTTAAGTCCACTTACGACTCTTTGTCCTTTCTGTTAGTTGATTTTGCATTTTCCCCGTTAATTAGAAGTGTCTGCATGTTTTCACAAAGTATAAGGAGTGCGAATGCACAAATAAACCTGAGAGGGTGTAACCGCACATGACCCAAACTACTTTGCTCATAGTACTTCACAGTGGTTTCATTTTCCTTTCACAAGACAAATGTGAGATTCACTTTGCTAGTTGAGCTTTTCCTTTTCTTTTGGTTTATTGTATGTGGTATAATTGGTGAAACGTCCCATCTTATGCTTCTAATGGGATTTTTAGTCCACTTTTTTTTTCTCCATTTTTTTGCTTAATTAAACCAAGAGGTCCCGTCGATTATTACTTGCTGCTTGTTGACAATATAATTGATTGATTTAATAATTCTCTTTAGTTGGTTACGCGTTTAGCCGCTCTAGTTAGCTTATATAAATTTTTGACGCAAATCGCTTTTGATCAACTTCCTCAATTTCGTAAACTTAGAACCCAGTACCTAGTCAGTAATATATAAATTTTTGACGCAAATCGCTATATAAGCTAACTATAAATTGATTGAGTTATATATTGGGCAACTGCAATTATTTTGAGGCATCTAGCTAATTCTATATATATATATAGTTCCCATCCAGTCGGGACGTCCGTATTTTGCAAAATGCGGACCATTTTTACCTGACCCACTCCCTTTTTTACCCGCGTGTTGCTCCTCTATTTCACAGCCGTTGGATCTTAAGCAAGAAGTCCGCATTTTGCAAAAATAAGGATGTCCCTACCGGATGGAAACTCTGTGTGTGTGTGTATATATATATATATATATATATATATATATATATATATCAGCATCGCCAGATAAGATCCAGACTTTGCACGAAAGCAACGTTTGACTGATATGTAGAACTACTACTGCGTGTAGTTGGAGTTGATCAAGTGTTTCAGTTTTAGATTAGATTAAGATATATACAACTCCTACTAATTATTAATCGGTCTTGCCAACCTCCGCCCATTAGGCGGAGGATAACATGTAAATAATTTCAAACAAGTTTAGATATCAATGGATATTTCACGGATATTAATATACTTTTTCAAATATCTAAACACTTTTCTCGGATATCAATGCGCATTTTATCTATTATATCTTACACCATTTAGACGAAGGTTAGAATAATCCATTACTAATTTCTAGCAAAACAAAACGTGAATCATCATTGACTCAGTCAGAAGACAAGTTGCTCTAGTTTAATACTACATTGCTTCTAATCCTAGAATTAGAGCACGGAATTAGTAATTTTTCCACTCACTCCGGCCCCGGCCGCCGTCTGATCACCTGTGACTGTCACGTACATGTCATGATTTTTATCTTTTTGACTTTCGGTTAATAGTAAGTAATTAGCAGTAGATGGTGTATGGAAGTGGGAGATAGCACAAGTTTCACGCCATAATTGAGAGTACTTTTGACACCCACCAATGATGTAAGACAAAAATAGATAATTTTTGTATTTTATTTTTATTTTTTTAAAATAAGATTTTAACTAGAAATATTTTCATTTAATTTTGAATTATTACTTTTTAGTATTTAATTTGATTTTAATTTCTACTTTTATTAAGATTAAGATTCTTAGTCTACAAGAATTAGGATTTTATTTTAATTAATTAGAAAATATCTTTTCCTTAATGCAACTTGTTTTGGCATGTTTTAATATTTCTTTTTCAATAATATTTCTAGGGTTAATGTCTTATAAAAATAACTTTAATCTATTCAATTATTAAACTTTTAAAGCTTTTTATTAATAATACTCAAACTTTGTCTTTTTCTCTTGAGGATTCAAGAATTGCTCGTGGCTACGAGTACCTATCATTCGTTTGATTAATACGCAATTAATCTTTTCCAAAATTCTGCTGCGTCAACCAAATGATTAATTATTAATTACTCAAGCTTCATCTCGGGGCCTGGATCTCTTCGATCCCAGAATTACAGTATTACAACCATCTATCAGTAAAAATTATTTGATGGTGCCACATGGCGCGTGCTGCCCCGAAGACATATCATCTGAATATAGTATATAATTATTACTCCTATCCGTGTGGAAGGAATCTCGACTGCGCGCAACGATGTACGTACTCAGACTTGCTAGAAGCATCATCATCATCGTGTGATTAGAAATTATTAATGTGAAACACAAGAATCTTAAAACATGATCTTGTGACAAAATGGATTAGGGGCCACTCCACTTTTGTGAAAAAATAAATTTTTGAAAATTAAGGTAATTTTAAGCTCAAAAATCATGTGTTTACGTAAATAATTTTTCGACAAATATGGATCTTGTTTGATAGATCTCATTAAGATCTTTTATACGGTGCAAAAAAATTTGAAAAAAATATTTTTTATTTTCATTATATTTGAATTTAAATTTGAAATTACATTTGTTTGAAAAAAAAAAATACGTTTTAAAAAAGTGGAACACCACCTTAAAACAGTACTCTAATATAGTAATGGACTGGAGTATAATTTTGGGGAAAGACAAGTACTGTATTAGATTTATTCTCCCCATCCCCCAAATGAGGCATTGTATTTGTTGGGCACTTCTTCTCATTTACTGGAGTACAATTTTCTGCTCTCTCCCCAATGTTCCGTCATCTCTACACAAAAGAACCACTAATAATTGGAGTACATAGGACAAAATTTGAGAGCTTTTGGAAAACTCAATTTGAGAGCTTTTGGAAAACTCTCTCTCTCTCTCTCTCTCTCTCTCTCTCTATCTCTCTCTCTCTCTCTCTCTATATATATATATAGTTTGCCATATTACAATATGCATGACAGCTAATATATACTAGCTAGCTAGCATTTGAGTGATCAGTAGGTCATCTAATCAACTTCTTGCGCGTGATTGCTATGTTTATACGAACAAATTAATGCTAAAAACATTCGATGAAAACATGGGCTTTGTATATTTTCTTGGGAGAATTACCGGACAGAGGTGTATGGAATGCTTAATTGTCACTTTTATGGGCTACACTTTTGAAATGGCTCATACATGGTAGGAAGTCTTTTAATGACAAATACATGGTAACCATAATCTCGGTGGAGCAGTTGGGACAATTTTGCTCCTGAATATAAAACGGCACCATTTGTAGTCAGAAGCCCCAACCTTATTTGGACCAAAGAAGGGCAAGTCAATATATGAAACAAACGTTTTATTATCAATTAGCTTTCTTTTGAATTACTCAGATTGAGATATGCTTCAACGATTTCTCAACCCGAAAGATTTTTCGTTAAGCCCATTTACTAGAAAAAATAGGATAATAATTGAATTCAAAACCCTAAAAGAAACGGGGTCTAATGTTTCAAACTATGCTTTACCGTCCTAATTATATTCCAGAGCTTGATAGGTAGAATTTAGCCTTAGCTGTTATGAATCGCTATAAAGTTGAGGCCGGACCCGCTATTGACTTGGACAGCCTTCAAATTTCACCATGGCCATGAGATATATTACACGTCTGACAACTGTGTGTGTATAGCAAGAAAAGACATGTATGGAATAGAACCCACCACCATCCTCCTATTATTTTCTATTACCTAAAGCTCCCTTATTTGCCTACAAAATTATGAGATTTTTTTTATAAAAATATGTTCATGTCAATTTATACACACTTCATGAAATGATTTTGAGAGATAAAAATTCACTGTTCACTAGCAAATACGTATTCTGTATAATAAATTGGCTCAAAAAGAGTTGGTAGCAAAATTATTAATTGCTCAAATGATGGGATTGATTAGTTAGCTAGCTGTCTGGTCCCGAACACTTCACCATGCAAAGCCAAGTCAATACCTATCACTCTAATTTCTTTCCCAATTCCAGACGTATGCATGCATTACCATATTTCCCATCCACGCACTTCAATACCATTGAATATTGATCCTAACATCTCTCTCTCTCTCTCTCTCTCTCTCTCTCTCTCTCTCTCTCATTGAATATTGATCCTAACATTTTTCTCTCTCTCTCTCAAACACGCATGCGAACAACTACTATAAAGACCCCTGCAGCCATTTTCATACATTTCACCACCATTGTTTGGTTATTCCTACTACACTAGCTAGATAGACCACCGTCTCTACAACCAAACCCTTTATAACCAATAAATTAACAATGAATTATCACTCAATGGTTTTGGGTTGTCTTTTGGTAATTAGCTGTTTGGTGGTGGCAGCGTCGGCTGGTAACTTCAACCAAGATTTCAAAACAACATTTGGTGGTGCACGTGCAAACATACAAGACAGCGGGAATCTTCTCACTCTTTCCCTTGATCAGACATCTGGTTCGGGATTTCAATCAGTGAACCAATACATGTACGGAAAGTTTGACATTCAAATGAAGCTCGTCCCTGGCAATTCTGCTGGCACGGTCACCACGTATTATGTATGTTCATGTCTCTTTTCCATTAGTTAATTCTGTTCAATATTTGGCCCACAACATCGTGTGACTCCTAAACTCAAGCTGTCTCATCACACTTGTCATCGTGTCAAATTTGCCTTGCTAAATAGATTCTTCTTTTCTCAACGCAACCTCTCAAAGTTATTCCTTTATTTTTTATTTTATTTTTTTGCTCGGCGATTCCTTTAATTTCTTTTGAACAATTCCATTTTATCTATTACTGGCCTTCCTCATCGCTTGAAGATCCTCTATATCCAGGGCTTTACTATCTATCAGTTCTTAAAAAGTATTAGTAACACTTATCATCCGAACAAGTATGTCTTGAGATTTTTGTTTTGTTTTTCCAATCCCAAAGTCCTCTCTTTGAAATAATGAAAGCATGGTATGTAACAAGATTGGTGACGGTTATCAGCTTAATGTCGAATAGTGAGCTAGGGTGAGTTTGGAATAAGTTAATTATATATTCTTAAAGACAGTTAGATAAAATTTATCTTAAATAAGTGATTTTGTTTCAAAATTTCATCAACTTATTTGGGATTAATCATTTGTTTGTACAAATAAATAAAAAGGGTTACAAAATATGGACTTTGAAAAAGATAAACGAACAAAAAATAGTAAAATTGGCTATTTTGAACTCTTTTTTTTTTTTTTGGTGAAATTTCTTGTCATTATTTTACTTTTTGGACTGCGCTCTTCAATACGAATGATTACTTACAAAAAAAAAAAAACCGAAAAGGCAATTAATTTAATTGAAGCCAAAGTGGTCCTAGATGCCTACGTACACATGTTTATGGACACTAGTACTAAAGGTTCCAAAAAAAAACTTGTGTCGGTCAGTGCAATTAGTAGTAGTACAAGAAGTCGGAGATAAAGGTTTTCTATTGTGTGCAAACTGCACAGTATATGAACCCAAGAAGTTTGGCCAAGTGGTTGTGAGGAGAAAGAAATAAGTGCTCCTCCATGAGATCACAGGTTCCATTTTCACGGAGACCAAATATTCTAAATCTTGGGACCACTAGGGGTTATGTTTTCAGGGCCTCAGAATTAATCGAGGTGCGCTCAAGTTGGTCCAGACATCCGGTTATGAAAAAAAAAAAAAACTCCAAAATATAGGTTTCTAATTAATTTGTCTTGCGTAATTATATACGAGTACTTGTCAAGGATTAATTAATAATAATAATAATAATATAGTTGCATGCATAAACTCTAGTGTATATATATGTTGCATGGCAGCTGTCATCAATAGGGTCAGGTCATGACGAGATCGACTTGGAATTTCTTGGTAATCTAAGTGGAGACCCTTATGTCCTCCACACCAATGTGTTCGCACAAGGAAAAGGTGATAGAGAGCAACAGTTTTATCTTTGGTTTGACCCCACAAAGGACTTCCACACCTACTCCATCCTTTGGAATCCCCAAACCATCATGTACGTACGTATGCGCGTAAGCGTAACTCTCTCTCTCTCTCTCTCTCTCTCTCTCTTGATCTTTAATTCCTCTGTGTGTGTGTGTTTGTGTGTGTTTGTCTCTGTATTCTTGTAGTAGTATATATCTCTTGTTAAATATTATCTGATCAATATCTTCGATCATGATGATGATCGATCTCCTTCAATTAATATCAGCATCTCAGTGGATGGAACTCCCATAAGACAATTCAAGAATATGGCATCAAATGGGGTCGCATTCCCAAATGGGCAGCCCATGTGGATATACTCAAGCCTGTGGGACGCTGAAGATTGGGCTACAAGGGGTGGCCTAGTGAAGACCGATTGGAGTCAAGCCCCATTCACAGCCTCTTACCGCAACTACACTGCCCAAGCCTGCATTTGGTCTTCCACGTCTTCTTCTTCTTCTTGCACTACATCCAGCTCCAAAGCCAATTCCTGGATGTCTGAATCTTTGGATAACACTGGCCAAGCAAGGATTAAATGGGTCCAAAACAACTACATGATTTACAACTATTGCACTGATGCTAAGCGATTTCCTCAAGGTTTTCCACCTGAGTGCTAGCTAGCCCTGCCCACCCGATCCATGCATATATGCATGCCATCATTTGCATCAAATTAATTTAATAATTAAGATATGCAACATAAGATCCATATATATATATTTGAGCAAGGAGCGATCAGCTGGTTGGTTACGTACTTCATCAAGGATTAATTACTTTCTTTGTTTGTATAATTAAAATGCATGCTACGTACGTATTTGGTCTTAAGTTACAGTCATTAATGATTGATTTTGTATGGAGATGTAGTGAATATTGTACAATAAGGATAAAGTTCCATTAAGTTGTACTGTTTGTATCTATGTACACATCCTTTTATATATACTAGTGTAATGCACGTGCTTTGCATGTTTCCGCGTGTTCATTGGATTAATTGTTAGTCAGTGTTAATGGTTTTTTCTTTTAGTGATAATAGTAGAGAAATAACAAGAGCTTATTGAAACACAAATCAATCATAATGTAATCTATGTATATGACTGCACGTGAACTATTCCATCATATAAATTCACAATTGAGTTCAAACTGTTATAGATCATGTGCTTTACATACCAAAAGCCAAGTATTCCATTATTCATTGTCAACATCCAAGTTGAACCAAATCATCCACATATACATACAAAAAGACATTCTTTTGGATCCTCGCTTCGCTCTTTTGCCACTTGAAGTATTGGAAGAGGGAACTGATATTGGCTAATCCTAAGTAAGTAGCACGACAAAAAGCTTCTACATATTTGAGTGAAGTTTTCAAAAAGGTACGAGGAAGTCCAATAGCTAGTACACCCAAAAGAGACTCGATGTCCTTAGCATATGTGCGTTCATGTCCAGCGTCATCAAAAACCAAGACACTCAGCCTTAGCTGCCAATCAAGAGTGAAGATCAAAGTGTCATAGCACTTTAGATTGTGTGCAGCAACATAAGAATACCAGCCTTGGCCGACGAGAAATCCACTAATGTATTGTATTTCCCAAATCTTTTGCCTGTTATGTTGATCTACAGTAAACCTGTGGTTCTCGATGAATCTTTCTTGCCTTAAAAACATCATTTCTCAGAGAAGGAAAGTCACAAGAAGGTTGTTGAAGGGGACTACATTAAACACTGGGGCTTGCAAGTTAGAATAAGTGGCTAATCTGTATAAAATGTGTCGCCAAAGAAGGAATCACGCAAGTTGAATAGGATTTGAGAAACCAAACTTCTAGAAGAGATGAAATGTAACTGAAAGTCCCCAAAAAATAACATTTTAAACAACACCCATGATTGCAAATGAACTAAAAGCAATTAAACATATGGAACAAAAAGCTACCGATATCAACAGAACATCTAAAGAACAAGCACACAGGAAACTTGTGAAAAAGAGTCACTGATTTACTTTCTACAATATGACCACCAATGTTTTTTCACCTGTATAGTTTAGAGGTCAGGCTTCCTTCCCGAAAATCCTTGCAAACTTTCATTCAGGCAACCATCTGTGATTGTGTGGACAATTGAGATTTATAACCTCGCATGCAACTAAGAGATACGGAAAAAGAAATGCTTACCATGATCAGTTCAATGAAAATGGGGTAAAACATTAGTAATGAGGTAATGAATCGTATTTTTGCTGTTTCCAAAAAAAAAAAAAATGACACATATGGCTTCTCCTGATTTTGCTTCAAATGCTATAGGTGAATCAGGCCCTATTAGCCCACCAATAGCTGCTGCATCCCCAGTAGGTCCAGCGGTCCCTCTGCATAGACCTGCTAATGAACCCCCAGCACGAAAAGAGAAGATTACAGCCCATGGATGGGGAGATCTAAGATAATTACAAACACAAAAATTAATGATCCAATTCAATGTAATGATTGCATTTATGGAAATAATTGCATTCTACTGCAAAGTCTGTACTTTGCACACCACAAGTCTATAACGTCCACCCCATGAACTACTTTCCACCCAGTTGACAAAATTGAATAAAGATGCAGTTCTTCCATAGCAAGCATGGTTGAGTCAACACCTTGAATATCAGTACTTCTAGACTCCTGCTTGTTTCCCATGATAACATGAGGTAATAAAAATGTCTCTAGCTACCTTGGGTGGCCATTCGTTTTAGTTTGGGAGAACCCTTTAACTGATGAGTGTAATAATATGATTACTCAACAGTTGAGGGCGGCCAGGGCCCCCCTACCCCCCCCCCCCCCCCCCCCCCCCCCCCCCCCCCCCCCATTTTTTTTTGTCTCTGTAACAAATCATGGAAGATGGGCTTGATTTCTATTGCTTGAGAAGTGCATTAGCAAGTTCAAGAAAGACAAATTTAATGTCTATACGACTCAGTTTAGGCATCTCGAGAAAGATTAATCTTTTCAATCTTTTTCTTCTTTTTTTTGTTCTTGATTGCCATTTTTTAAGTCAGATACTAATAGGGGGATACACATACATAAAAGCACAATCAATAAGTAAATGAATTAAGTGGAGGCAAAAGAAAATTCCACATACCATCGGATATGTATCCAGAGAGAGGTTATAGTTGTCCTTGAAAGCTTAGATGTGTTTCTGAGTCTGGGACCCCTAAAATAGTTTCAATTTTCTCCACAATCAGATCATTTCAATTAGCATAAATCTCTGCATGAACAGACACCACCTTCAAAGTAATGAAAACAATATGCATCCCCTACTACAATGGCCCGGTTTAAGATTTTCGAAACGAATTATGACAATCATTACAGATGCGAAGATTCTTAATTACACGTATGGGTAGTGCATTAAACAAGCTTAGGAGTCCAAAAGCAATAGCCAATTTTTCACTGGGTGTGTACCCAGTTGAAATATTCCTCCTTCCTCCAAGATTCACCCATAACCTAAGCAAGGTGTATAACAGGAACCAGTTTCACAATTCCCCGTTCTTCTATTCCGCTATCGTTTTTTTCGATTTCAAGGCATGGCTACTTCGAAACCCTAGAAATCGGTGATCCTGCAACGATTACTACATACATCCATATCAACGTACTCACTATGGAGAGATCAAGTATAGAAGAATAATGACTTCAAGGGATGGAGAAAAATACCTTTTCAAACCAACGAGAGAGAGAAACTCAGTACCAGCATCGACATCCATATTGCCGGCAACAAAACGGAGTTCGTAGAATCATCTCCTTCGTTTCCACAAAAAAAAAAAAAAACCCTTGATTTGGCAGCAATTTTGAGAGAGAGAGAGAGAGAGAGAGAGAGAGAGAGAGAGAGATTTTGAGAGTGAGATGGTTGGTAGATTTAACTTTCTTTTTTGATCGATAGCTTTTATTTTGGTTGATGTTGAAGAGAGGTGAACTTGTGGACTGAATAGATGAAAAAATCAAAATGCCTCACCGCAGATTTGATGCAATTTTGTTGCTAGTTGGGCAACAGATCTTCTTGCCGCAGGATTAGGTAAGCCCATGCTGGCAGCTTCCTGAATTGCTGATAAGAATTCTCTCATAATTTTTTTGAGAGAACAAGGCAATTTGGTCCATGGACAGTAATAAAGTCCACAGCCTAAAAACAAAAGATAGCTTTACAAGCAGTGAGGTCACACCCGAAGTCCGATAATCAGAGTGGACCCCACAGGGAAATTCAACATCTAAGAACGAAAAAAAATGCAAATATTTCTGGTGAGCTAATTCACCAAAGGAGATTCCATTAGGAGCTGATAAAAGTGAATCACTAAATTAACCCTTGGCAGGGCATGAAACAAATCCTGCGTCTCAAGTTTAAACATAATGCTTCGGATTCTCTAGTTAAATGCAATGTCTGGCGTGGAATAGCTATGTAGTAGCAGATAATATGAATGTCAATAGCTATGTAGTAGTACATAATATAACTATAGATAATTATACTGAATGCCTTTCTC
The DNA here is from genome assembly GCA_019656295.1 of Rhododendron mucronatum var. ripense. NCBI lineage: Eukaryota > Viridiplantae > Streptophyta > Magnoliopsida > Ericales > Ericaceae > Rhododendron > Rhododendron mucronatum. Next base: position 50,484 of record BPLT01000074.1, on the reverse strand, counting down.
AGCCATCACTATCTGATAGTATTATATGGCAGACTTGGAATCATAGTTGTCCAACAAAGTTAAAAGTGTTAAAACTGTTTCAAGCAATTAAAGAAGTTGACCTACCTAAACTTGAAATTATGACTAAGGCAAATAAAATCACAACAAGAAGCTCATAGAACCACACATATCATCGACAAAGGTGATCATTCTCAACAAATCTTATTAGACCATCCAAAATAAAAATGACAAAAAACAAAACTATTTCCTTTTCTACCGTCATAATGACAACTAAAATTTTAGACCCAAAAAAATTGCATACAATAGAGCACAAGTATGACGCGTGTTGGGGTGATCCCTTTGACACTACATTGCGAAGGAAGAAAATAAGTGAAAATTTACACCAAACTGACCTTCAATTCCGGAAGGATTCCGGAACATCCAATGAGAGGGCTTCAACAAGAGACTCGGAGGAAGAGAGAACTAAGAATGTGGAAAGAAAAAAAAAGAACGAAGATTGAAGTTCAAGCTCTAAATAATTAAGTAATGCTCATGTTCTGCTGGGTCACATCCTATTCCCTCAACGTCACAAACCTTCGACCCTTGGAATGTAGTCATACATTTGCTTAGAAGGAACCACACACAAGTTGCATCTTTGCTTTTCCTATCTTAGAAGAGAAAGGGAAGAAAAGCAATCAATTGAAAAGGCATACCTTTACGGAGAATGCTGCTACATCTCCAATAGCAAAAACTTCGAGAACACCAGTTTGGAACTGACTATCAACCTGAAAATCGAGCTTTTGATTAAAAAATTCTCTGGATGATGATATATAGCATGTCTCAAATCCCAAACTTCTGTATAAGACTCCACATACACCTTGAGAATAGATTATCAAAATGTTGTTTACATGCTGTTTTCGGCACTGGACCTCAGGTCTGGACGTCCTTTAGGACGTCTTATTTTTCCTCTTGTACAACCTTTCATATTTCGGGCATAACTTTCTCATCTGACGTCCATTTCACTTGATTCAAAGTGCATTGAATAGGTAATTTGATTCTATACAACTTTGTTTAAATACTTTCTACAAACCTGAAGTTCGCTAGGCTAAAAGGGGCTTGAAATAACAACCTGTAGTGAAACCAAGCTGTAAAGCAGTTGTGGGAAGGAACCATCATATGGAAAAAAACCCGGCACATTGAATAGAAAAGATGGAAAAAATTTAAAAAGGCCTCCAGTGAATACCTTCCGAAGTTCCTGCATGAACTTCAACAAATCTGGAATAACTATCTGACATGTGGCCAAGCAAATGTGAATAAGAGAGATTCAACAAACAGTCTCTATATTGATTCATTATAGACTAAACTAATCAAATAACCATGGCAAGTTCAATTGGTTACACACAAGCGTGGTCTTGCTAAATTGGCCACTTGACCATGTTACAAGGAACAAAAATGCAGGGCCACGAGAACTTTTCTACAACTAATTGTCATAGAATCAAGCATGAAAACTGGTGAACTTAATGGCATCTTGTTATGGAAATTGACAAGCTTAGTCTCAAATATCAACTAAATGGATCTACGTTTCAATGAAATAAACATCCAAATTGAAGTTGGTCATGATACCAAAAGTAAGCCACATTCATGTTTAAAAAAACAGCTTTCTGGCCTAAACAAAGTTAAATGTGGGAAAAATAACAAGAATAGGGGGAGAAAATGGCTCCTTCTGTGGAGCTGTAAGAGTCCCATCTACATCAAACAATCAATTAACGTTAGCATTTTTGTCATTAAAGATTTTTTTTCAAACAATCGGAAGGCACTATCCTTCGCATCCTACTTTGAACACCAACTGATCAATCATATACATCACTCGTTCTTCGGCCATATACAAATGTAAAAATGTAAATGGTGCGGAGAACTGAGCAGAACAATTAGATCATGCGAACTTTTAATTAGGAACACAACCTAAGAAGATTCCATTAAAGGTTATACGAATCATTAGAGAGAATATTTAACCTATGATACTGATGGGATATAATTATTCACGGACCCACTGTAAATAGGTTATTTTCGGAGTCACGTGATCTCACCCGTCCAGTCTCAGCAATCAAAGGTATGTACGTTAATAATCGACTTAACATGAAAAGCCGGTAAACATTAAAATTGCCTTCACTGGGAAGCTATGTTTCCGATGAACCAGTGTTAATAATTGACTCAAATTGCTTTTGCCGTGACGCAAAAAAAAAAAAAAACCCTCTTAGATTGAGAGATGGATGTGGATACAAATAGCTCACCCGGTGGGGGCTCTTGAAGACAATCTCTTTAACCGAATCAATCTGGCTCAACACTGCTTCATTGTCGTCAACAATGGTCCGCCGGTGTTGTCATCTTCGCCGTCGTCGAGGTCTTCTCCGGAAGCCATCGGTTTGCGGAGTAGAGAGATGGTTGTCGATATGAAACTGGATGAGCGTTATTCGCCGAAAGAATAGTTTTGAGAATATGTATATGCTCACGCGGAAAGAATAGTTTCTCGCCGCAAGAACAGTAAACTTCTCGACAAAGCAACGGAAAAAGGGTAAAGGTTTGGCCGGAAATCCAGGAGAACAGCTAAGGAAGTGCAAGTAATTGAGTGAAAATTGAGGGAAATAAGGAAAACATAAAAAACCTAAACTACCCCTCCTCAACACATGCAAGAAGAAATTGGAAAACAAATGACGAGGACAATTTTGTAATTTCACATCATGCCTTGGCTTACCATTCCCAGGTTCTTTTATTACAAGTGTATTGATGAGAGATGACTACTGTCAGTCTTTTCACTTCACAATTATTGGATTGGATTGGATCGATAATGCAATCATGCATTGATCAAGCTTGTTTAAAAGATGATGATGCCGAAATAATTAATACTGTAATTGATGAACTCTTGGATGTGGATTAATACTTCTCTTTTGATCATGATGAGGCATGGGTATACTTTTCAAATAGTACTAGATTTAGACTTTAACTTTAGGACAGCGCTAATGCCACGAGTTCAACTGTTAGTGCCACGATAGTTTTTCCTAGACTGACCATTATAGCCTTGAAAAGCATCTCTCTCATCTTTTCCCGATACAGAGCAACTCATCGTCCTCTCTGGGTTCCCATTTTACCCACCTCTCCCCTCCACCGACCGACTCAATTAATCCTTATCTCATGAATGAACCAGACCTTTCTCGAGTGTCTGTCAATCCATTTCTCCTGAGTCTTGACCTGCAATTGAAACATCAGATTATATATCGTGGAGGCATTTTGTGTATTGAAGAAATAAAGTGAAAGCCCCATCTTCAAACAAGATGAAAAAGACGAAGAGGAGACATCAATAATCTCTCTCTCTCTCTCTCTCTCTCTCTCTCTCCATGCCGTGGTGTGGTGTGGTTAATCTGTTTGCTTTAGATTGTTGGTTTGGTTTGACATTATTTTTACGTCCATATGTATGTTACATATGGAAATTGAGTGGTGATGAGTGGTGATTACCGATGAGTTGCTGACTTCGACCACTGTCGAAAATTATTGGCATCGGATCAAAAATAAATAATTCAGTGGCATCATTATCAAAAGAAGTCAGCGTCCTTCTTGTTGTGTGCAGAAGAAGAGGTAAGGCTTTCTTTGGTAATTAGTAGAATAGTCGCAGAGCAGATTTAGATCGACAAACCTAAAATCTTTGCTCTCTCCATCTACGGCGACAGATCTGAAAAATAAAGAGAAACAAGTGAGAGAGGTGAAAGAGAAGTAACCGAGAATAGAGTGAAGAAGGCGAGGGAAGTGGGAAGAGCTGTGAACGATCACGGGGGCGATCAACGATAGAATTGTCAGACTAGAAGAATTGTCGTGGGATTAGCATAAACTATCGTGGCATTAGCGCCACCCTAACTTTATCTTTTGTTTTTTGCCATAGGCTCCGGTTAGTGGTTAATTTGTATGGTAAATTACAACGACAACATGTGCCCCTGGCTCTGGGTGCATGCAAGTTGGAGAACTTGAGTGCAAGAAACAATAATTAGTACTCCACTTGTTGGAAAACAATGCATGCAATATCTTAAAGCAATGCTCCATACAAAACAAGGGTACCCGGTACGTTGTGTTAATTTAACCACGTTTGGAAGCCAGTTTCTGAAGACCTCAGAGGGTACCGATTAAACTTGGAAGCCAGTGCACCACTTATCTTGCAAGTGGAGTGATAGCTCAACGATAGTACCTTGTACTTCCATGCACTTGGTGAAGGTTCAAATCTCAACCACCCCCATCTCCAATACCCGACCCGAAGATAGAATACATTAGATTTATTGCCTTGTACACGAGGGGGAAAAAAAAGTGCCCTCAACTTCGGAAAGATTAATTCTTATCATGCTCAAACTTGGAATCAAGCACATTGTACCATCAAACTTGGATTGTTATCATGCATCCAGTGATTAATTAGTAGTGGAGTAGCTTTTTTAAGCTAAAGCCCAGGATAGCGTATCCAAAATGCTCAAACTTGGAATCAAGCTTGCAATGCGTTCGCCATCACTTTCTGATTGGATCCTCAAAGTTGTTGTAAACTAAATTTAGGAAGATATATTACCCATAGCTGATCAGTTGTTATCATGCATCCCAGTGATTAATTTAGGAATTGCAATTTACCTAATTAATGAGATGGCAGCACATTCGATGCCATTATTTAATTATTCATTTTACAGCATTAATATTACATTTTCCCTCGTGATAGAGTTCAAGGCTTCAAGCCCTTCGTATCCACATGCTTGAATTGCTATCCTCTGTAGTCATTCTCCACTTGTATTCTTGTTCTGCCAAATATACGTACATAGCCTCAGAAATCGAATTGTAGGTGTCATTGTTTTGCATATTCTACAACACGTACAAATGATGCATGAATCAGATGACCACTAAATTTCTTCAATTTCTTTACCAGTGAAGTTTGTTTAAATGGACTAACCTAGATGCTTTGCCATTTTTATCATGCTCTTTACTCTGGTCATGCTCTAGCCTGGCTTTTCCCTTATATTTGTGTGCATGTGTGCGTGACTTTTCAATTTCTACTTTTTTGCAAGAGAAAAAGAGAAACTAAACGATGCATTTTGCTTGTAAGAATCACCAATAAAAACTGAACTTTACTGTGCCAACTTCAAGTTAAACATCACATTCAAAATTCCGAGTAATTTTCTAAGCAAAAAGGTTACAATGCTTTTTCTCCAAATTTTGCAATATGCAGACAGAATAAAAACAGTGGCATCACTCACTGTAGACAAATCCACAGGTACATTGACTCTTGTGGTATTTAATTCACAATATCTTCCGTGGCATACTGATGCTTAGGAAATGGCCAATACTAAGTTGTCTTGCAACTTAGCATAGCTCTTTAACATTCCCTCCAATTTGTACATGTTATTTGATCTGCAGAAAAGAAATATGTTCATGTGAAAGAAATGGGTACAGGACATATTGCAAGTACCTGAATGTGAAGAAAGTACTAAACGAACTGCATCATGCATACATACCACTTCAAAGGGATTGATCTGTTCTGTTCTGAACATGGTTAAACAAAAAGGTTTCTCTGAAATTATTGTAGAATCTCAACTCTGGTTCTTATTGACAGGTTGGCTCTTGAAATCGAGTTTGGTGACAGATGGGGGAGTGCGATGGGAAAAGAGAACGGGCAGCTTATTAATCTGTTACCAGAGCAGGCGTCTGGTGTTCAGGACTTTGTGTGGAAGAACAACTATGCTTAACAATCTTAGCCAGAAACATCTTTAATGGAACCACACATAAATTGACTTCTCTTTCCGAACATCCAGGATAACAACCAAAAAAAGACAAACCATGCGCATCCAAGAAAATTATGACAAAAGTTTCCTATAGTGATAGATTCCCTCCACCGTATGCAAATTGAACAAAGTTTGAACAACAGGATATACAACTCACATGACCCTCCCCGTAAGGATTCAAAGGTAAACTAATGAACAGTGTAACTAATAGCGGCAAGAAAATAAGACTGTAATCATAAATAGAAATCACAAGCTCCTTCACACAACAATAAACCAAGTCTCCACTGGTGATATAGTCTAAGACGTATAGAAAATACATAACAAAGTTCAGACCCAACCAATAAACATAAAATTCAGGACACGATTCTCATCTCTAAGGAAACCCATTTGCATCAAGAACAGATTGACAAGATCACATAATCAGAGGATCCCAACAAAAAAATGCAATTGCAAAGATGGCAAATCCTGCAAAATATCATTACTGACCAATGCACTTAGGGTTGGGTGTGGGTGGTGGTGACACTAGAGAGGAGCATCCAAATTAACCATTGTATTTAATTTTCCTGAACTATCAACAGCATATGGCGAACAGAAGTAAACTCTTCAAATGAATTATAGTACGTGATCAAGTGGGAAAATGCTGGGGGATGACAGACCAACTTGTAAGGAAAGGTAAATAATTTAGATGTCACAATTTGGACGACCAACTCAAGGAACACTCGTGCTATTCTCAAGAAATAAAAACTGCAGTACCCATACTACAAATAAGTGATGTAGAAGTCTATGGTGCCGTTTACAAGCTGCACAGAACAAAACGTCAAAGATATAAATGCAAAAAACATGCTTAATTAAGGCAATATGACGAGGGCTCCACAGACATTAAAAATTCAAAATTTGCCATAAAGATGACAAAGCATATGAGGAGGGGGAGCAAATAAGAAAACGAGAAAAGCAAGAAGAATGTAAGAAAGACTAATTTTTCCTGTATAGCTCTCAAACTAGTTTCAAAATAACAACCAAGCATGTACAAGTTCCAAATCTCCCCTTTTTGGTCACCTGCATGTGAGGGAAGTACCGCCATCGCATGAAATTAAAAACATATGCTAGTTGCAATTGCAAAGCAACTAATTTTCAAGCTCAACAGTCATTCTGAGATTATGCAGGAAGAATTGAATCTGTTCGATATACCTGCACTACGAATTAAACTGTGCTGATATATTGCATAACTGCAACAGACAAGGTGCATCTTTGTTTCTGTTTCTTTTCATGGAGTTTTGATCCACAAAAAACAAGCTAATCTAAACCCCACACGACTAGAACAGAGTCCATAACCTTATCTAATACATCTTGAAACATGCCACTCACTCTCAACAACAACAAAAAAAAATGTGCCAAACTGAAATGATGCTTATTTCCAAATCTTACGGATTTACCTGGAAGGGCAGAACAGAAAAAATAAAGGCTGCCAAAAATAGGATGAATTCCAATATGATGACTTAACCAAAGAAATAATTTGAATAGAATGCCAAGCAGAGAAGCATAACTAATATCCAGTATCATTCTAGTACATCACAATTTGTATCAAACAAGTCATTAACATAGAAACAAGAAACAAACCAAACATATCAGGGAGAAAGGTAGAAACAACTCCGACTTCATTAAACTTGTGAAGTTTCCTTCAAAACTTGTCATTACTGTCATTGTTCAATCAGAAATATAAGACTGAACCAAAGTTATCTAAAAAGTTAAAAAAAAAAAAAAAAGGTTCCATGGTAATTCTTTAGCATTATAACCTGATCCAACTGTGTTGGATAGCATTTTGTAAGTGCTTACTGTTGGGAGAAATCAGAAAAATAATTTCTTACCAACCAAGGCTGAAACGCCCGAACTAACTTTCAAGCAAAAAAAGAAGATAAGAACTTTATATCTATCGACTTCCCAGAGAAAAAAAGCTCTCAGTATAAAGCCGTAACCATGTCCATTCTCCAGCAATTAGATTGTCCATCCTTTTGAAGCTTTTGTTCTCCAAGTTGTAACAGTTGAGACTCTCTTGCTTAACGTCAATCAGAATTTCTCCATCCCACTGATCCAAAGGAAGGATGAATTCCAGCAACTCCTTGCCAAAGCCATTTAGATCAATACTATACTCCTTAACCCATTCATGGCTCACACAATCCTTCAACACCCATATGTCCATAATAAAAGGTCGCGATGCACTATCAACCAAACATAACAACCCCCTCAACTCCACCAATGACCAAACAGCCCTAGGATCAAAACACCCTTCCGGTGGTGAAACCGTCTCAAACTCTTCCTTGTCCAAATCGAAGGACACAATAGCTTCATAACCCGGATGGTCGTACGGTTCCCAAATCATCCAATAAAACACATTCTCAACCAAAACCCCCCATCCTCTCACCACGTAAGGGCAATAGGAGTCGACCACCTTCCAAGAGCAATTAGCAGCACAACCACCATCAGTCAGCCTCATAATCTCACACCCAAAATCAGAATCACCACTAAGATCCAAACTCCTGTCAAACAGATGAATCAAGACGTACTCATTTCTGGAGGAAATGTAGCCCAAACCAGCATTAACTTCCCTGGAAGTACAACAACTGGACTCGGGCAATTTGACAAATTCTTGGGTACTAGGGTTGCAAACATAAAAGCTATTTTCAGCAGCAAAGCATAGCAAATCCGATTTGGAAGGCAACAAATCAAGGATATTATCATTAACATCAATCTTAAACTGATCAAGAAAGTGATTTCCATCAAAACCCAGCGAAAGGACCTCAACAACATGGGCATGGGGGGTTTTGTTTTGTATTCCGGCGGAGGATTGGGCATGATCATCATCATCATCATGCAGATTGGGAGTAGCTTTATTACAATTACGAACCAAGAGCAAATTAGGGTAATGAAGAGATCTGTTGCGATAAATGACAAGGAAATAGGGGTCAGTGATGATAGAGAGCCATCGTTTGGAAACAGACTTGAACTTACCAAGAGCCTTCACCGGAAGCCTCGAAAGGATGTTGAATATCAGATCCGGAGGAAGACTACTAGTCTCATAGCCAACACCTGTGCCTGTGCCTATGCCTGTGCCTGTGCCTGTGCGTGTGGCCACCAAAAAAGAAGCCATCGCTGCTGCTGTTGTTGAATTTAAAGAGAAGATACCGATACATTTGATCACTTCTTCTTCTTCATCTCCTTTTGAGTTCTTTCCGTATTTGCACCAGGTGACGCGTTTTCTTCCGTTTATCTCTCTTTTCCTACAATTAGATCTCAAATCAATTTGTTCATTTACTTTCAAAATCACGTTTAGGTTTACAACATATAATCTACTAATCAATTGAAAACTCTACAAATAAATTAGGGCAAAAGGAGTACTTTTACTCCAGAATTCATGCATGAATTTATTTACAAAATTGGATATTTCATAAACGCCTTTATCGATATTAAAAAAAGTTATTTTTTTTACGATGGTCCTAAAAAATTAAAAAATTATTTTAAACGAAACAAGTAGCTCTGATCATCTGACCATGTTTGTTTGGAAATTTTGAATTCTCTCTCTGCGCACGGTATCCAATAAATTTTCTTTCAATCATTACTTTTATTTCTTTCTCGAGTCATTATCCAAAATCCAAATACCAAAACAAACATTGTTTTATGATCCGAAACCAATCTCAAAGCAATATATATACAGGATATGTACCTCTTTGTAATGTACTCATATTCTTTTTGATGCGCAAATAAATCAAGAATTTTTTATTGTTCACTTTTACTTCACTTGGATCTTATCAATGGCCCACTAAACGACTGTTAGGATGATCCATTTATCAATTTTTTTAATCTTAGGAAGAATACAAAAAGCAAATCAAATTAAGCGGTTATCGCCTATCAAATTAGTCTGTGATGTTGCGACGATGATAATGATTCGGTCCTAAACTGAGGGAGATATATACTCGTTGCATTAGAGACTTTCACTAGCAGTAGGGACTCTCCTCATTCATTTGGCTGATGGGCAAAAGAAAATATCCAATTGGATTTGAACCAATGGCTCCCGCTGTATGAAAGCAATTCTCTAACCACTGAGTTAAGTAGGCCATTTCTCATCCCAAAGAGAACCAAATCAAACGGGACCCATCTACCAATTTTAGAAAGGCATTCATCTGTCACATTAATATCTTTTTAAGTCGGATGTTTCTTCCGTATGAAACTCATTTTATGAACTTTTCACTAATTTTCTGTAGTTCTAACGTTCAGTAACCCAACATGATGAAGAAAGTTTAATGAAAAGACCTCTCCAGATTTTGAGTAGTAATTATTTTCTGGTTTAACAGTTGTGAGCAAGTGAAACTGTGCAATACTTCCACCAAAAAAATGAAAAACTGTTGACTACCACTCCCACTGGAAACAGCTCTGCGTGAAGGGAAAAAAAGCCTCAATATTACAATGAACAACTTTCGTCCCCACTTCCCATAAACATATAAGTTACCATCATGATACAGATTTCCACACTCTCTCTCTCTCTCTCTCTCTCTCTCTCTCTCTCTCTCTCTCTCTCTCTCTCCTACGATTTCTATTATAGTTACATCACCCGATTCTTGGCTTTATGTTTTGGTAACATGATCTGGCAACTTCTCTACACTGCTAGAGGGAGGCCATCGTTTCTATAAATGACAACGCCATCATTTGAGGAACTTATTAGGGTGTAATTGGGACTTGAACTAAGCATCATTGTCAGGGGAGAGTACCAAAATAATTGAAGAATAACTAAGCATGGGGTACAGATTGGCATCAAGAAAATGTGCATATTGTTTGATTGCCGTGTCTCTTTCAGGGAGGTCATCCGTTAGGAAATCAAATGGTGCAGGTTTGCTGGTGTCCACCAACGGCTCCCACCTGTAACCGGGCCGTTCTGGCAATGAAATGGTGACGGGTAAATGGCTGGTGTTGAAGGCAATGTATAGAGCTCCCTTCACAGAGTCAATCTGCATTTTGGTATTTGTACAGAAGGTCAATTCAAGGGAGATCTTCATTCTTCAACAGAAATCCAACTAGGTTAACACTGAATCTTTACTTTTTATTTTCGGCTTGCAAAATCTCAAAATAGCTTTAAAAAGTGGAAAATGCCTCCACCAATGAGTGAAACTATTTAATGAAAAGCAAGTATTCAAGCTGTTGAATCAAATCAAAACATGAAGACTTCAACTTATTTGAGGCAATGCTGTCAAGTGTGCTTATGAATACCTAAATGATAATGTGCAAACCATAGAAACGTGGACCCAAATAAACAAGAGCAGTGAAATGATTATGCAAAGGAAATTCAGTGCAATGAGATACCAGTGTAAATGCCACAAACCGGCTTGCTTCAGACCAATCAGGCATCCCAGGTGAATGACCATGCCACTGTAACCTCTCTGCTGTTGGGAAGTCATGCAAGCCAAGTGACTCACTTTCACTGTTAATGATCTTAGCACATTAGGGAGCTGAAAAAGTTCCATCAGAAGGGAAAAGCGCAAGGACAAAGCTATCAGGAAAGGGAGGTTACCGGCGGAGCTGTGTCATAAGGCAGCAAAATCTGAAGAAGTCAGGCGAGGCCTCTTCTTTCTTATCCCATCGAAAGTAGTTAATCTGCATGCAAAGATGTAATTAGCAAACAGAATCAACGATGGGAACAGGTGTTTAGAAAAGAAGAGCAAGGAGTAGGTTACATAGTTATCATGGCAATATGTGTTATTGTTCCCCCCTTTCGTGTGACCGTATTCATCACCCATATATATCATAGGGACACCCTGATAAGAAACAATAGTAAGTCAGAAAAGAAACATATAGTACCAAAACACGAGGATACTCCTAACCTACTCAGAACAACTCAGCAAAAATAATAAACCTACTAAGCAGAAGATCCACAGAAGTCAACCTGAGTAAGAACATTATTAGGAGGATTAACTGTGAATTTACAAAAGCTGCTAATAGAGGCATCAACACTAAATGATGTGAGCAGGTTGGGTTACTACGCTGAGGAGGGCTTGCTAAAGATGAGGAACAAAACCAAGTCGTGAACTGAGAACCAAAGTCTTGAACTGATTCGAATCCTGGAATTCTCACTGGGTTTGACTTCTTACATGGGATTGATAAAAGTTACAATGAATAAAAAGATTGGTCCTTTAACTTCTTTCTTTTCTTTCATCTGAAAAGATCATGTCCGTAACTGTTCAATGAACAATAACAGAACACAAATTTGATTCTCCCTTTTTCGCATACGTAGTGTGACCGTAAGACGCTTTTATTGCCTATTTATGCTATTGACTTTCTTCCAATCTTAATAAGATTGTTGCATTAATGACGCGTTGCGAAAGATGCCAATGCAAAGCACCTAAGTTTTCTATGGGCAAAGCTTCCAGCAAAATTCACTAGGTAGAAGGGAAAAATAAAGAAGAAAAGGCAAAACAAGATAAAGATCTGAACGCGAGCATATGCGAGCCATGAAGAGCACAAGGGATCAGAACAAAACTACAAAAATGGTCTAATAGAAAGCCAAGGAAAGAAGAAAAGGAAGAGAAGCCCCTGGCCCTGGTATTTACTAAGGTGTACATTCATAGAAGCACCAGCATATTGCGTTGGAGAAGGGAAACAGATAGCATTGGGTGTCACCGCAACTCGCATGTGCGGATGGGAATCAGGATGGAAAATTTGAGGTGCATGGCCCACAAGAACTACATCACTAAAGTGGAGCCCATTATGGAACCTGCTTCTTAAAAAATAAAACTCAAAATAAGAAAGCAATAAAATTCCCGAGGGTACCATTTTCTGTTGCTTACCGAAAACAATAACTATTGCCGCTAATTAATGGTGAAATAACAATGCCAATAGTTTACATCCAGAAATTTCAACCATTATATATCAAAAAATATCATCCTTTCGTTTTACTGATGTGGACTTTTTGAGTCGCCCAATTAAGTAATACTCCAGTATTTCACTTGAAGGGAGCCTTAAAGAAATAAGTGAATCAAGCCCATCCCCACAATAAGACGCTAGCGACAGCTTTTCTGGTCATCTTTTGGCTAGCTGTGGATAAGGAGGCTTCAGAACTTGGTGAGCCAGGGAGATTGTGTGTGTCGGGATATTAGCTTAGGAGGCCACTGGAAGATTGGTAGTTGGTCAACTTTTAGGGACTTGCCCTTATTGGATGGCCTTGCGCGGGTTGGAGTAAGGAAACACAATATCAGATGGAGGGGGTAGAGGGAGTGGTAGAATCGACATCTCATCCTTTCCCCAGACTTTGATGGGCAGCTCATGAAGAGAGTTTCCATGGAGGAGCATATGATCAAAATGGGCCTACATGAAGATTACCTTTTTCATGTGGGTAGCCGGCTCACCAAACTCAGGAAGATCTTATCAATTGAGAATCATACCCAGACGCGGAAGTTTCAAGTTAACAGGTGTTCAGGGATAAAAGTGATGGGAAGTTTAAATCCCATCTTTTCATCCGCTTTTCAATGTTTTTTTAGTTGCTTTTCGCGTTGTTTGGGTTCAAGAAGATGGAACAAGAGTGTGCTGGGCAGCTTGGGCTGAGAGGCAGAGGAGGAAGACTTGGCAGCTTGCCCCGTTATGTGCCCTGTTTTTTTTTAATCCTCTGTTATGTGCCCTGTTGTATACGCATATTACTCCATTTGTGGTCGGATCTCTGACTTGCCAAAATGAAACTTATTATTTTTTTCAATAGAAGTTCCAGTGATATACAACAATAACAGAAACTTGTGCATGTCACATTATTTATTAGGAAGCAATTACAGAATTATCAACTAAGATGGTTTTAAGACTTGAAAAAAGTAGGGAAAAAACAAGCAACTAATCATTTATGAACTGGCTTAAAGGGATGCTAATAAGTCCTTCGGGAGAGTAACAGCTGCTAGCAAACATAATGAATAAAATCTTACTTGGGATACCATAAGGCAGAGGAAGAAATTCCGCATTTGTCGCTTCCTCAATTTCTTTACAGAGATGCTGGCGAACTCTCCCTCCTAGTAATCACTAGATCAATCAGAAAAATGTACCAGTTGAACTCTGAATCCCGTTTGAGAATCTTTAGTCCATACTTAGAAATTATGCCTGGGAACTCCAACTGAATCAACTTTCAGAATGTTTCATCAATTCTTACTTGGTGGCTGCCTATTAATTGTCAAATCTTTGAAGCGTATCTAGGCGTCGGATCCATCAAACCTCTAATTGAAGGTTGTGTGGATTTTCCCTATGCGTATAAAATGGTATTTTTATCCACAAGAGTGCTGCAATGGGGAAAAAAAATTACAAGAGTGCCCAAAACTACAAATGCAACAACATATGAACATAATCCTACTTGGGCACAATCTGTGAGGTCAGTAGTATCGATTATCAAACGCATTCTACACCTTTGTCCGGGTGTCCGAGCGTGACACTTCATTTTCTTTGAAGATTTTGTGTTTACATAGGGAGCTACTAACATGAATACCCTTCTCTATGCTATTAAACAACCTTAATTTAATACTTAAAGTATCCACTACATCCTTTACAGCACATTTCGATTAAATACCCTGAGTAATACATTTAACTCTAGGGTTTCTACTCCATCCTAGTGTTTCTACTTGCAAAGGAATATCAAATACGAATACACATATATGACATTTACTGTGTGACTTGATATATAGCCACCGAGTTCTTTTTATAAAATAGGACAATAAAATGAAAAATGAATAAAGAAAACACCCACGCATACCTATTAAAATTTACCTGTCCGCAATTCCAGCTATTGTTATGGTTCTCGCCATCATTGTTGTCTTCACCATTGGCCAAGTTATGTTTGTCGTTATACATCACTAAATCCGCCAGAGTAAAACCATCATGTGCGCATACAAAATTTATACTGTTCCATGGTTTCCTTCCGCCTACCTAGCATATTAGCGGAAATAAGCAATTCCAATAAGAAAGACTACAGAAAGAAGTACAACAGAAAATACCTTAAAGCACAGAATTCCAGATACAATATCGAACTCAAAAACAGAGAGAGCTCCAGAGAACATTTTGTTGAGTTAAAAATAAAGAGAGAACAGTGGAAAGATGCAACCACAATCAACAAATGGAATCCTTTTTAAACTAAGTAGTCAAAAATAGTCAACAGAATGTATTTCAAAATGAGCATTAGACAGACAAGTGAAGAAAGAGTATTAACCTGGTACAAATTGGGGCTCCCACAAAGGCATTCAGCAAAAGCCCCAGCGAATCCATCTGTACCCTTGATAAACTGCCTTACTGTGTCACGATACTGAAATTGATAAGAAATACTATTAGTTTGAGTGTTGAATTCAATGAAGAAGAAAAAAAGAGAAAGTAGAAGAAAAATGGAAGGGGGGGAAGAAGAGGTAGACAGGAAGAAAGCCTTTAAGGTCAAATATCTTTCTTAGGATCAGAAAATTCACTGATGTCCGATTGTGTGATCAAAGTTTTGCCAGCTCTAGTTTTAGTATTGACTGGGTGATAATCTCTTTTGCTTGGGGAGAGAGAGAGAGAGAGAGAGAGCAAAATGAGATCTACATACTTCTACAGCTTTTTAGTGTCCTTTCTGTTGCATTTTTCTCATTACTAGGTTTACTATCTACCAATCATGAGAACATGAATATTGGTGCTTGAGTCCAGGATCTCCATGTGTAGATCATAACTACAACTAAATTAAATAAGGAATTATGAGGCGGATAATTTACTGATGTGAGTTTCTGATAAAGTTTTTCTGGCTCTGGTATTGACTGAGAGGCAATCTATTTGCTTCAATAGAGAGCGCAAAATAGGATGTATACTTTTATTGCTTTCTTTTCTGTCGAGTTGAACATACCGTTTTTGTCGAACATTAACCTCTTTTCTGTCGAGTTGAACATAACGTTTTTGTCGAACATTAACCTAACATGAGAACAACAAAACATGATCAACAGGCTGTATATGTACAGACCTTCCCATTCCATTCAGACCAGATGCCCCAGTGTGGAAAATGGCCAACTTGGTAAAGGCCACAATCCCATGCCTCTGCTAAAAGCTGTTTGAAAGTAGACTGAAAATTAAGTCCATCCATTTTGAAATAAACGACACAAATGAAATGCAAGTTATTAATGAAAATAGAAGAAGCCAGCACAGATGCGAGTATCATGTAAGGTACTAATTTGATGAGATAATTCACTAAGGAAGTAAAGAAACAAACAAATGAAGATTGCCAATTCAACCCAAAATATCTCTCTCTCTCTCTCTCTCTCTCTCTCTCTCTCTCTCTCTCTCTCTCTCTCTCTCTCTCTCTCTCTCTCTCTCTCTCTCTCACGAGTATTAGTGAGTACAGGGATATATCACCAAGCTTCATCAGACCAATTTGGCCAAATAATGGCCCACGCCGCCCCACAGTCATAGACACTGCTTATATATGCCAATGGGTCTAAAGACTTTCCACTTTGGCCAACCAAACTGTGTTGGTTGACAAAATGTAGGATGCTTAAATAGCATCCAGGACCTTGCTTTGGTCAACCAAGCCCCATATGTTTGTCGACTTAGTTAACAAAACTGAGGGAGGTTAGCCCTTTATCTTGTTGAAGGTGAAAGAGAACTCCGCAGTGCTCCTCCCATGAGTCTTCAACTTCAAGTGCTCAAAGACTTCAAGGCTGACAAATGTGCTCTCACCACAACGATGGCATGGGTTACTACCTAATGTAAGGAATAAGTCTGAAATTGGCAAACAATTCTAGTGCTAGCACTTATTTAATCACAATAATCCCAAAAGCTTAAGCTCTCTATGAAAATCATCCACGAACATAGAGAAGAAGACAGCGGCAAGAGACGAAGAATGCAGCAAGAAACAAATGTAGACGAAGAGACTTGAACCCAAAATACCTTTCGTACCTCATTCTATTTGCCTCCACATGGATGGGAAGATATCGCTGGTACTAAAATTTTACTTGGAAAAGAAGTGGGAAACAATTATTCTACTTTCCTCCACTGACTGAGATAGGTAGGCATGTTACTAAAGGCCGAACTTCCCTAATGAGAATAAAGAAAGAGCCAACAGTAATTACCTTGACTCCACGAAGTACTGGATCACTGCTAATCATATCAATTAATGGCGGGTTGCTGAGAGGAGTGCCGGTTGTCAGAAAGTCACCTTCTATTGGATTGCCATAAACATTAACTGCATCCCATAGACTGGGGAACAACCACAAAGAGAAAAACCAAATTAAGGATGATCTTTGGCAAAAACTTAAGGACGAAATTGAAACAAATGGCATAGCACACAACCTGCTACCCCTCGTCAGGATAGAAGCAAGATCAAAGCGAAAGCCATCCACATGCATTTCTGTAACCCAATATCTGTTTTAGAAAAAGTAAACCAAAGACTTTCAATTCCATGCAGCAAACAAACCAAAGGTTAAAAGTAGATGATTTTTAGAGGGGTGGGGGGTTGAAGACATTGAGCAATCAATCTTTTCCCTCAATTGAAAGCAAAAGAAAACTGATAACCAGGGGAAAAGAATGAATGAAAGAGAGAATAACACCATGTAGCATCATCAAACACAGACAAATTTTTTTAGTACTAACATTGGAGGCATACAACAAGATGTAATGGTCAGCAACATAATAGGTTAAATTCAATTAGACTATTTTCTTCATCAAAAAAATATGTAAATGATATAGAATCAGAAATAGACATGCAGGTAGGTTATGGAGATAAACGAAAAGAAAGACCACACCAAAAGGAACAACTTAAAAATGAGCTGAGGTGAGGTTAAATTTTGCTTTAGAGCTTTGCTCAGCTCAAAGAAATGAATATTCCTGCTCTGATTCAGCTCGGGCCAGGACCCATAAACTCAGTTACCAAAGAATTGCGAGCAATTATTACAAATCCAATAAAATTATTACAAATCCAATAACATCTGGGTTCACAAACATATTGACTTAGACAAAGTTGCAAACTTGAAAGACTAAACAAGAAAAGGCTGATCTTCAATGAAAAGTTTGTGACAGATCCATTTTTGATCAATAAATTCAGATGATCATTTAGTTACAACAACAACATAATAGAACCCATCTAGTCCCCAATCATTGGGGGTATGGGCGGGGGATGATTGGAGACAGACCTAACCTTTGGCAATATATGCACAAAGTGGCTGCTCTCAGAATACCACTGAATAGTGGCCCCCTAAACCTCCAAGAACCGAGGAGCTACAAGGACGTTTTGTTGTAGAACCATGCCCCCAAATCAGATGATCATTTAGTTACTTGATGAAATTTCAGCACTAGCAAATGATTCCTGAGCCTCGGCTAAGATCCTTCCACGAACAAGGTCACAAATCAAAACTTAAAGACTAGCACAAAATCACTACATTCACATACGACTTGTTTGATATTTTTCCCAAGATAAGCAACACTAAAATTCACAATATGCTTATAACAAAAGGCAAAAATGACTATGCTTAGATACATGGTAAATCTACCTCAAGCAGTCCAATATAAATTGGCGTACAACAGGATGGTTGCAGTTGAAGGTGTTTCCACAACCTGAATAATTGTAGAACTCTCCCTGCAAAACCATAAAACTAAGAGTTACCTCAAGAGTTGCAACTTTGAGATCACATTCAAGAAACAAAATATCAGCTTCTGTTCTTGAATCCAGAATACTCTTATATGTTGTCTAAACACGGACCAGAAACCATAAAACATTTCCTGATAGGTAATTGGGCAAATCAGTAAATATGAGGGACATATCCAGAACTGCTATCTGACCAGCAATGTTATACGGGACAGAATGTTTACCTATAAAGAAGCAACAAGTGAGTCAGATGAGTGTAGCTGAAATGAGAATGTTGAGCTGAATGTGTGGTAAGACTAGGAGTGATAGAATTAGAAACAAAACTATTCGTGAGACGGTAGGAGTTGTACCTATACAGGATAAGTTGAGAAAAAATATATTAAGGTGGTTTGGACATATTTACCGTAGACCATACGCAGTAGTCAAGAAGAGTGACATGATAGTAGTAGTGGATAATCGGGCTAGGGGAAGAGGAAGACCTAAACTGACTTTGGATACCATGATACTGAAGGACTTGGACTCTTAATCAGGATCCTTCTAAAATGGGTGCGCTCCCCAGAAGGGAGATCGAATCAGCGCTCCCAAGATGGGAGCTAGACGGGAGCTCACTCCTAACTAAGATGGGAGGTTATCAGGCCGTTAAGGCAGTTATTCTCTTACTCCTGAATCAGCACTCCCAAGATGGCAGCTTGACGGGAGCTCACTCCTAACTAAGATAGGAGCTTATCGGGCCGTTAAGGCAATTATTCTCTTACTTTTAAGGGAGTTATGCCATTGTGGAAATAAGAATATGAGAATCAAATTAGTCAAGAAGTTTTGCAAATTGAGAATATACAACTTCCAATAATTACACTTTAAGATTTGGAAAATTTTCAATAACTATCACTTTTCCTTTAATGGTTAAGTATTTAAAGATATTTTATGTACATATTTTTATATAATGTATATACGCTCCTTAGGCGCTCTCAACCTTAGGAGCTTCTAGGTGCCTTCTGCTTCCACCCCCGCCTTCGTGCTAGTAGGCTTGGGCTTATTAAATCTAAGTGAAGAGGTAGCCCTAGACAAAGCTCAATGGAAAAACAGGATTCATGTAGCCGACCCCAATTGCTTGGGACATAAGGCTTAGCTTGGTTGAGTTTGATATATCCAAGGGGATGCAACCCATGTACGAGGCTAACCTCGCGTAGCCTAGACAACGAAGAAAAAACTAAACAACAAAAAGCCCCCAAAGTCACCTGTGTAAAGAATCCACAATCTGACTCAAGCTAGGTGAAATAGATTTTGTACCCCAGGTATACAAAAAAGATTGGCATGAAAAGATCTAGGACGAAAATCGAGGCTAAGCGAGAACTCAGAATTGATAGACGGAATTCTTTGGTTTATGAACCAGTTACTCTGGAACTTTGAAAGTGCAATTTGGTCCAAAGAAGCCACATCAAAATATAACGACACTAACAACCAAGCTTTTAGTCATTGCTTCCGAACTCTAGGTTGTGGTACAAAAAATAGCGGTCTTCTTCTGTTTGTCATAGGAAAGGCTAAAAGGTCAAGATTCTCATTAAACTTCACCTGGCTTATTGAGATATTAACCATCATATTGACATGAATTTTCAAGGCAATCAAAATGCAAAAGGTCAAAGATACGAAGTCTATTTCCTTTAGCCCTCAAGGGGCCTAAGAAACTTTCAGCAAACAATATATATTAATTTCACTAATAAAAACAGACCCCCCTTCTAACACTTAAAACTAATTACAAAGGAGATACACCAATCACATTTTTGCAAACTTAAAGGCAATGGAAACACAAAGTCATTGAATAGAAACTTCAGACATTCCTAAAGGAACTTTTGAAAACTACAACCATTTGGATTCGTCTTTGAGATAAATAGCAAAGGAGGGGGAAAACATTCTGAAGGTATACCTTGGGTGCAAGCATATAGAAGACACTGTTATCAACACCTCTAAATGACAAGGTGGGACCTTTCTCATTCCCTTCAGCAGTGTGATTGAAAACGACGTCCATGATCACCTGTTAAATAAAGATTAGAAAGAAAATGGACCAAAGGATTGGATATTATATTGAGACAAGAAGTCACCTCAATTTCTCGTTTGTGTGCTTCCTTAACAAGAAGCTTGAATTCATTTATTGCGCCATGGCCACAATCAAGATTGCCAGTAGATGAATATCTTATCATTGGGGAAAAGTAATTTATTGTTGAATAACCCCAAAAATTCATCCTGGACAAGAAATCACGTTTGTGAGATACATAGGAATGCCAACAAAGCCCTTCCGTAGTCTTTTATCTGTCTATAAAGCTTTTGAATCCTCTTTTGATTATTAATTTAAGAAAAAAAATGCAGATCCTCTATGTCAGTGAATACATCCCATATCATAGGTAAAAGCATGTTTGTAATGACCAATAAGAAAAATAGTTAAGCATTCTAGCAGATCCCAAACCTTGAAGAATGTCCTCAAGACACCAAAAATCATTTTGGGGAGTTACGAATTCTGATCAAATTAATTTCACTAAAATTTGGAAATAGCAATATAGGTTAATAATCAAAAGCAAGTATATGTCTAGAAATTGATTAGAAGCAAGTCCACTATTTAGAAGGTGTTGGAATTTCAAGAGTCCAGCCATGTTATATGGCACAGAGTGTTGGGCCACTAAGAAACATCATGCGAGTAAGATAGTGTGTAGCTAAAATAAGAATGTTGAGATTGATGTGTGTTAAGACTTTGTAATATAGAATTAGAAATGAAAACCTTTGCGGGATGGTAGGGCTACCGATAGCAGATAAGATGACAGCTAATAAATTAAGGTGGTTTGGACATGTCTATCATGGATCGATAGATGCAGTAGTTAGGAGGACTGATATGGTAACGGTAGAGGGTAGCATTAACAGGAGAGGTTGACTTCAGAGAGGGTAGTTTGAAAGTGCCGAGGGGGTAGTTTGAAAGGATTTAGGTTTTTTAGATATCACGGAATGTGATGCCCGCGACAAAGCTCAAAAGAGAAAAATGTAGCCGACTCCAATTGATTGGGAATTCGGGCTCTTTGGTTTGGTTTGGTTATTGAAATTTCAAGAGTTCACTTGGAGGTTACCAAATGAACTTGGCACAAACCGTTACCAATACTAACTAGCACTCATGAAGCTGACCCTAAACTACTTGAATAATAAACCTCAAGATTCATTTTGCAAACGAAATTTGTTTCAGGAATTTGTTTAGGAATAGCACACCGCGTGGCTTGAGAAACTCAAAATTAAAAATTTTCTAACAAAGGCATTAGATCTGCTGCTAAGGATACAAACAGCTTGTCTCATTTGAAACACCCATACATTGCAGGGGGAAACCACTGGTGCAGAACATAAGGGCTGGAGTGTTGGGCACTCTGTGATAGCTTGATTTGGATCAGTGCTCCAACCGTTCTTGGTTGTTTTAAATCCAATGCCTTGAGGACACCAAGCCAGTGTTCTAAAAGTCGGCCTAGGTGGTGCCCGGCAACCTCGACTAAAGGCCTAGTCATTGAATAAGGCACCGGGACGATTAGTCGGCCGCTAGGTGGGATTAGTCGGAGACACATCAGCTAGGCATCTGGGCGAGATTAGACGGCTAGGCGGGATTAACCGGTGACTAATCGGCTAGGCGGGATTAGCCAGCGCCCAATTCTAGGACTTTATACACCTTGGGCCGAGACTTGTACACACGTAAAGGGGCCGAGACATGTACACACGTAAAGGGGCCTAGGCATGTACACATTGGCCAAACAGAAGCCTACAGCTCACGCCTAACTGTGCCTTGGGCTTTTATTGCACAGCACCTGTAATAAGTATTGAGCCATCATATTGATTCATAGCATGATGCACGGGCGGCTCCTACAGCCCATACACCAAATGAAAAAATTACCAAAACACCCCTACATAAGATACCAAAAATCAACAATATTACCAAGCCTAGATAATAATAATAATCATAATAAAGTGAATTCATCAAAACTAAGAACTTAACAATGCGTGGGTCCACATGCCCCAATTGAAATCCCTTCAATGCCCAAGTTCGCTCTTCTGTGATTTTAGTTGAGCTTCAAACAAATTAACATCATGCTTATATCATTTTTTATATGTAGAAAAAAGAAATCCATTATTTGTGACAACTCGTACTCATAGCTTGTATCCTACACAAAGGTACCGTGTGAAATGTTGAGCCAGCAGTTTTTCTCTTTATTAAGCATACCAAAGCATCAAAGGCATGCAAGTATGCAACCAATGTACAACGGAAAAACAAGCAAACAAAACAAGACTAAAGATGGCCTATGCTCTATGTTATGAGCACTTATAAAAGAAGAAGAGTACAAATCAGAAAAACAAGAGAGGAGGAAAGAGAAAGGAACAAATAAAAGGGGAGTCCCAGTCCTAACTTGCAAAGTATTTGAGATGGGGCAATTGCAGACACCAAACCGAAGGAAGGCATTGGTTTTTAAACTTCCACCCACAGCAATCTGAGAAATTAGAAATCAACCAACTAATACAGTTTCTTATTAGTATGGTGATGCAGCAAAGACATGAAGGATCCACTGCTTGGAATCCCAGGAATTTAACTCCAAAAATCGGCAAACTCAAGCAAGTTTTTTCTCTGAACCTCCTCCCCATCCCTTTTTCTTTATTCTACCAGGGGTGGCCAATGATACCCCAACACTAACAGCTTATGGTAATTGGTAGCAAAGTTAGTTACAGCTAAAGTAGTAACAGGAGCTATGGCTATCTTCCCATTTCACTAGTTTATATATTCTGTAACTATGATTAGAATAAATAAGTCTGAGAAAGAGAAACACAAAAGAACCATACTTGTAGTCTCCCAGGACAGAGTTGTAGCTGTAGTATTCTAACTCGTTGAACTCGTGACACGGCATTAACTCTATACAGTTGACACCAAGTTCCTGCACAAGAAAGGAGATAATCTAGAAGGCAGCATTTCTATTTTTGGAAAATCTTTTGGTGCAGTACCTTGCTGCAGTAAGCCCTGAATCACAGTTATTCCTGCATTTACTTGACCAAATTGAATCTAGGAATATACTAACTACTATGAAAAATTCAAGATTTAGCTGCTCTTTTCTTTGGCAAAAACTGTAACCATTTATCACCCAAGGTTCCCCAAGTGTTATGTTTGTGGCATTTATCTCCTTCAGGATCATGTCAGCATACTGCAAGTAAGGTGCCAAGAGGATGGATCTCCATAAAGAGTTTTGAAGACCAAAATTGTGTATTCTATGACGATTTAAAAACAAGATGCTCAATGAGGGTTGATAAGAAGATAACGAACCCTCAAGAGAAAAGAGGTGTTGGAATGTTGTATTGCACAACAACGTAAAAGCCAAACAAATAGGTGGGAGATTGGGAGATTGTTTACGTACTAATGTTGTCCCCTTTTTTTAAATTAAAAAACTAAACTTCCGCAAAAGGCCTCTAAAGTAAGTAAAAGACCAGTCAAATATTCACCTTCAAGTGATCAAGTTTCTCCCCTACACCAACATATGTACCAGGAAATTCTGTCTGGCTTGAATCATGTCTTGTGAAACCACGAACGTGCAATTCATATATTACATAATCTCTTTGTGGAAGTTTCAGTGGTAAATCGCCTTCCCAGTCAAACTAAAAGGAGCAAATAAGAAAAGCATGAACCAACAAAAACAATAACCATGGATCAACCTTATAAAAAAGAATTACAAGAAAGAGTGTTTGAAGATGATACAATTATCATAGATTCTATAAGAAAGATACATACATATATACTTTCTATTCGTATTCTAACGAAAAAGAAGACAAAAGGCAAAAGGAAAAGACAGTCATGTTGAATACAATCATGCTATACATCCGGAAATTCTTACTTATTCTTTACTTTGGAAATCTGGCAATCCTTGGACTGGTTAGGTTTCTCAATGCATTACCAATTTCACTTTTAACTTGGTTATGTCAACCTCATCTAACAGAGGAGCACCTTTTCCCGTAAGTGTCACTTAATTATGATGCTCTTTCCATGAACCTAGATCAAACCACCTTTGATGGAAGACTGCTGATTTCACTCCAGGGTATAGTTAATTCTTTTTACTACTTTGAGATGGGTTCAAGCTTTTCCAAATTGCTTGAACGAGTCCAATCAAGCAAGCATGACTCAATTAGCCTAACAGTGGGCTTCATATTTTCAAACTTTTTCTAGATGGCTTTAAGTCATTCTTACAAACCCAATTTAAGACTATCAGCCTATCACTAGTCAGATCCGTACTAAGGCATAAGTGCTGCTTGGAAATTAAAGAAATAGATCAGTATTTGCAAATCAGAAGAGGAAGGAACGTTAACAGTACAAAAATGGAAGTAAACATGGTGCAAAGTTAACAAAATCCGAAGATGCTTTTATCCCTAGAGCGCAAGAGGATATTCACCAACGAAAGCAAGGCTCCCCCACCAACTTTGAACAAATGAACCAAAATCTTACAGGCAAGATATGATGAAACCCAGAAAACTACAACAACCACATGTAACTGCATATTAGCACACTAACAAGAACGCCACTTTGAACCTTTGCCATTAACGGTTCAACCTAGAATCTCCTGCTGAGAAACATGCAAGCAAAGTGCAAAGAGTTCCAAAAAAGATGAACACATAAATTCTCCTGAAGAAAGAGAAGCTATATTGAAATAAACAGCACCATTCTCTTGTGTTGGGCTATCTTCAACTTAAGTCAAACACAAGGAAGCCGAATGAAAGGCAACTCCCAAGTTCCAAACAAATGTGTAAATGTTTTATATGAAGGAAATAAGAGAAGCTTGCTGCTTGCATCTCAACAATTATAATATTGGACCAGTACTCGATATAAAGAATGGAGTTCCAGGTCCCAAAAATGAAGAGAAAACTGAAAACATTTTGAAAATGTAGGAAGTTTTTGCCGAATGAGAGCCCATTGAACAAGGAAAGCAGTTAAACAAATACAGGCTGATGTTTTCCAGGACACAGGAGGAATGTCAAAGTCCTAGGACACCTCTAGCGACATAGAATGTTGTGATCTTTTGTACTCCATACTACAATATACAGAGCAGTGAGGAAACCAATTAACAGCTATTAGAATAAACTGTATGGCATCTAGACAGTTTATGAAGCACCTGAGCATCAGGGGAAGGAACCATGCAGGCCATCTGGGGCCAGCAATCACCCTCAGGTCCCAAAACACCAAACTCCCCTCGGCTTACAACTGCCTGGATCAAATGACTAGAAAAATCAGTTCTCCTTGCCCTTGAAAACAAAATACAAATCACTGGAAATTGTTATAGTGACCACATTTGGTGACCACATCTTGGTAACCATGTGATGTGTCATCATTGCGTTCGTAGATTGTAGTCCATTCCATCAATACATTGGTGGCACATCACAATGTATCCAAAAGGTTGGTCACCAAAGTATTAGAGGTTGGCCATCTTGTTCCACTATTATGTGTACAAGATAGTTAACAAGAAACAAGGTATACTTTATGCACGGAAACGGTATGCAGGGCCGGGCACTAACTTTAGCATAGGGATCCAACAATAACTGAGAAGAATCATAATAATGTCCTCCTTGAGGAGAGAAGTCTCCGTCGAATTTGTAGCCGTATACCATCTCCGTAAAATCTCCCTTGAGATATACATGCCAAACATCTCCAGTTTTATTGGTCAGTGGATCAAGAGAGATCTGCTCAATCACTCTTTTCTGCAATGAATACATAACGATGACTAATTTATTTAGGACAGAAGCGAATTAATGAAATCCTAAAAAGAAATCCTATCCTATCCTGTGGCGTTTTTGTTCTTTTTATTTTAAACAAAGCAAAGCAAGGATATATACATACGTCTTGCGAGTCGGAGAGAGTAGTCAAGCAAAGGGTGGCAGACACTGCATTCATGGAGAAAACCGCGAAATTAACTCCACCGTCTCGAGCGGTGGCTCCGAAGGGCGCGGGAGAGCCATCAAACACTTGAAACCGCGGCGGCCGCAGTGTGGGCTTATCCAACACCACCGCCGTGTCGACCTCATCGCTTGCTCTGACAACCAACGACTTGGTTCTAGCAAAATTGGAACTAGTAGTATTCGTCTGGGTTTTCTTCTTTCGGGATTTGCAGCTTGAATTGGCCAAGTGGCGGCTCTTCTGAGGACTACTGAACTTGGCAGTGTGTATAAAGCATGATGATGCTCGCTGAACTAACTCCATCATTGAGAGAGAGATTGAGAGAGAGAGGAGAAAGAGAGGGAGAGGTCTGTGGACTGTGGTGTAGTGGTGTTATGATTCACAGAGGTGGGATTTGAAGAAACTTGTTACCAAACAACTTTTCTTTATTAATTTTTAAAACTTAAAGCCACCTAAGACATTCCTTGAGACTAGGGGGTTATGTACTGTAAAAGCTCTTAAGGTGCTATTTCGGTTTTTTTTTTTCTTTTCAAAAGAAGTATAATAAAATTAGAAATAATTTTTAAATTTTTTTTGCACTGTTTAAAAGATCTCAATGAAATCTATCATATAAGGTCCATATTAATAGGAAAATTATTTGAGTAAATACATAATTTTTAAACTTAAAATTGCCTTCCTTTTTTAAAAGTTCAATTTCTAAAAAACCAGAACGGAGCCATGTGGGAGGGTCGTCTAAGTATAACCCGACTTGTCAGTAGACCCCAACCCGCCCAATCTCAATTCCACAATTCTTGAGATAGAGTGTCTCATCGGAGTACAACATTCCCATGGGTTCTTGTAAGTATTTTTAAAGAAAATTATATAAATGGTCCTCCTAGTTTTATTCAAGTCTCATTTTCGTTCTTCAAGTATCAATTACAAGTCTTTTGACCTTCAAGTTTGTTCGTAATAAATTGGTCCAATTAATAACTTTTTTCCGCCAAACTGTATGAAAAAAATCAAATTGATGGCAGTTTGGACATTGCAATTTGTACCAAGTTAGTTTAATTGATAACGTCTGCTCTCAATCTGATTTTTTTCATCCAGTTTGGCTGACAAATGCTATCAATTAGACCAACTTGGTACGAAAACCAAACTTGAAGGTCAAAATAGTTACAAGTGATACTTGAATGATGAAAATGAGATTCGGGTGAAACTAGGAGGACCATTTCCATAAATTTCTCTATTTTTAAATTCTTTGTTGAGCTTTTCTATCATAATTTTCTGGTAATCATTCGTTTCGATGAAAAGGAATCACAAAAGTATAAAAATGTGGATCAATATTGAAAGAACTTCACATAAACAACACTTTAAAAATAAAAATAAAAACTGTTGGGTCTTTTTTTTTTGTCTTTAGTGAATTATATTCTTTTATCATAATTTTTTACTTTTTAGACTACTTTCGTCGAGATGAATAATTAATCTAAAAAATATGACGCCAATCTAACAAAATTTAGAAGAAAAAAAAACGAACAAAACACACAAAATGAAAAAGATTAAAAGTTTACAAGAAGTCACTCTCACGACCCTTGGTCCCTAGTGCTATATTAATCTCTTTTCTTTTCTTTTTCTTTTGCTTTTTTTTATTTTTATTATCAATCACAGTAACTCGCACTTGTCGTTTCCGGTGCATAAAAATTGAATTTCCATATTCACCCCAAACTATGCGAAAAGTCCATTCACATCCCTCTGGTCCTGGTTCAGTTAACACGGGTGTTTTTCTCTAACAAGTCTCATCAATTGCTATATTAAGCTGAAATCAGCGATGTAGTTCAAGATCCACCATAAACTTACTAGTATAATTGATCGAGGCCTGAAGCTACACTCTGCTAAGTTAGTCTATGTAAAACATTCACCGGAATCAGTTAAGCGCAAAAGCATACAGATTGACAAATCAAAGTGCTTTTCAATTAAAAACAATGACAGGGTTTCCATACACCAGAAGAGAACCTTGGTAGTTTAATTCAAATGTTCCGCTTTCAAACCAAAACAGCTGAATCGCATACAAAACAGCAGAGTGCTATGTATACGAAGGAAAAATGACTCCAATTGTTTGTTGTGTAGTTGTAACGGGAGATAGCATTGCTATCTATTCCGATCCAAATATCTCTCACGAGTCACGTCTCTGTATCTGTACACAAATAGCATTGAAACATCTCTAATTGTAATTATTAAGATTGATTATGATAACAAAGTGAAATACTTTTCCTTGTTCTAAGCATAACACTAACAGATCTTCAACTTCATCACGATAATCACTTGGTTAGATAGTATACGATCAGAAAAATGACCACAAAAGCGGCTACGAGCGTAACAGTTCTCTGGCTGGTTTTAGTCTCGAATACCTACAAGAAAACAAAATAATACTAAGCAATTGAACAGTGCATTTCCTGAACTGAAAAAAGAGGAACAACAAATAACAGAAATTGTGAAAAAAGACTGTAAAACGGACTGAAAAATAAAGATAATGTAGTATCAATACCATCTTGAATTTATCCATAGTTCATGACAATTATATACCCCTTGATGAATCCATATCATTGCCCAGGATAACAAAAAGCCACGTATTCATCATCTTTTACGGTAATCTATTCATTATCTTCATGACGGTAGTAGTAGAAACAGTATCCAGATTGGGATTTGTGACTACAGTAGACACACCATGCGGTCCAGCGCACGATTCTGACTCTCCACTTCCTCATGTATATCACCTGTCAACTGTCAAATTAAGGTGATTAAAACTTGCCTTCAGGTAGTTCAAATGATGCCGGAAGATTACAGAATACTAACAGACGCACACTATCTAGTAGAATTGCACCAGATAGAATTGTTCGAGAGAGAGAGAGAGAGAGAGAGAGAGAGAGAGAGAGAGAGAGAGAGAGCGCCCTCACAAACTAAACTGCACAGCTGGAAATGACAGCTAACTAACAAATCATTTGCGTTCTGTTTGGATACATTCTCATTAACAAGTAAGTCGTCTGACTCGTCTCGCTATAACAATTAAAAGATGTGCCACTAAGGATGGGTTCAACTTAAATACTCAAGAATGTTCACACCAAAAAAAACTTAAATACCCAGGATAACTACATCTTAAACTTCCCCTCTGATATGTTAAAAGTACCTAATAAAACCATAAGCATATGCAGATAAATATTACAGTAATTTGCTTCATCCGCATGCAGATTACGACTCTAAGAAGAAGATTAAGAACAACAAGAAGAAAAACTTCATTCAATGCCGTATTACAATGGTGTTGAGGGACGTAGCATTATCAAATAAATTTTTAAGGGAAAAGAAATACGTAAAGCTGAACACTCCCACAGTCCCACTTCACAGAGGAAATGATTCACATGACTAATCCTTCTTCATATTAGGTATATTAGTCAAACTAGCACCAATGCCTTTAGAAAACAGACAATTGGAGGGACTGCTTCAAAATACACAGTTCCCTCAATCTCCATGAATATGAAAAACTGAATCGATCAGACACAAAAGGAGAAAATTGACAGCATATATAATTGTTATGTGCAAACATCCCAATCTTCTACAGATATGAGATTTCAATCTCCTATGACATTATCAATAATTCGAACAAAGGATGATTACAAAAAAAGCATAAAAAATATTCAAGTACGTAAAGCATGTTAAAAAGTTTTCAAATTGCCTGAACCATTATATCTTCCTACCAAAGAAAGACTCCACTCTTTTTAGCATGATGACTCTATCATGCAATCCCTCCATTGCACTATCATTATCATGTTCATCAATTTCACGGGAGGCCCTGATACCACCCTCCTCAATGCCATCAAAAAGTGCAGTTCTGTTGCCACAGTAGTCTCTGCATTCAAAAATGTGTCTTAGAAGTGCCGGAGAGACTGGATGTTGTGAAGAATACCAGCAGCAAATAGAAAAAGAGATGATCATTCCCCACATTCTGATAAATACTAAACAGATAGATAAAGTCCCTCATGAACCACCTCATATTTTATTTCATCTCCTCAACATTGGTGCGCCACAGGGCCGGCCCAAGGGTTTTTAGTGCCCAAGACCTAATAAAAAAAATGTACCCTTAAAGAGTTAATACTTAACAATTTTTACAATAACAATCACAATACGAGAAAGCCAAACTAATATAAAATTTTACTAATTATTACATACGAACACAAAATATTAGATCGTCAGGTTTTTGGGGTGGGTTCAGGGGGAAACGATTTTTGGGAAATGTTATTCGGTGGTTTGGGGGAAATAATTTTGGAGATTTAGTGGGTTGGGCACTTGGGCTTATGGGATAGTGGGTTGGGCTAACTCATTACCTAATTGGGCATTTTTTTCATTCTATTTGGCTTAAAAAGAGTACCACTCAAACTCAAATAGTAAAAATATTGAAGTGCCCTTAAAAAACTGGAATTTTTTAGATGCCCAAGGCCCATGCCTCTTGGGGTTGGGCCGGCCTTGGTGGGCCACCACAATTGCGAGTATGCAATGACGTATGGGTTGGTTTATGAGGCGTCTATTGCACCATTCAAAGTTGAGTGATGAAAATAGCAGTCAATGAAATTTCTAATGCCTTGTTCCTTTTGAAACTTAAAAAGAATTTTTCAAAAAATACCCCCTAGATTCCTCCTAGATTCCCTCTACCTTTAACATTTCTCTCTCTATCTCTCTCCACTCATTACCCCTAAAATTTTTTCAAATTGCAATCCAAACAAAGCATAAATTTCCGGGCATCAACACGTTGTTTGTTGCATAAGATAAGCTAGCAATACTAACTTTTTCAGGCTATTTTGTTTTATATGAGCAAGACCCACAAACTTGTGACTCAATCATATGAAGTGAACAAAAAGATGAGGAACTGGCAGCCCAGATGACTTCGTAGGAGTAAGAAGTGAGATTACATAAGAGAAAAATGAAGAGCCGTGCAACTCTTGGAATATCTCTCCAAGGGTATTGGGAAGCTCCAGCTCGGTGGGGAATAGTTGAGCTGGAGGTTAGATGTTGTCTAATCCTTTGTTGTTTTAGTTCTTTTTGCTTTGGTTCTGTAACCTTTCATGGGTATTCCCATGTAAAATTGTATCGGGGGTTTTTCTTTCTTCGCCAGGAGTCTCCCCGAATCAGTGTTTTCTGCTTGTTTTCTTGGAATAAAATCATAGTTACCCACAAATAATAATTGAAAAGGGCTTACAACTTTTAAGGTTTAAGATGTGTTTCTTAATTCAAGGAAAACAAGGATTGCAAGATGGAGGATACGAATGCAATCTCCGTATCCGTGCGTGTAAGCATCCAGTTCAGGCAACAACTTACAGATGGAGCATTCTTAAATTTCTACACTAAACATGCCAAAGTAACTAACCCAAATTAGAGAAACACCATATGGAGCATCTAATGTCAAGGTTTCTCTTATCATACAAACTTAAGCAAGGTTGTTTGCTTCTCTCTCTATCGAAGTAGCTTCTGAAATCCAAGTACGATACTCCAAAATCGGAGAGCCGCAAATAGAACTAACTAATAAATGCGTTACTTTAAGAAGTACAGCAGTAGTACCACGCAGATCCTATTGAAGAAACATACATACTCACGGGTCACAACACCCCTTTACCATCACAGAAAATTAATTATCAACCTTGTGTGTGTAAATGGGTGTGTGTTTAATTTCAAAGTTCAAACAAACACAGCCCAACATACTATCAAATAAGCAACACAAGTAACGACGAATACTCCATTATTGAATCAACAACTAACCTTCTTACATTCATAGCTAGCTCGTATCAGGGGATCCAAAATTCCAGCCAGAAGCTTCTTTGGCGGAGGAAAATCAAATACTAGATCGGTGACAATTTGGACAAATAAATAAACACACACAAATCTGGTTGGACTTTTTTTTCCCTTTTTCCTGGCATAAAAGTAATGACTACAGAAGAAGGAGAGCTGTGTTTTACTGTTACTGTACCTTTTCAGTGAGAGAGAAGCTTGAATTGTTCTCCTGTTATTTTTTCAAGAATGGGCTTCGACTTTCTGGCTTATCATGTTATTATATTTCCAGTATATATAGAGTGTAAGAATGCCTAAAAAAAAAAAAAAAAACAATCCCACCTAATCTATATGGACTGTGGGTTAATATGGATAGGCTATCAGGCCTGGTCCACATCGTTTGTCATATTAAAGTGTAAGGAAATATGACGATCTTGCATAATCTGTAATCCTGTCATGTTTTAGAATACATGTGTGTACTCAGGAATGTGTTATCTCATTCCTGATATAAGTAATGAATTTATAAATAAAAGAGTAAAATTTTCATGATATATCATATGTATTGTAATAATTCAATGAAATTTTTTCATACTAGCACTTCAAAATACATGATGTATATGTATGTAGTCAAATTTGAAATTATAAAGCAGTGTCTAAATTAAGGTTAAACTCTAGGTGTTGTCTTTTTGCAGACGATTATTTAAACACAGTGTGTAGTCAAAACTTTTTAAGATGTGTGAATAAGTTCAATAGGAGGAGGAGGATGCCATTTAAGGGGAATACATGCTCAATTGATCAAGTTACTAATGTTATGACCACAGCCGTGAATTTTGCCTTGATTGCTGGGAGATTTGTAAATAAATCATGATTGCTTCTGCACCTAATTGTGGTTAATTTTGAGGACATCCAAGAAATATGGTCATCTATTTTCTTGCAATAAAATCTTCTATTTCGCTATTCAATTTCTTGTCTTACCTTCATGAAAATAATGGCACCACCTCTATTATTTGTGAGAAAAGATTTTTAAAGAATTCACTAATACAATGATAATATGGTAATTGCACATAATAGTTAAGGACATATGAAAAGGAGTGATGTTTAAAATAAATAAAAAAGGAGCGACGTGAAAAAATAAAGAAGCAATTAAATAGTCATCCTGTTTGGAGAACTTATTAATGTCACCAATCTAGTGGATTTGAATCATTAAGTTGGCATCCTCAAAATTTCAATAAACCTCTAACCACCATTTCTCTCTCCAAATCTTTCCTAATTTATCTCAATTTTGCTATCCTATCTTTCAAATCTTCCTCTTTCCCATTTTGTTAATTATTTGTTTATCCTAATCTTCTCTCCCCTAAAATCTCAAAACAAAATTTGAAATTAGATTCATAGAATAAATGAATTTGCATAAATATTGTATGATAATATATGACATATTTCAATAGAAAAAATCATGAAAATCACGCATTCAAAATCGACCATATTTATAATAAATTGCAACTCTCTCTCTCTCTCTCTCTCTCTCTCTCTCTCTCTCTCTCTCTCTCTCTCTCTCTCTCTCTCTCTCTCTCCAATTTTCCAAAGCCGACGAATGTGATCAATTTTAGAATAATTCATATTTTTTATGGGTTTTTTTTGCCACATTTTTTCTTAAAATTGTGGATATTCGAATTGACCATATTTTTTCATGAATTATTTCTGCAAAATTACCATGACAATTGAGGATCAACTATACAACTATTTCAAAACAAAATTCTGCAAATTCACCATGTTTTATCATGACACATTTTAGCACAAAATCAATCAAACCATGCAATCCAATCGAATCAAACATACTTATCATGAAAAATTTCTACGAAGTTATCATGAAATTTGAAAAAAAATATTATTGTACACATGATAAATGTAACAAACATGACAAAAAAGTTACAAGTATGATAAAATAGGTCATATCTGCACAACACGACAACACAAATGCAAAGACTACGGAAGATGAAAGTGAATGAACAATGTGGACTAATTACTAGTAAGGGGAAACATTTTTCAGCAAATGGAAAACCCACATGGTTTAGATCTGAAACAAGTGTAACAAATGAGTGCAATGTATAGCACCCCATGGTTCAGATTTGAAAAAAAAACCCCAAGTGCCAACTGCCTCACGAATTTCATCCACCACCTCAGCTTGCCGTTTCGCTTCGGTTTTCTGTGCCATTGAGGCTGATCACCGAGATCTGAAGGTTGGCAACAACATTAGTCAACGAATCTATAAGGAACTCCAAAGGCTGGATGAAGAGGGTGGGGATGGTTTTGATGCGGCATCGATGATGCCTCTGACGCTAGTTTGGTTTTGTTGAAGGCGATGGTTGCATGGCGAGATAATTCATTTATCATAAAAAAAAAAAAAAAAAAAGAGAGAGAGAGATAATGATCCTGTGATTCAAGGACCTAGTGAGTGAATTATGTGAGTTTGATTCTAGGACCTGGAATAATTGCATGAAAAATAGTTAATTAGAAAAATAAAATGGTTTATTCACATTAATGAAGGGTGTTATTGACATTTTTTTTTGAATGTGAGGATGGAGACTTAAGTATTCAAATCACAAAGGATAGGAATATAAGTATCATTAAGGGACATGACACCTATTTAAGTATCTCAAAAATAAATGCAATGTTGTAATAATTTTCGCAATAAAAAACAAGTGCAAAATATCAAGAAACAGAACCAACGATTTGCCAGAAACAGAGATACACAAGAGCACGAGGATGGACATCACACCAAGCCGCAAAAGTCAACAGCTTAGTTAATGGTATAGAGAAAGATTGTAAAGAGC
Organism: Rhododendron mucronatum var. ripense; assembly: GCA_019656295.1. Taxonomy (NCBI): domain Eukaryota; kingdom Viridiplantae; phylum Streptophyta; class Magnoliopsida; order Ericales; family Ericaceae; genus Rhododendron; species Rhododendron mucronatum. The sequence goes on along the minus strand of BPLT01000074.1, from coordinate 15,549 downwards.
CATATTAGGGTCCAGGAAAAACTCCTTGATAATGTCTCCAAAAGTGAATCGAATGGTTTAGATTCATTTAGATGTTTGGGTCCTGCACATCAAAATGAATCTCAATCATTTATTTTGCTTTTGAAATATTTTCAAAAATTTTTTCCCTGGACCCTAACATTTTTGGATTGTAAATGAGAAAGAACTAAAAAATATTGGAGTATTTACGTTCTAATGGCAAAAGGAGTTCCCACAAGAGGGGCAACTGCGTAAAACAAAGACTTCCGTTAAAAAATTAGCCTTTTAAGATATGAGGGGGCATATTGTAGCAAGTTTTATTTTTAATTTTTTTCTCAAGAAGTATACACCAGCAAGAGTTAAAGGGATAGTTAGCAAGTTAGTTCACATGTGGTTCAAAAGCAAAAACTGTTCATAGACCTCAACCACAAATGCCCTTGACAAGACTCAAACCCTGACCCCCACTAGAGAATGACTAGAAAATACTATTGGACTACAAGAACTTTGGCAAGTTTTAGTTGAATGGGATAGAGTGATAGTCTAAGCTAGAGGGGTAGCCTAGGTAGGGAAGAGTGATGCTCCCAAGTGGTATGGGAGCATCATACTCTCAATGAATTACAGACAACACTTACCATTCACTAAGGCAACACTTACCATTCACTAAGGCAGAACTTACTACATTCACTAAGGCAGAATGGTAAGTGTTGCCTAAGCAAATGGTAAGTGTTGTCTGTTCTGTGGTAAGTAATCTTCCGTTTTTTAGGTCGAAACCACCTCGTTTTGTAACAAAACCACCCTTTTTGGTTTTGATCTAAGGGCTGTGATTTGTCTATTTTCAATTCAAAGGCTGTAATTCATTGGGAGTATGATGCTCCCATACCACTTGGGAGCAACATAGAAGTTTTGGTGAGACAAGGGATGGGTTTGGGCAATAAGGGTAGAAACGTCAAACGGAATAAAGGGGCGCGAAACAATAGGATATAGTCATTCGTGTACTAGTATGTAGGATTATACAGTATTCATTTTAGTACTCCCTCCGTTCCAAAATGAGTGTCCTTTTTGGGACTCCGTGCCATTTTCAAATGCTTATATCTTTCGATTTATTAAGTTTTATGTGATTTTGAAAACTTTGTTTAATAGAACTAATTATAATCTATCAAACAAGATCCATATTGCATATTTTTTGATATTCACATTGAAAGATATAAGCAATTGAAAATGACACGCTTTCCCAAAAAGGACACTCTTTTTGGAACTGAGGGAGTACATTAGTTTGTTTGTTTTAATAATACTGTAATTATTTTAGTACTACATTGGTAAGTACATTAGGCTGTTTCGAGTTCATCTCTGTTTCTTCTCTGTTACCGAGGAGGACGGACTCCTCTCCACTTCCACTATACAGTACCGGAGTACTATAAAGTAGTAGTAGTATTAATTACAAACAAAAAAGAAAGAAAGTAAAGTGGCAGTGGCAGTGGTAGCGGTAGTGTTGCGCAATGAGATGATGATCCACAGTACTACTGCACAGAAGTCAAGTAATGTATCCCATTCCGCCAGTTTGATAAGCCGTACGCGCATGGTGGTGAGGTTAGATCTCCGATCAATCCTCCCAATCTCTCTCTCTCTCTCTCTCTTCCCTCACACCTCCTATCCTATCCTATATTCCTATCATCCTATGTACCTAGTGTATCTTCTATATCTACAACGTAGCTAGGCGTAATGGCTTATTCTTATCTTCATACCGATTGCATGCCCCCATTTTACTTCTTTCTGGCTTGGCTTGGGTCCATTTTTGGGGTTAATTCCTACTGCTTGCTTACGGTTTTCTGATCGGCTTTGTTCCATGCATATACTCTGTCTCTGTTACTACTACTACTTGCTCCTGACCTCCTCCTCCAGCGTACTTATGCTTTCTCTCCTCTAGTCTAGTGAATCCTTTGTTAAAGTGTCTTTAGATTAGGAGTTGTAATCTTCCTAGGGTTTTTATTTCTTTCTTCATTCAATATATTCGCCATGTTTGAATCTGTGGCTGTGGTACTAGAGCTTTGCTGATTTTGAGCTTTATATGGGTTTGTTAATTAATTTGGCATGCATATTGTCGTTTTTCTGGTAAGGTATCATAGCTCTTCGATTGACATTGTTCCAAACTTCCTTCCACACTATTCACAGGAACTCTTACAAAAATTTCGTTAATTTGTAAAGCAAGAAAGGACCTGATTGTTAAGTTCTCAGCATTTACATGTTGTATTTATCTAATATTTTAGTATTCAAGCTTGGTTTGTTTACGCAACAAGAACCGATCTAGAACAAGCATTTAATACATCGAACTTGAGTTACTTGTCTCATTTATTAGCCTACCTGCGCCTGAAACTCCTACCAGAGTCCATATGTCATGGTGTACTCTTTTGGAGCAGCTAACAGTATTCTGTTATAACAACGCTTTTGAGAAAAAAACTGATAGCAAAAAGGATGCAGGAGCTGTAGATATGATGTTTCACAAATCCTTTTGCATGGCCTTTTATGTTTCACTCATTTCCCAAAGTTTTTAATGCTTTCTCAACTGACTCGCAGGTATATGGTTGATCTGTTTGCCATGGTTGATGGTTCTAGGATGAAGACTTGAAAATCTAAACTTCGGCACTATAACTACCAGAACACCTTATGTATAGACCAAATTTGTTGATCATGGACATAAACTTATCAATTATATGTTCCATTGACCACTACAACAATCCATGTCGAGCATATATTTACATTGACTGAGGTTCCCTGACCATTTAAGTAAATGGTATGGAAAACTGTAACAGCGACATATAATCTGTTGGGAAACCAAAGCAAAGTGAACCAGAATTTGGCTAGCCAAGTACCAAAATGTGCTCTGTGCTAAATTTGTGATCTACAGTTCCTTTTGCTGAATAAATGTAGGATAACTTTAGTTAATAATATCATCAAAAGTGTTGGTTTGTGGGTAATTTCGGAGGCATGTCAAAACTACAGCTAGATCTTTCTTTGGTAGGGTTATTCAGTCTTCTCTGTTTACTTTTCCAGTGTGTTCCGACTCCCAACTGTTTTGCTGTTTTAGCAACACTTCAGATCCTTGCTGCTAACCAATATCTCTTTGCTGTGCTCAGAGGCGACGAAACAATGTGGGTCGGCCCCGTGAGAAATAAAAGTCTAGTACTGCTATACGTACCTTTTTTCTCTTTCAAATCGGAAAAAAGAAGAAGCCCCCATTAGAATTTGATGATGACACCACACTAGATTATTTCCCGTCCTTGAACCCACCCTCACTCGTAAAATTTAAAACACCGACAGTCTAATACCTAGGTTTTGGGAATTGCATATTTATTAAGGTACTTAAATGTTGATTTTTTATGGATGAAATGATGATTGTTCAATATATTTTGAGGTGTCCATTGTATTTATCTCGCATTATTGTTGTTTTCAGTTCACATAATATAGACAAGTTTCTGATAAGAAAATCGACCGCTGCACAAGGTTCATCTTCCAGTAGTCATATTCAGGAAAATTGTGCCAAGAAAATTCGAATCAATTTGTACAATCTTTCCTCATCTCCGGGACTTAAATGGAAGATCTCAACTTATCATTTTTTCTTTGGTTTATAGTTGGTAAGAATATTTATGTTTATAAATGACCCCATGTTAATTCTTGTAGTCACCGTGGGCTACGCTAGTGTTGAATTGCTCTCGTGTATTGCATTGCCCTTCCAGTTGATTAGGATATCGACTTCTTCCATTGTTGAAAATGTACTAATCCTCTTAATGCGTTCATCTCTTACACCGTTTTATTTTTATTTTTCTACCTCTTTCTGCCATCAACAACTATTTCAGTTTTACCTTTAATTGGATTTGGATTAAGTGATTATTGAGAAGGAGGCCTCTGTATACTATATGTATGCTATATGAGTATAAAGTGTAGGGTTGCTTCCCTTACAATTTTTTGGTTCTTTGTACACATGTATATACGTATACATATACACAATTATGTATATATGTATTTTTGGCAACTGTAGATTCAATGATATAAGCTTGGTTCATATGTTGTTATGCCAGGTGAGTGCGATCTGTTCAGATGCAGTCAAGTCCTACGAAACTTACCCTTAAGGTGGGAAGGGAAGATAAAGGTATCAACGGTTCTACCAAAAGGGAAGAAAATGGCTTCAGTGGTTGTGGTTTCCCAGATCGCTTGGGCAACAGTATTTGGAAGCCCATAGATCTAACTTCTTCCGAAGAAGATAGTGCAGTAGAGGATAATGCAGAGGAAGATTGTAAGTCTAGTGAAGATGCTCGGAAGCAATTGGTGATTTATGATCCTGCTGTTAATGGTGCACGTGAAATTGAAGCTGCACTTGATCCCAATGAATACCAGCCGAGAAACACTTTCCCGTTTACCTCTTCTAGCGTTTTATTGCCATCTGTGGGGGCTTTCACTGTCCAGTGTGCTAACTGCTTTAAATGGAGACTCGTGCCGACAAAGGAAAAGTATGAGGAGATACGGGAACACATTTCAGAAGAGCCTTTTTCCTGTGAAACAGCTCGTGAGTGGCGGCCTGAAATATCATGTGAAGATCCAACTGACATTTGTCAAGATGATGGCAGGTTATGGGCAATTGATAAGCCTAATATCGCTCAGCCTCCTCCTGGGTGGGAGCGACTTCTAAGGATCAGAGGTGAAGGAAGCACCAAGTTCGCAGATGTGTATGTATTGTACTCATCTTGCAATCTATTCTATTTCACTACTAGAAATATTACCCGCATGCATAGAGTACTCAGTCTTCTGCTCGCCGCCTAGTTTCTTTCGATTTTGAATTTCAGTTTTGTCTGGGAACATATACATATAAAAATTCGATGAAAAACATCTCTAGCAATTCTCTTCTAGAGTGCTTATCGCTTTTGGAAGCCACAAATACTTCCTCAGAATGTGTTTTCTGGGGTATTATTGGCTTGTTGGAATTCCAACCTGTGTCCACCTTGTTGTATGAAGGTTCCATTAGGCTGTTGTGCCCAATTTATTGGTTGCTTCAGTTCTACCATCATAGAATGCAAGTGCACTGACAAGTACCACTCCATTTTATCTTTCTTTCACGGTTTACAGGTATTATGTTGCACCATCAGGCAAGAGACTTCGCTCTATGGTTGAGATTCAAAGGTGTGTGTGTTCTTTCAGGTGCCCCAGTCATTTCCACAGAGTCATGTCAGTTCAATACCAACATAATTTGTTAACAAGTTACTTTTCGCTTTTGGGTGGTTTTCTGCTTTAAGATATCAATGAATGGTTCTCCAGTTTTCCATTTTATATCCTTGGTCTTTTTCGTCCTGATGTTAAGGTACTTGCTGCAACATCCAGAGTACATGGAAGCTGGGGTTACCATGTCACAGTTTTCATTTCAAACTCCAAAGCCGTTGCAGGAAAATTATGTGAGGAAGCGTGCTCCTGCTCGTTTGACAACTCCAGTCGATGGTGGCAGTAACATGGTGAGAATGCTGTCAGGGTTTCTCCAACCTCCTGATGGTATGTAACAGAAAGCCCGGTACTCATCGATGGAACTGTAACACGTTTTTATTAGCTAAATGAACATATATACTTTTTATCCAGCAATTTACTATAATTTTTCATCAATCTTCATAGGCCATCTATGGAAACAATTTGGGTACAAAACAGGAAGCTTATCTTTTTTTTTTTTTATATTTTACTTGGCATTCATATTGAACAAATTCTACCTTTATAAGCAAAAAGAGAAAGAGTGTAAATTCCTTTCTGATTGAAGAATTTTCAGTCATATATATTACTAGGACTAGGTTGTTTGTATGTTCACTCCATATTGGTGTTCTATCAAATCCTTTGTACCGAAATCCTTCTATACCTCTGTACCGGAGAATTCCCAGCCGTTTGATTGCATAACAATTTTGAAAATAAAAAAATTCTCACACAGTCTAAGGACCCAAAATACATGGGTACATGAAATTTTCGGTGAAGAGGATTTGAGGGATTATTGTATATTGTTCATAAGAATCATAACTGACTGCTGCAGTAAATCCCCTAGCATGGGCGGGTCCAGATGAGCATACAGATGTACGGCTTGGGCCAAGTGTTGCTACTCACTTGATTGAAGCATCTCCTGATGAACCTATGCAACACAGCCAGCCAAAAAGCCAAAAAAGGAGTTTTGTGCCATCTGAAGGTATTGCGCGGTGCAGTAAAAAAGTTGGTTTATAAAGATCAGAACAGGGTCATGGTGGAAGAGCCTTTTCAATCTAGGAATGGTACTGCACTTGATTGTACAACTAGAACCCTTTTTCTTTTTCTTTTTGGGTAACCGGGGGTTCGGCGTGTAACACAACACTAATTTTATCAAAGCCTCGTGTTTTGGAAAAAGGGTATCATGTGGTCGTGGTGAACTTCAAGTCCTATTGGGGGCCTTTTTGGTGCTGTTTTTGTATAACGAGATGAAGATAGTTTTGTTAGTGACAAATGATGTGTGTGAAATATCCAAGAAGAAAACAATTCTGTCGTTTTTAGAGTTTGATGCTACCCATTTTCACACATACTAAGTTTAAGTAGATACCAGTGAAATTGATTTTCTCCTGTCGGTGCTTTTTTCAATTTTAGGGTTCTTTTTTTGGGGGGTACGAATTCCCAACAGAAAGAAATCCCGAGTTGGGATTGGATTAGTAAGCCGATGGGATTAACAATACTTTGTTTGGTTTCCAAAATAGGTTCGGATTCGTAGTCCGTTGGGATTACGAATCCGGGGATTAGGGGGTATTAGCAATACCCCGTGGGACTTGATATTCATAGTCCGAACCCAACCCCTTCTCATTACCAATCCCTTCTCATTACCAATTTCTTCTATCAATCAAATCCCATCATCTAATCCCATCTCAAACAAACATGATATTAATAATCCCATCATCTAATCCCATCCCAAACAAACATACTCATTATCAATCCCATCTCATTACTAATCCCATCTCCTTACGAATCCCAATCCTAATCCCATCTCCTTACGAATCCTATCCATCTAATCCTGTTATCAAACGGGGCCTGTCCTTGTTTAAGTAGATACTAGTGAAATTGATTTTCTTTTCTTTTTTTGGGGGGGTACGAAATCCCTCATGTCCTTGCTTAAATTGATCAGATCATGTGATGTATCCATTGTATGAGACTCATTCATTTGCAATATTATGCCTTATCATTGAGATTGAATGGGATCAAGGAAGAAGAATACTACTCCTAACATACAAAATCCAAGGCAAAGAAAGGTCATGTGAATATTCCAATTCTGATACTAAATACAACAAAACTACTACTAATATGATAGGAATAATATACATCACCTTACCAGACGTCAAAAGCAATTCATTTGATGTCGTTGCAAATCTCTCCCTGCATATCAATTTTTTTTTCAAGCATCTCCAAAAGATTTCCCACATTACTTCCGGATCATACTCTCCATCACTATTAAGCATCCAATAAATTTCTACCCTTGCACTAATCAAGGTTAACTCCCTCTTACATCAGAAAATTGTTGCTTCCACTGTAGGAATTGAGACACTCCACGCATTCCTATTCCATCGTATACGAGAAAGCATTGTTGCCACAGAGAGAGAGAGAGAGAGAGAGAGAGAGAGAGAGGTTGGAAATGGCTTATTAGCCAGTACTACAAATGACAATGGAAGAGAGAAGAGGATGGGAGCTGCCACTAATAACAGCACCCTTGCATCTTCTCAGCTGCAGCAGATAATTCAATGCTGCGTCTGTGATGAGCTCACCAGGGATCATCAAGGGAATACCCGGAGGGTGTGGACATATCAGTTCCCCACATTAATATCAATGGACCGAATTCGATCCGGATCCGAATCCGATAACGTCGATCCGAAATCCGATAATCCGAATCCGGCAATTCAAATACGGATCGAATCGGATTCGAATCGGATCGGATTAAATCCGTTATAAATCCGAATCCGTACTTTATTTTTTATAATTTTTTAAATTTAAAAAAAAAAAACAGTAAATTTTTTATTTTGAAAAAAAAATGTATAAGAAGTTTTATTTTTATTTTTATTTTTTAATTCTAAAATTTTTAAATATGTGGGCCACATACTTCCCCAATGCTCTCTTGGATACTCACCTTTCTTTTCCTTGCAAAGAAGGCCTCTCGGGGACTCAACCTTATGCTCCCACTGTTATTGTCATTATTAAAGGGCACAGCGTACTCCATGTCGTCTCCTTTTTCTCCTTGATGAATTGCTGGTAAGAAATTAGTTGCCGATAGATTTCTCAATCCTGACACGAGCCTTTGTATGTGCTCTCTACAGGTTCCCAACGTAACAGCTAATGTAATTGATCGGGTTCCAGTGAGTTCAGGAACGACTCCGTAATCCCTACATAAGATTTCATCGGCCTCAAAACCAGAAAGCCCAAGCAACCATACACCAATACTAAGCCTCAGGGGATCAATGGCGGGAAAATTGGAGAAGCTTGGGAAGTCTAGGACTGAAATACCTGGAATTTCATTGATCGTGTTTTTTGTTTCGACCGCTAATTCCAGTGCTTGGTTGAAAACTGTTCCTGGGTTTGCACTTAGTTGAGCCCTAGCAGCATCCAGTGATGCAAAAAGCAGATAACTTGGGCTAGTGCTTTGAAAAGTTTGAAGGCATCTGCATATTCTCTCTCTGTCTACAATATTTCCTGACATGTGTAACATTGATGACTGTGTAAGAGAGCACAAGACTTTGTGATTTGATTGCATAGCAATATCTGCCCCTTGATGGAGGGCTGGATAAGGTAATCGGGGATGAAATCCTAGATGGGCCCCGTGAGCCTCATCGACAATCAAGGGAATTCTACGCAAATGACACAGCTTCGAAATCTCGGTCAAATTGCTGCTTACACCATGGTAAGTTAGGGAGGTGACAAAAACTGCAGCTGGTTTTTGACCTTCCTTTTCCAATTCCTGGATTGCTTTATCAACCTGCCATAATAGCAAACATATGCTTCACAGTTCACAAAATAGTTCATACGCATTGCTACAAAAAGTAACGGCATTAATAGTAGCGTTCATTTTCTGGTTTGAGATATTACTTTAACATTATAAGGAAAAAAAATTTGCCAAGTTAAACTAGGAATAAAGCTTCCGTATATACACTTACCTGGGATGGAGTGACCCCACCAGCAATGTCCCATTCAAAATCATACTCAGGAATAATGTACTTGGGTAATGCACCCGACAATACCATAGCAGAGATGGCTGATATATGGGAATTCCGGGGAGAATAAGGTAGTCTCCTGGGGAACATGTAGCCATAACTGCTGCTTGGATTCCGCAAGTTGTACCCCCAACAAGGAACCATGTCTCAGATGCTCCAAACAGTTTGGCTGCTTGTTTTTGCGCATCTAAAATGGGCCCTGCTGGAGAAATAGGTTGTCAAGCTCTGGAAGCTCAGGTAAATCATGAAGAAATGGCCCTTTACCGATAAGATGACTTAAAGATGATGCTGCAGCCCGTCCTTTGTTATGCCCGGGGAAGTGGAAACTAGCAGCGTTTTGTTGTGCTGAAGATTTTAAAGCACTAACAAGTGGGGGGGGGGGGGGGGGGGGGGGGGGGGGGGGGGGGGGAGTTCATCTACTAGGGTTTTCTGAGAAGTGGGATTGCCATTACAATCCTCTGTGACAATCCTGGTTTTTCCTATGGCGGTTGTCTTATCTTGCTTGTTCCCCAATTCTATGATGCTTCTTTCCTGCAATATGTTATGTGCATTAATTAGTAAAGAGAGTGAGGCTTAATCAATGTAAATCACATTACCTGGATTTACAGAGGTTAAAATATAAGAGAGATTGCTGCTACATTAAACCGGTCCATACAGAGCAATTGCTACTGAGTACCTCCAAGTTCCAACCATAACAAAATTTCGAATGCCATCACCCAAAATTCAAACCCGTCACTTTTAACATATAGCCGTAAATAATCAACTTACAGTGCATGAGTGAAGAACTACACTTGCCTATCTGCTAACAATTCTGATCTTCAACCAGCCTAAAAATTAACCCTTTAGTACCACATTACCCCTTCTTGTGTGAAAAATTAATCAATGAAAAGGTAATAGTGTAAATTCACATGAATAGGGGCAAAAAAAATAGAGTGTGGATGGTAAAAAGGGGAGTGCAAAAATCACTAGCCTTCCAAAATTTGAGATAACACACCTACTTTATGTTCTTAGAAAAGGCAGTAATCTTAGAAGATAGTTCAAAAAGTAATCCTATCATTTCCTTGGCTTTTGGTTGCGCAAAAGCACAAAACAACCAACAGATGGCCACTAAATCGGCTAAGAACTTGTACACTCAATAATCGACCCCAGAAATGGTCACATCTTATGTCAAACATAGATTCTGTGAACTACTATAGGATTACCATATCTTGTCATCTTCAAGGAAGATGATTCAACTAACCAATAATTTAGCATTTGCTCTCATTGTGATTCCACCATTCCCTATGAGGTCTCTGACCCATGGCTCTTTGACTGGTGTGTTAGGTCAAGCAGACTCAAGCTCAAAAGAAGAGTGAGTCAATCAAGGCCTTCAGTTTGCCATCAGTCATGACACTGACAAATGCATCCACACTATGTTCATTTAGCAATTTCTGGCCTATTTCGCAAAAAATAAGCAAGTCAGCTTCCAAACTTAAACTGATTATCTCTGTCATGGGTTGCAAATTTATCCTTTCAAACTGACGGCTCACATGCAAATCACTACTGGTTTCTTATATGATTGTTCAACCCCAAATGACATTTGTGAGTGATAAAAGCACTTAAAAGTTAATGAAAACAAGCCATAACCAACAATATCATCATGATTGAGAGGGTATGAACAGATGTAATCCCATGACATGCTGCTAAGATGCATAAGGTTATAGGAAGCACAATCTTTTGAAAGTCTAAAAGTTCCTCACAATGTTATGAAACATGATCTTCCTCTTTGCATAGGGGTCGTGTTAACAACCACCTATGGGGCAATGGTTAAGGAGGAGAAAGCCAAAACTGTTAAAACCCCCAAGTAGGAGTAATATTTTTACATGTTCCTGTAAACTTGTACATACTATTACTTCTTATATACACCTGTTTTTATACGGAAATTGGCTACTGATAGCTCATTGGGCTAAAATTAGCTTCTTCATTTGTACTATCGCCATGCCTGTGCTATTGTCGTTGGCTTGAAAGAGGCAATGTAAGTTCAATTGTCCTCTTTCACATACAAACACAACAATAACTATGGAACCATCCAAACAGGGGGGCTTATTAAATAGAACACTAAATAAGTCTTGTAGCGAAAACCTAGAAACAAAGACTTCCAAAGCTGAGACTAAAGCTCTGCCCAAAAATCAAAGGGAATAGATTACCAACTCTAGTAGCTTTCAAAAGTAGCAGGACAATGTCAACAACAACAACAAGAAAGGAACAAGAAGATTCATGTAGCATGTATGTAAACTTTAGAGACAGAGATTGCAAGTATATGTATAAAGAGAAGATAAGAGAAGAGAAGAGACTGAATTAGTTGTAATTTTTAAGGAAATGTTCTCTTATCTTATGAAGCCACTGCAGGGAAAAGAAGATTGATCAAGGAAAATCTTATCCATCTAACCATCCCCACAAAAGCAGTAACCATCTCATCTGTTTCTGTGTTTGTCTGTTAATTAGTATAAAGGTAATGATTCATCCATCTTCGGCCGATGTCTACATAAATTTTCTTCAACGGGTCGGTATTTCTACCGAATCTTTCCCGCTAGTAGTAGTAGTAGTATTTTAGACCCGCCAAATCAAACAAGGAGAGCCCGGATACGGTCTGGATCTCTTTTTCTTTTTCGTTTTCTTTTTTTAATGGAGGAATAATGGAGTACTATTACAACACAAAAAAAAAATTTAACAAAAAATGGAAGAAAGAATATGGTTGTATTGAATTTGTAAACCTAGATATTTTAAAATCCCCGTTTTTTGGATAATTGAGATTCCAAAAGTTTCATGGGTCTTCAAATTTAGTCAAATTCTGTAACGCCCCGAATTTTGGGTACGTTAATGAAGCATTATTACATAATAAAGAGAGTTTATTACATCATAAATACTTCAAAAGGGTACATATAATCAACAAAGGAGAACTAAGGCTTCTAACTACTGCTCTGCTTGCTCCTCCCTTCTGGCAAGCTCCTCAGTTCCGAAGGCCTCCAAGTGTACTGTTCATCTTGATCATCTACAAGGACTGACACATTATACCAGCGTCGCCACCGATATAATATGCCAGGGTCACCACAAGGTAACACCGTGAGCTACAACGCTGAATAGGAAATCCTTACCCGCTAACACATAGCTTACAAACAAACGATCATAGAAATCAAACTAATAATGACAACACATCCATAATCACTAATCATCTATCGTTAGTGTCCAAGAATCTCCAAGTTTCTCTTACGCAACTCATCGTAGACCGTGTCAACATTTTCACATTTACAAATCAACCTTTCAAAATCATTAGTTTAACACACACATTTGCATTGGCTTTATACCGCGGATAACCAAGCTATACACACACCCAACCTCGGTTCCGCCGCGCCGGGTTCCCATTGGCACGCAACACTAGCATTGGCTCCTCTTCACAGATAACCAAGCCATATTACCAATAAGGCTACCATGTCCGGCCCTATTAGCAATCGTCACAAAGGGCTACCAAGTCCGGCCACATTGTGGTTTTCACAACCCGCGCAATGGGCTACCAAGTCCGGCCACATTACGGTTTTCAAAACACATCTCACGTAATGCCACCAAACTAGTCATTACGGAGTTTCAAAAATATTTCCTTCCTCGGAAAAACTTATCCTTTCATTAACCACACCCTAGGTGTCATGTTTCTACTTTCTCGGTTTTCGTGTCTCAATCTCATGCAAGACTCCGCGGTGTAAGACTTTACATACCAACATCATTCAATCGAAGCATTGAAATTAACACAACAAGATCATCCAACTCTAAGCCACATAGCATGCTTGAAACATCTTGAAAGTACAAATGCATTTCCAATTTTTAAAAGATAACATTATCTATGATCAAAGTATCTTCTAAACAACATACGATTGATACGATACATAAAAGTAGAGTTTCAAAGTAGTAAGATTAAACTACTCGAACATAGGAAAAGTGGTAAGGATTTAACATACGATTGATAGCATGCTTGAAACATCTTGAAACTACCTTGATCCGAAACTAGTCTGGGCCGAATAAGCTAGTTGGAAAAATTCTACGGGTGGTGAATCTGGACCGAACTTCGGACGGCAGTAACTCGGTCAATCTTTGGCCGAATACAATCGTTCTTGGGTTGAAATCGAAGTTCTTGAAGTGCTCTACAACTTCCGTGAAGGAAGTTAATCCTAGAAACGACCTTAGGTTGGAGAAAAATGGGGGTAAAGCAAAAGACAGTAAGCTGTCTGGAATTGGAAATCCGAGAATTTCACTGAACTTCGGATGCCAATATCTTGGTCATTTCTTGACCGATTGGGGTGGTTCTTGAGCCTAACTTGAATCTCTCGAAGTGTTCTACAACTTTCCCGAAGGAAGTTGGTTCTAAAAACTACTTGAAACAAGAGAAAACTGGGGATTTTTGAAGGGCAGTAGGCTGCCTGGAACTGAAATCCGAGATTTCTAGAGAGAAGGAAGAGCAAATGCTTTGAGGTGTGAGTTCACAAGTCGGATCCTCTGTCCCCAACTCCTTGTCTCTCTCTCTGTCCCACCCTTCTCTGCCTGCCACGTAGCCCCTCCTTCCCCCCACGATAACTCTGTTACTCAACCAACGTTAAACTCTGTTATTGAACAAACAGGTGCCCTGATCATCCCAAAATAGACCGAAAATTAGGGATAAACATTCCTAAAATTCTAAACCTCTCGTCCGTTATTCTAGGGTACGAAATCTGGGAAGATTTTGGAGGGAAGAAGGAGTAGATGAAGCTAACTCTATCAATAGACTCGTGGGACAAACTATGTTCGTTTCCCCGCAATACTTCACACAGGTATCGCTATTGCTCCGACAAAATTAGGCTTTTCAACCCTCCAGATTCATACCGATTGTAAATTTTACCTTATTTTATCAGGAACACAATACTCAGATGCACAACCCAAGGTTGAATGTCCCACTTGAACGGAATACATTAACTCCACTATCACATTTGTCGCTGGTAATAGCGTTCCTATTGATTTTCTGTTATCATTCTAATGTTATCTTTGGGCTTTGTGGTTTGACTTGTATTTGATAATTCATTGCAGTTAACACAACAATCTCAACTTGGGAACAAAAAAAAGCCGCAAGCGAAGCCATCCTTAGATGGAGCTAACTCAATTAATGGACCCGTGGGACAAACAATGTTCATTTCCCCGCAATACTTCACACAAGTATCGCTATTGCTCCGAAAAAATTAGTCTTTTCAACCCTCCTGATTCATATTGATTGTAAATTCTACCTTATTAATGGTTACTCGTGTTATGCAGGGTCAATCAACACATGGATATGAGGCAACCTACTTCTGCAGCTTTCAAGACAACAGTCAACAAAAGTAGTCACAGATTCATTTTTTTATGGCAATCTTTAACTTCTCAATTGTGTGGGGAAGATTATAAAACTTTCTGTTCGGTTGGATTTTGTTTATTGTATCAAATTATAAGCGGTTTTAGTGTTTTGTGGCCATTGGTCATGACATAATATTTTTAGTCTTTATATGCAATAGAGATGTCGATTTGGTATGAATATCTCAAAAGTTCAGCTCATTCAATCTCCAAAGTCCACCCCTGTTATATTATACTCCTTGTTTGTAATCACACCAATGCACTGATGTTTAGGTAAAAACCAATATGCAAATGAGAACCATATCACTCAATGGAGAGTTCTTTTTTTCGGAATAGTTCTTTTCTTAATGAATGAGCCCAAAGAATCAAGGGAATGGCCTTGATCAAATACAAGCAAACAACTGAAAAGGAGAACAACTTGCACAGGAATCCACCAAGCAGATAACATAGCACCAGGTTTGCAGCTGTCCTGGAAATATTTCTCCAAGAGCAAGCACAGGCTCTCCCTTCTTCCCAAATCCACCTTACCAAAGAACTACACTTACATCAATCCGTTTCTTAAAATGTTGTATTTTTGTCACAAGGAAAGGTGGAATCTAACAGAATATTTCAACAGAGACAAATCATCGAACGCTTCCAAGGCGATTAATAATTTGCTAAATTCGTGACCCTACAACCGCAAGTAGTCCAACCACGAACATGAACAGATGAAACATTCTCCGAGCAACTCTTTGTCGCTACCAAATGAAATTCAACAGACAACTTTCAGTACTTTTCCTCTTCAATTTCAATTCTTGAACAGTGATCACGAATATTATCCCCTGCCAATGAACGCTACAAACCTTGTTCCCTTTCATGGGTCTCAAACGAACCTTCAACTTTGTTTTTTTGGGTAAGTACAAACCTTCAACTTTTATTTAATGGCGTCGCAATCGGA